>PVIW01002124.1:0-239075 GCA_004026585.1 Noctilio leporinus
TCCAGTTCCATCCATGTTGTTGCAAAGGGTACAAGTTCCTTCTTTCTTTCTGCTACATAGAATTCCATTGTGTATATGTACCAAAGTTTTTTGATCCAATCATCCACTGATGGGCACTTAGGCTGTTTCCAGCACTTGGCTATTGTAAATAGTGCCGCTATGAACATAGGTGTGCATAGGTTCTTATGAATTGGTGTTTTAGGATTCTTTGTCACTTACCCCTTCTTCTTATGGAGAAAAAAAAAAAGACTGCTTTTGTGAGTTTTAGCCAAGAAAATAGTTCTTTGGTCAAAATGAAAACATGTGAAACTGCCCGGTTTAATGGATAACAATGGTAGCTATTGCTTTCCTTAAGGAAGTTCTACTCTGAGCATCCCTGGCAAGCCCACCAGTTGAACCCTCCAGCCTTATACAAACTTCACTGCGTCAGCAGGGCTTATAGAACTAAGGTTCCCCATTCATGACCACTGCCCTGACAAAACAGGAATTTCTAATTAAAAAGCTGGGCTGTCACTTTAAACAGTGTAAGGAGACAAGATGAAATATATCATCAAGAATGCTCATTTGAAAGTATTTAAGTATTAATCATACCCCTAATCTTCCAAACAGTGTTCTCTTTTTGTTCAGTAACCACCCATATGACCTAACAGAGAAATATATAAGCCAATGCATTTGAAACTGTGTTTTTTGCTTACTAGAAGAAAACTATAATTTCTTAAGAATATAAAATATTTTAGCTGATTAGTGAATAAACACTGGGATAGATATGGATAAACTGATGATAGATAGATAGATAGATATGTTTAAAGTATGGTAGACCCTTTTATGATCATCATCTAATTAAAAAGAGATTATTATGTATGGCCTCAACTCAAATAGTGTGGGTGGTTATAATGTCAAAATGTAAAATTTAGTTAAATTTTATTTTAAATTATAGATCTCATTTCCTCTCTCTCTCTCTCTCTCCTATGTGTGTATTTGTGTATGTGTCGTGCTTGGTATTTAGATTATTTGTGAATAATCTAAAGGTTCATAAAAACCTCTCTGTACGTTACACATTTGAATTACCAAGGCAATGAGCCTGAATTTTAAAGTAAATTATTCAGTTACTGAACCCTTGCTACTTACCACCATGGTCTCTGAATCTTGTGAGGTGAGTATCAATGCCCCTCCTTCACAAATAGAACAATCTAGGACCAAAGTAGCAGAATACTGTTGACAAACTTTGAAATACCAAAGGGTCTCTGAATACGTACATATTTTGATTGTCAAATGGTTAATGAATATCATTTGAGTAAACAGTTAAGAGTATTTCTGCAACTTTTCACAGCCCCAAATTGGTTCCCATAAAGATCTATTAGAAGATATCATAGTTGGTAGCTCAACAGCTCTGGGAACCATTCAACTGATGACTTTGTTCCAACTTAACATTATTTGTAGAGGCATGTTGTTTGGTTTGATTGGTGGTTAAAGCTGAAATGCTATCAGAACTCTTTGATCACATACTTATTAAGTACATACTACTTTTAGTCCTGTATGCTAAAGGAATTACACAGCAGGCACAAATACATAATCATAATCATAAGGAACATTGGTATCAGAATGCTAAAAAAAAAATGGCAAAACCAAACGTGGCTTTGTCACACTTTCCACCTCACACAGGCAGAAAGTGAACAGAGGCAAGGCCTTCATTGCATGTCCCTTTCTACGTACACTGTGGTGGTTGAGAGCATAGATGCTAGAGCCCTATTGCTTGACTCAACCACTTATGAACTAGCTATGTAAACTTGAGCTAGCTTCTTAGGTATGCTATAAGGTTGAAATGAAAATTCAGTAAGTTAATGTATGTAGAGCACTTAGAATACAGCCTAATACTCAGCAAGTGCTATGGATGGTCATTATTAAAAATATCAATATCATCATCACTATGGACAATGCCACCAGGATCATATGGCATTAAAGTATTTTTCCATAAGAAGCAGAAAAAAATACCAACAATGAAAAAACAACAGATATTTGGTAGAGGGAATTGATGATTTTCTTGAGGAGCAATGCTAGACACATGAAATAATAAGCAAATAATTCAAGCAAGACCCAATTACCTAAGGTTAACCTTAAACAAACATTGGAAATAGGCAAAATATGACTTTAAAGACATCACCCTATCAAGTTCATTATTATCAATTAACTATGTGATAAAACTTCACTACAAGTTCTACATTTATTATGGCACTCTCTATCCTTAAAACAATCATGTGATTAGAAATTATTAGCACCAGTTTACAGTTGAAAAAGTGGATTTCAAAAAGGGATCAGAATTGGTGAGAAGGAACCTTGTTTTTCTAAGCACTCTTGATATCACATCATAAAGGATAGTATTCTACTTAATCATTTCTTGTCAAGTATAAACCACCATATCACAGACATTATAAGCACCATACAAGGAGAAAATATTAGAAATAAAAGGAAAATTTTTATTCCAAGTGGATAAATTACAGTAAATAATGTTTTGTTGTTGGAAAGGCCTGATGTCTTACTGGTATTTTTCCTTCAATAGACTTTGGTATTTAAAGTGTTAAAATGGGTTAATCTTTCCTTGTGGATGACTTATTTGGAGGGAATTGCAAACTTCAAATGCTAATGAGGAAATTGCCTAGCCTATTCGTTCTTCCAAGATGGACAAACCTAGTCATGTTTCCATGCTGAGAAATAAGAAGCAGTAAGTTTATTATTGTATTGCTATTGCTCTTAGTTATTTTTAATATTTTATTTATTATTTTTAGAGAGGGGGAAAGGAGAGAGGCATAGAGGGAGAGAGACACCAATGTGTGGGTTGCCTTTCACCTGCTTCCAACTATGGATCTGGCTGGAGACCTGGCTTGCAACCCGGTTATGTACTCTGGCTGGGAATTGAACCTGAGACCTTTGGGTTTGCAAGCTTGTGCCTTATCCACTGTGCCACCAGACAGGGCCTGTTATTATTATTTAAATGTAACACCCATCAACTTAAATCTGATGGTGGAGAGTCAGCCTCACATAAAAGAGAAAATACAGAAGAGGTAGAGATGCTTCCAAAATTTCAGTAATTTAATTAATCTCATAATGACTATCATCATCAACTTCTGTTGCTATGGCCTCTAACCATAGCTCAAGCACACCCTGATAAGATGTAAGATTAATCTTTCCCCAATGCAATCGCAAGTGAGCTCTCTGTAATTATCTCTGTCATGTCTCATATATTACCAAGTCACCATTAGTCACTGAAAACATTTATTCATCAACATATTTTTATGTCAGGTGATGTTCAAGGCACAAATGAATTCACTTGTAGTCAAGATAAACTTCATCCCTGCCTTTTTAGAGCATATATTTTAATGGAGAGAAACAAAGAATGAATATTAGGTGAGCCAAAAAAGTTTGTTTTTTTCCATGAGATGGCTCCAGTAATACATAGTTGTCTTGAACTTCATTTGAAACAATTTTATAAGATTGTATTATGACAGCTGTCACATTAGTGGGCATTTAAAAAAAAAAACATCAAAATTGGTCAATTTTTGTGTAGTCATTTTGATATTGAAGATGGAAGAGAATACATATTTTTGTTACATCAAGAAATGTAAAAACACAATTAAAATGCAAAAAAAAAAAAAAACCCACTTGTACAGTGTATGGAGAAGGCACTGTGACTAGCTGAACATGGCAAAAATGGTTTGCAAAATTTCGTGCTGGAGGTTTCTCACTGGGTGATAGTCCACGGTCAGGTAGACCAGTTGAAATTGACAGCAATCAAATCAAGACATTGAGAACAATCAACATTACACCATATGGGAGATCAGTGACATACTCAGAATATTCAACTCAATAAAATGTTGGTGAAAATGAAACATGTGTATTTTATTTTTTGGAAAAAGCTAAATGGACTCTTTGGCCAACCCAATACACGCACAACAACCTGCTGAGGGAAGCATAATGCTGCCGTCATTTGATTCCAGACAGAGACTTTAACCTAAGCATGAATGATTAAATCTGAACATTTTTATTTTTAAAACACCAACTAAGAAAACATTCACTTTGTTGTTTTTCCTTAAAATTTTTTTTTTAAATAACAACATAAAATTGACCATATCCACAGAACTCTGAAATTAGAAACATGGCTTTAAATTAGATACACCTGGCTGGTAGCACAGTGGCTAAGGCACCGGCCTGCGAACCCAAAGGTCGCAGGTTCGATTCCCCAGCCAGGGCACATAACCAGGTTGCAAGCCAGGTCTCCAGTCAGGTCTGTGGCTGGAGGCAGGTGAAACGCAACCATACATTGATGTCTCTCTCCCTCTCTGCCTCTCTCCCTTCCCCTCCTTCCAAAAATAATGAAATAAAATCATTTAAAAATAAAAATTAAAAATTAAAAAAAATTAGATACAAGTGATTATTTCAATGGAATATTAATCTATTCTTAAAAGCATCTTAGAAGAGACATTAAAATGAAAATAATGGTCAGGATATATTTAATATTTTTTCTGTTTTAGAATTATTAGAACTATTATCCAATACTTTTGGCCATACTTCATAAAGAGAAAGCAAAAGGCTGGGAAAGCAAGAGGATGTTTGATTTTCCTCTGAATGGCATGGATTAAGTCTACGTGGGTGCAGTAAGCAAAATAGGGAGAGGCTTCCCTCAATCTCTGCATGATATAAAACCTGACAATATGCCTTGTTCTCTCCAAAGCACTAAGATAAGGATATAGAGAAACTGATCGTACAGTATTTTTCCCTTTGTTAATTTGAAGAATATTCTAGTATAACATTTTTATAGAGGCTTCTGTTGTTTCCAAAAGGCATTAGGCCCATGAACGCATTCTAAATGGCGGATAAAAAATGGTGTTATGTTTACAAGCCCTAATGTTTCTGAGAAAACAGGCATCCATTTTCATATCTTTTGCTTCTCAACACATCATGGTGGTGGCAGATGTTTCTGAACTGTTTCAATGTCCCTGTTGAAATATAAAATGCGCACTTAATGATACCCATGTGAGTACATTTATAGTTCTAGCCATATCTTTATACATCCATCAAAAAATTGTTCCCCTTGGTAATTATATTTCTATTCAATATTAATGACTTATTGGCAGAGAAACATCTTTTATGGATATATGCATGTAAAAAAGATGTTTTTGCGCATTATGATGACTATGGATATACATTTATGTTTGCTTCTATGTGAATGCTCACAATGTTTTACATAATTTTCTTTCAAAAGCTTTAACTTCATATGCTTATTTTCAAGGCACACAGTTCAGATATCATTTATTGTGAGAGTAAAAGAAATGCAGCTTAATGTCAGCTCTGCTGTCTTTGACTAATCTGCAGGCCACCCACTTTAATGGCTCTTCATAAATAATTCAAATTTTAATTATGCTGCCAGCCTCTGACCTGAAGAGAAACAAGGGAAGAAAAGAAAAAGAACAGACAAGGGGAAGCATATCAGTTGAATCAAGTTTTGCTTCCAGTAAATGACTGGTGCCTCAAAGCTCACTTTCTTATGTTGCACCTGCTTCCTCATTTATGATTTTTACAAACAAAGTAAAATTAGTGTCATCCAAGATACATCACCAGTGATGGACTTATTTAGTTTTTTTAAAAGCAATCTTATTTTAAAGAGCTTTATCTCTCTATCATATATACATACATGCAGATATATGTACATATACATATACATGTATACATCAAAATATTTATCTATATTATAGCAGACTTCCCTAATAAGCAAGCTTCCCCATTTCCAATTTCAGTCTCTATGTTCTCTCCTTAAAAGTCAGTGGGCTTCATCTTTTTATTAATCAGACAAGTTTGAATTACGGCAGTAACCCATCTGATCTCCATTATATTAAAAAAGGGATGCATAAGTCTTCTTCCAAACCTGGCCCTTATAAATGATTGTTGAAGGGGCTGTTGCCAAATTAATGGCTGGCTGAATAGACTTAGGAAAATCTAACTGCATCTGTCGTGTAGAAAGCAGGCCAAGGTGGATCTGACAGGCGATGCATGGCTGAATGATCGCCTCCCACCGAAACACGTCTCTTAATTGCATCAGGTCTCTCAATGCACAGTTGAGCATCTGCTCGTTAGAACCAAAGCACTATTGCTCAGAGTAAAATGCTAAATTTCAGTATAATATGGTTTTCTAAATATTGCCTTACGATTTTCCTAAAGCAATGCAAACCTAGTCATATTTGAATTTAAGACCTCTGGGGCCAAATCTAACCCATGCATAGTAATGATTTACTCTTTTATTTTCTGGTGTCTGTGTAGATTTTGTCCCTTTATTTAACAAAAGGACACATTTGGATTTCATTCAAGAAATCCCCAAATCCCACTTGCAATAGGTCCTTTGGCTTATTTTGGGGACTCACAGATATAAATCCAAAAGTTTATTTAATCTGCTCTGGGTCCCTTTTCTTCTCTGAATATCCTCCTTTTGCTCCAGGCCCTTACACAGTATCAGGAAAATCTATAGGCTCTACATAGAAGTATCATGTAGCTCTCTCAAGGATTAATTTATCTTAAAACTGTATCTTATTCTTCAACCTCCTGCCATTATTTGAAGCCCATTTTCCATTTTCTTATACATTAAACTTCTGATTTTTCAATCATTTTTTTCTTTATTTTTGCTATTCCATATTCAGGATTTGATTCTGAGAAGTGAGAGGCAAGACAGAATCTGAAAGCTATATTTTGGGTTATTTTTAATGGTTCAAACTCTGTCTATATGAAGATAAAAAGTTAGATGGAATTATATTGTACCTCATTAAATCAGCTATTTGTTCTGCAAGATGACATTTTTACTTGTGTATTAGATGGCATCTAATGGATCATTTAAAAAAAATTATATAGAGGCAGTCTTACAGGAACCATAAATTACCTTGAAGAAACCACAAGAGCATTTCCATTCAGTAAACCAATTTGGAAAAATAAAAGAAATTGCCTGGCTTTAGGTAATAATGAAGGTACATCTACTGTGTCTATCTGAAATCTAGGTGTTTAGATTTGTAAGTTCGGGGTACTATTGGTTATCACTTAATAGACTCCTTCACAGATCACTGCTATTATAATATACTTGTATTTCCACCAATTCCATAAGTAAATGATTCTACAAGTACTCAAGTTAGTTTAGAAAAACATTTTGTGAAAACGGTTATGAGTTGACTGCCATTTGCATGTAAAATAAATTATAGTAGCTATAGAAATCAACTAAAAAATAGAAATCAACCCAAACGTAGAGGTCAGTGCTTGAAATCTTTCCATTCTAATGTACTGATGGAAAGCTCTTCAGCCAATTTTTAACAAAAATGTGTTTGGCCTTTTGCTATGTCCAGGTGAACTGTATGAAGAACTGTATTACCCTAAAGAAGACTGAATCCAGGAAGTATTTAATTTGTTCTATCAATACTAATTTTAATTCTGCTTCTTTATACCTTTAATAGTTTCCATGTCATGATACATTCACTAATAAAACAACAGCAAGTAGGGCTTCACGACCCTCCTAAAATAGGCCCAATTTCTCCATTTTACATGCAAGTCATAAACTCAACTCCGTATGTGTTCACTCTCAAGTGTACTGCTTGCTATACAAGTCCCTTCATTACCTGGTCTCTTACTCATATCTCACACCATTTCCTTTATTCATCATAGTTTCCCATGTGTACTACCTGAAGCTCCCTTAGGCTCTCTCTTCACCTCAGGGGTTTGAGAGCTCCTCTGTGTTCTTCCATGGTACTTGTACATCTATTACAATTACTTGTTTATTTTATAATCTTTCCCCACTTAGATTAAGGCAAAGATGTCATCTTTCAATTGTATATCCTTAGTATTCAGCTCACTGTCTGGAATGTGAAAGATACTAAGTAAAAATTTTCTGAGCAAATGATTGAGGCACAACAGATATCAGGAATAAAGTGGCAGAAGAGAATTAGCCCCTTGCTTTACATTCTCCCTTCCTCCTAAGTCATTGCATTAAATGGAGACATAAACAGCAGACAAGAAAGACTCCACTGCCTTATGATATATAATTCCACATGGTTTTCCTGTATCTCTGGTTCCCACATTTTGAATTAGACCCATCATCTGATATCAGCTAACTTAAGTTCTTTAGTTGTTCCCTCTGTAACTATTGCTGGCCTCTCCTGTCAATATTTGCTCTTTTAGATTTTATTCACAAATCTTTATGCTCATTTGAGTTAATAGTGGTCCTCCCTGCCCCCATACCCAAAGTAAATCCTATTATGATTTGTATTACTACTACTGTTGTATGTAGCAGTACTTTGTTCTTTTAGTTGCTGTACAATATTCCAATGTATGAATATGCTATAGTTTATTCATCCAATCTTTTGTTAAATGAAATGGGAGCTGTTTTCAGTTAAGGGCTATTGTAAAGAATTCTATATGACTTTTAGTAGGCATGTGCACTCATTTCTCTTTGGTGTGTTCTAAGAATTGATGAATCATAGGGTTAGAGATACTGCCAAAAAATGTCCAAAGTGATTGCTGTGAAATGTGTTTCCCCATACCCTTACCCAAGGTATTTAAGTTCCAGTTTCTCCATATACAGGGATGGATAAAACTAGGTTTACATTTGTATTGAATGATACAAATAAATAATACCATAAATGATAAATAACAGCACAAAAATAAACTTTGTGTTTCATAAAAAATACTAAGTAAATCTACTTTTGCCTACCCTTGTCCTGACCAACAATTGTCATTGTGAGTCCTTTTAAAATGTTGGCCACTCTGGTGAATTTGAACACAGGCTTTCTTAATGTCTTGCATCACCAAACTCCTTTTAACTAGTTATTTAGGTCACACTCATTGTTTAACTTATTTCATTATGGCCTGTATCTATTCTAGTACCCATGATTTCCAAATGTTTTCCCCACAATCATTTCTTGAACCATATTCCTCTTTTTAACTACAAACTTCTTCCCTTGCTGCATTGGATGACATGTTAATAACACAATTCTCTTGAAACTCTTGCTGTATTCCCACAGATTCAGTTCTCTGCTCTTGCTTTTTGATTCCCACTGTCACATACATGAAACTACATGTCCACTACCATACAAGTGTCAGTCCTCTGACTCCTCTTGCTGTTAGCCAGCTACAGCGAAATGCTTACAATCATTGCAAAGTCATCATGTGGAAAAGGAAAGCCACACTGTCTGAAGAAGCTAGCTCCCCTTTACAGTTTCTCCCTCCTATCCAAAATTCCATTATTCACCCAATTATGCAATCTCAGAATCCTGATCACTAATTTTCACTCTTGTTTCTCACTTATATGCTATAAGTGTATTGTCTTGAGTCTCATTTTTTCATTCTGATTCCATTAAAATTGAAAAAAATGCAATTATAATTTTATGTGCCATCTACTATTCATAAATAAACTGGTTTCAACTGACCAAATTTCACACAGGCTTTGCTAATTTTCAATTTGGTGGTTTTTGTCCTCAGACTATCACCACTACCACCACCACCAACAACAAAGCAACAATTAACATGCTTTAACTTTTAATAAACAAAAACATTTTTTCCTTTAAGCATCAAAGCTGCTTTGTGGATACGGCTCTTTAATTATCTCTATTTGGAAGTTTAGAGCAACTAAGCTGTAGACAGTTATTAATTAGAGCCAAAGAGATAGAAAGGTTTCAAGAGTAAGGTAAATGGCTAGAGCAAAGAAAGCAACTAACTGCCATGTAAAACTCTAATAATTATTTTCTTCTTTCCTGAATCTATCTTACTTTTTATGAAATAAATAGTATTTCTAATCCCAGACAACAGTTGATAGAATAACTATCCAAACAGTATACACAAAAATTATAAATTTAGAGAAACCAAAATGCATTTAAATGATTAATTGATGAGACATGAGACAAGTTATGACAGAATTTTCTCCTCAATATAACCTCCCAGAGACAGTATTCTCTAAATCATGAATACAACCTAACTTGCAGAATGCCAAGTTTTAAAAAAGAACAATTTTGACAGCAATGGAATTGGCATCTATGACAAACATGTAAAATTGCTCTTGTTGAGTAACTTCTGTACTGTAAATAGTGAGGTGGTAGCCTTAGTTGTCCAATAGCAGAATAGCTTTAGTAGCATGATCAATGCCCTATAATTATGCCAGTGAGATACTGGTAAAAACTATGATGTGACTTTAAAATATGTCTACAAGTTCTTTGATATTCTTTTCTCCAAGTGGTAGGCCTGACAGTGACTTACTGCTAATAACTAGGGTAACGTAGAAGTGACGGTGTGCAGTTTAAGAGACTGGGTCATGAAAGGTACAGTAAATTCCTCTTAGATGGTTCTGTACAATAATCAGGCAGTATATGGAGAATTCCACGTGTCAAGGAACTGAGATTTCCTGCCAATGGCTGTGTGAGCAAGGCACCTTACAAACAGATCTTCTGGTCCTGGCTGGTGGCACAGTGGATAAGGTGCTGGCCTGCAAACCCAAAGGTCGCTGGTTCAATTCCCCAGCCAGGGCACATAACCAGGTTGCAAGCCAGGTCCTTAGCTGGAAGCAGGTAAAAGGCAACCATACATTGATGTCTCTCTGTCTCTGACTCTCTTCCTTCCCCTCTCTCTTAAAATAATAAAATCTTTTAAAAAAAAATGAAAAACAGATCTTCTGGTGCCAGGCAAGCCTTCAGATGACCATAACCTCACTAGAGACCTTAAGAATTACCCAGCTAAGCCACTTGTGAATTCCTGAGCCCTGGAAACTATGAGACAACAAATATTTGTTGCTTTAAGCCACTGTGTTGTAGGGTAATTTATTATATAGCAATACATAACTAATACAACTATATAATAAGCAATCTTGACTTCATATCTGAAATAAAACCACAAAAGAAACAGATATGAGATATCATTTATCTATCAACTTAGATGTTTAAGAAATGATAATATCTAGTGTTACAGAGGAAATAAAAAGGAAGACACTCTCAAACATTGCTTACAATTTCAGATGGAGAACTTGGCAATCTGTATCTATATATTTTTAAATAATTATATCTCTGGTATGGTTCCACCTTAGTATTTTATGCTATGTAAGAGTTTTGCACATACCTTTATATATATATGTGTTTGTGGGATTGATATTCATGGTATTAAAAACGAGATATTTTCAAATTAGTCACAGATATTAAAATATCCCTACGATGTTGCCATTAAAATGTTTTATATAGGCAAGAAAGGGGAGCAGCTTAGACAAGAACCTAGTATAAAGGAACCATGGACATGGACAACAGGTAGGATTGACTTTGGGGGGAATGGGTGGGTGGGGAGGGGGACAGAGGGGAGCAAAAAGGGGATGGATGTAATACAACAACAATAAAATTTTTTAAAAATGTTTTATATATTGTTATGCATTGTGTATTTTACATACTATTTAATAATTTTATTTTATATTTTATTTTATGACAAACATTCTCAATACATTAAGTGCAAATAACTCACTTTAAACATTTCAACATTATAATTCCAATTTCACAAAACGTTGCATGTGTGAGCATGCGTGTTTGCACATGCTTGTGCCTAAGAATAGAAAAAGGAATAAAAATAAAAGCACCACAATGCCCATAATATTTACCACTGAGTGTAGAATTAAAAGTGCATTTTATTTTTCTTTTCTACTTATTAATTTCCTAATATCGAGAAAGCAATTTTTCTAGTGAGGAAAATAATACTGGTAATTGTCCCACATTGTGAATACGCTTCTAAAAGGTGATGTGTCATCTGACCCCTGGATGTCCCTCCGAGCTCTTTGACAGTCTCCCACTTGCTCATTAGCTCCCATCATCCCCATCCTCTGGCCCTGGAAAGCAGGAAGGTGGGTGAGCATTAGGGCCTTTGACTAAGCACCCACTCTGCCTGGACTGGCCCCTTTGAACCTGGACCTGGTCGCTTCCACCTTTCAGTTTTCTCTCATGTCAACTTCTCCTCATTACACCATCCTATCTACTTCTGTCACTGCACACTGATCAATTTCCAAGCAATTCCAGATGTCATTAAGAGTTATGGAGGCCACTAGTAGCTGCCCATTGCCTGAGGTTGTTGCCCTTCTTCACAGCTGTTTATATACACATCTGTCTACGGTTGAATTCAATAAAAGACTTGTAAATTGTGAAAAATCTTAACTTTCGTGTTGGTTTATTATATTTCTCCCTTGTTTAGTGTTGAGCATCACCTATTTTTCATATGGTTTCCTTTCTTGGCTTGTAGGTACTACAACCTTTCCTTAATCCTTACTCATTTCTAATGAGTCCTGTTTCTTCATTCACTGAAGTCTGTCACTGCCTGGTTATCCTCACTAAAGCATGACAAAGGATCAAGCAAAGCAAAGAAAATCACTACAGTGTCAACAAATGGGAGCTCACTCCAAAACGCCAAAGACTTCTATGCTCAAGAGTGTATGAAAGAGAGACAATTATTTTTCATTTGCTACTTCTAGTCCCTGGTTCAATGCCTGGTCTATTTTAGGCACTCAAAAAGTAAATAATTGGCAAATACAAGTACTTAGGAATGATTAAATGAGAAATAGCCAATGTATTTTGTTCCACATATCATAAAAATGCCATAAGGAAATGGATGAAATGGATGTAATTCAATGCAAGGACACAAACACTGTGACCTAAAGGTGTGTAGCAATAAAAGTATATTGAAGGAAAATCTCTTGCTCATGCACCAATCTCGCATGCAAGCATTAAGTCAGCTCAATATAAAATATATACACAGCTGCACAGCATGCAGCGTTTTCCATCAAGCAGCCAGCTCTTTGGAGCTGCCAATTAAATCACAGTGTAAAGTTATTACTTCCATTAAACATCAACATATACTCAGAACCTACAGTAAGATCCTTGGCTCTGTCGCATAAGTGGTTAAAGAGAACTGGAAACAGTACCAGATTTGAGCTGCTTCCCCGAGTAATAAAAATTTCAATATCATTCCCCCTTTTGTAAGAAGTTTTAAATTCAAATGTATTTCAGAGCATGTAACCAGCAGTGTTTACCCATTATTTAACCTTTCTTTTTAACTTCTGATTTTTTTTTAATAGATGGCATAACTGTCCGCCCAAGATGAAAGAGGCAACCTCTCATTTTTCCTGTCCTGAAAGTAGTCCTATCATTATCCCTGGAAGGTGTCTTTCCGCAGAAAGCCCATAGTTTGTGTATGCTTTTTGTGTACTCTACAGTGTGGCAAACACCATCTAGCTGGCTTTACACACTGTCATTTCCATTGAAAACCAGTAATTACCTTCCACAAGAAACACTCCGTCGTGCTGAGCTGATTAAAGACGCCAGACACTGGGAGGCAAACAGCAAGGGCACTCAGACAGCCAAGTGTGTCTTGTAAGCAACAGTGCAGTAGCGTGCACACAGTAAACACTCAATAATTTTAGAAGACGGTATATTTGCCCTTTAGCACACAGTATAATTAGTTCTCAGTTGAAACACAGACTTTCAAAGAGCAAACTGAGCAGGCCATAATTGGCTTTTGAACTATTATTAACAATAGTCCACCATAAAGAATAAGCCATTTCAAAGTCTCCACTGCCATCATCTCATTTACATCTACCCCAACTGAGTACTTGTTCACCTGTTCCCATTTCGTTTTTTAAGTATATTTTATTGATTACGCTGTTACAGTTGTCGCAATTATTTCCCCATTGCCCCTTGCCACCCGGTACCCCTCTCTCCTCCAGCAATCCCTGCCCTCTTAGTTTACGCCCATGGGTCATGCATGTACGTTCTTCGGCAGACAAACCAATCAAACAAGCAGTTTTACTTTATCATATTCTTTATCAGAGATGAGTCTATTTTACTTTGGCTAATTAATCATTTAAACCTGAGATGTTTTCCTATTTAGGCCCAGGAGTATTAAAGCAAGAGGTAATGAATTGGAATTAGCTCAACTTCATAGCGTGCCTTTGACATTTGTCTAAGTTTTCACTTATTATTTTTAGGCACTAAAACATCTCTGTAGGTTTGGAGAATTCCTCGAGATATAAATTATGTTGGGAGGCAGTGACCACATCCCGGTACAGAACTCAAGAGCTTGTCTTACCTGCCTTCCTTGCCTTTGGAACTTGGCCAATCACTTTGATTCGGCCAATCAGATGGACCCACACCTGATTTTAAATGAGAAGCTAGTAACCCAGAGAAGCAGGGACAGGGAAAGACCCACTCCCGCTTTGGCAGCAACATCAGCTTTAGAGGCAGCGTGTCCAGTGATCATGGTCACGGAGCATGCCAATTGCCTGGCTCTATGCAGTTTTCTTGTTCTTTTTCTTTTTGAAGATTTTATTTATTATTTTCAGAGAGAGGGGAAGGGAGAGAGGCAGAGAGGGAGAGACATCAATGTATGGTTGCCTTTCACCTGCCTTTAGCCACAAACGTGGCTGGAGACCTGGCAATTTTCTTAATTCTGTATGTTACCCAAATACTCTTTCAATAAAAATCAGTCCATTATTTGTAACTATAAATAACTTCCTGGGACAACCTGAGTAACAATACTTTGATAAGTTGTACACTGACACTTGGGTGTGTGCCACCTCAATATGTGCCAAAGAGCACACAAACCTTTCATTTTAGACCCATTTTTTTTTTTTCTCTCTTTTTTCTCACAAGGGCCCAGAGGACTGGCCTACCTCTGGAAGAAGCTAACAATCTTCAACATAACCAAAATCCAGACATTGAAGTTTTTTTCAGCTTTTAATCCAGAAACCAATTTAGGATCACAGGATTCTAGAATTTAGAGCTAGAGGAGCCTTTAAAGTCATGTAGCCAATACTTTTTACAGGCAAATAGCTTATTTGTCTCGGGTCAAACTGAAAGTAAATGGAAGAGCTAAGACAAGAATTTAGGCTCATGATTTGGAATCCAATTCAGTCTACTTCCAAAGAACGAAGACTGTAACTGTGTTCACCGGCAAATAACTGAAAACTCAACTAGAATTGGCCTAATCATGAAGAGCTGTATTGTACTGTGGGACAGGAAGTCCAAATGGAAGGTGTGATTCAGTGTTCCCTGACTGAGCAACTCAGCACCATCATCAAGAAATCAAGTGTTCAATGAGCCAGAGGTTCCTCTCATTCTCAGGAGAGGCAGGTTCCAGATCAGTGGAAAGGAGAAACGTTTTTCTCTCTCACGCAGCTGCTGAACAACTGAAGAAGGGACCTGAGCTTTGCACTCATGGATTGTCCACACACCACTCCTTCTGGACGATGGAAGGCCTGGTATTAACTGAGTCCCAGGTGGTGATGAGAACCAGTCAGGAAACAAACGGCAACTGGTCAGCGTCAGCCAAGCCAAATGGATGCTAGGCAAAGGATAGGGGTGATCCGGGTGTTGAGAAAACACTAAAATATCCACTACACAAGAAAACATGGGGACATAACTTTTTCATATTAACTGTTCCATCCTTAAGCAGTGAACATTCCCAGTAATATAGGATTTTACATTAATTACTACGTAACATTATCCCTCAAAGCTTTCAATCCTCTAAAACATGTACTGTATACAACATTTACATCTTGTTTACACAAATATTCCTATAAAAAGGAGTAATGAAGATGCTGCAATTATGGAGTTGGTATTTTATGAGAAGATATATTTTTTGATACAGGTTTTATATCATTACTATGTATACAAATATAAAATGCACAAATATATCATTATGGACTTAAACTAAATGACTAAAATAATTTATAAATTCAAAACTTATTTAAAACTGCAATTTCATTTTAAAATGGCATTTCTTTCTATGAATGTAACACTATAATAACTTATATTTTCTTTTCCTGATAACAATCTCTAAAAATCTTTCATAATACTGTAAATATCAAGAAAACCAAGCAAGTCAACTCCATATACTAAATCTAATTCATTGCCTTAATTAAGTTTATATACATTGAGTGATCTGGTGAACTTTGAGGATGTCTAAACCAAAAAAGAAGAGCAAGTTCCCACAAGTTCCGGTCTGGATAAGAGTTGAACTGACGCACCCTGACCTCTGGGTAACCCCCAGGAGACAGGCAGGAGCTGGGGAGAGAGGTTAGGGACTTAGAAGGAAAACTCTCAGCAGGAGGAAGGGATGTCTGATTCTCTCAGTAGGATTATCCCATTTCCTTACATTTATAGCTAATCTCCATGCTGCCAATTAAAACAAAATCACAATTCCATTTATTGAAGAAAATGCAGTATAAATAACATTGTGAAGTAGGAGTAAGCTCACAGAGGGTTATCTATAGGGATGTCCAAATCACTAAAATGAATTCCGAAGTGAGTGAGTATACATCTGTTATGTTATTTTTAATTTTTTCTTTATATACGTATGTATGGTACAGAGAACAACTCAGGAACACCATGTACCTCCCTGAAGTTCTATAATTTAAATACTACCATTTGCCCAAATTGAATAACACTGTCAATGTCATGACAGTGCTGACCATACTTTCAGAATTTTTTAAGTATCTTTTAGTTTATAACAGAACCACCATTTAGACATCCTATGCAAGAGAGAATTTTGTCTCCTACATTTCTTCAAAAGTATTACAGAAAACGTGCTTCTAAAATTGTATTTTAGGCCTATTAGACCCTCCCTGCAGAGTACCAACCTTCTTGACGCTTTTTAAAAAATGGAAGTTAAAAAATTTCATTTCAGAAAATAATTGAATAGTGTATCAATCTTTTCCAGTCTGTACTCCAAAATTCAAACTGACCTTCCTCATGCTGTTTCATCTTTTATGATACATTTTCTAAGGAACCTCCCTCTAAGATTACTTCTGATGAAAGGAGAACATTCACTATTTACTATGTACTAGGCTAGGGCAAGGAGCATAGAAAGGAAAGGCTAGGAAGAATCCAGCAGCTAAAGAGCTTATGATTTTGTAAAAGTTTAAAATTTACAAAGGGAGAACAGCTATATTACACAATAAAATGTCACAGAGGGTGGCAGAACTCCTTGTTCACACAATTGGATCTGGGGATTAAAACATTAATAAAGACTTTCAAGAGAACAATATCTACCAACATGGGAAGCAAGATTATAAGGATTCAGGAATTTAAACTGCATATTTTTGAGAAAATTGAATAATAGAAAGATTCTGATAAACCTGTATGAACCATCGCCATGAAGAATATCCATTTTAAAAATAAAATAAAATCATAAATGCCCTGGCCAGGGTGGCTCAGTTGGTTAGAGCATCATCCCATAACTGAAAGGTTGCAGGTTCAATTCCTGGTCAGGACACATACCTAGGTTGTGGGTTCTGTCCCCAATCCAAACTGATCAATCAATACTTCTTTCTCACGTTGGTTTCTCTCTCTCCCTCCCTCTCTCTCTAAAACACAATGAAAACACTGTCCTCAGAAAAGGATAAATTACAAAATTAATTAACATAAGCCCTGGTTATGAAGATCCCAAGACACCACTGCTGCTGTAGCCCTCTGACTACAGCAGCAGTAGTACTGCTGAGTGATACCACCTGGATATTTATGAGACAGGCTCCCCCCAAATATAAAACAGAATTATCTTCTGGAGGGTGGGCCCTTACGTAGTGCAGGCTTCCCCCGCTAGGTGACTGTTTTAGGAACCCATCTGTATCAGTGCACCAGCTGGCATTGTTGTGAGAGGCTGAGTTCAGCTTCAGTGAGTATTTTTGAAGACTTTCAATACATTTGCTCATTTCAAGATGGGTGATTTATGACCCCACCTGCCCACACTGTGCTGAGTAGTCAGCAGTTTTTGACCAAAATGGTGTGACCCCTGTGCCCCTCCCTTTTCACCTGATCTCACGCTGAGTGACATTTTTTGTTTCCCCAGATGAACAAAGCCCTCAAATGGAAATTTTTTGCTGTAGTGGAAGAGGTGAAACAAAAAATGGCAGAAGCACTAAAAGTCATCAGAATTGACCAGTTCATAAAACTGTTTTGAGCAGTGGAAAAAAATGTCTCAATAAGCCTATTGCATCAAATGGAGAGCACTTTGAAGGTGACTGAAGTTTAAATGTAAGAATAAATATACAACTTTTTTAAACTAAAATCTTGATGTTGGGGGTCCTCTCTCATAAGCCCCTCCCTAATGTACCTCTCCTCCAGGTTCCCTGGCCCCACTCCCCTTCTGGATGGTCACATGCTGTGAGGTCCTTCTTCTCACACAACCCTGCCCAAGTGCTGTCCAATGAAGCTTATTGTATGTCGCTGCCTCTCTTGGTCATTATCTTTTCCCTGGATCAGCTACAAATCCTTCAAACCCCCTACACAGACTGACTCTGGAAAAAACTGTAGCCTTAACCAGGACACTAAATTATAATGTGTCACGGTAGTTTGCAGCTACTCTTCAAATAGTAATTTGCTTATTTATTTTTAGTATATAAGGGTGTTTCAATGTTTGTTAACTCTTCAGTTCCTTAATGATCCAAATAACTGTTATAAGAAATCTCAGCTACTGGATAGGGGGTGATAAGGCCTCAGAGACAGGCCTATAGGTACATTATGACAGATGGCTTTGGATTAAAGAACAATGGCTTGATCCACTGTGAGAAACCAACCACACATAACTGTATATCATTTTTTCAAAATGGATCTCTTTGGAAAGCAAATTGGAGTAGTATATATAAATACATGGGATGATTAAAAAATTAGGAATGGCCCGGGCAAAATGGAACCAAAGGGTGCCCTGTTTTGTCAATAACATGGTGAAGAGTTAAAAATGGGAGCCCCCGGGATTCTATATGTAGAATAAGGGTTGCAGAATATCTCTCACATTGGGATACAACTGACAAACAAGTCAAATAGGCAGAGTTGACAAAATACAGGTGGGAGCATGTATTTGAAAGAGTGATTAGTTATGTTATTTATAGATCAAAGATGAAACATCCACAGAGCTCACTAAGCTCCCTTTTAGAAATGAAAGCACTCCACAGGTCTGCGAGAGCCGTATCTAGCCCTTCCCCCTGGTTGTTCCCTTTTCCCTCTCTGCTCTTCAAGCCCCTTACACCATGGAATCACTCCCCACATTTTCTCTTTCTCCTCTGTCCCATTTCTACCTAGGAAACATTTTTATGTCTGTCATTAGCTTCCACAAATGTAACTTGCCATCTAGCAGCCTCAGTTACCTAGAGAGCAACGTGAAAGGGACCAAATGACTGAGAAACACCCACTGCGGGGCAGGTTGAATGGCATCTCCCAGAAGTCTCTGTGCTTCCTGCCTCACCTCTACCTGTCTGCTGTTCTCCTGCTGCTTCACTCTGCCACTCCCTGTATCCCTTGTCTTCTGACTACACTTCTGGAGAAGAAACGGGTTTATAACCGTTCACAGGGAATGGTAAGTCTCAAGTGTTTCTCTCTTTCTCTGTCAGACACATACACACACACACACACATACACACACACACACACACACAATCTATTCAAAGAATATAAAATTCACAGAAATGGATGCAAGATTCAATCTATTTTTTAAGCTATACAGTATCCCATAGCTTTTTACAATCGAAGATAGGAAAACATCCTATAAAAACATCCCCCCAACAATGGAGAGTCTGGCCAAGATGGCAGCATAGGCAGACATGGCTCACCTCTTCACACAACCACATCAAACTTACAACTAAAATATAGAACAACTATCAACTAGAACATCAAAAATTGAGTTGAATGGAAGTCTGACAAATGCAAAATTAAAGAAACAACATGATGGAGACTGACAGGAGTGAAGATGCAGAAAAGGTTGATCCCACACCCAGGTGTGATGGGTCAAAATTTGGGAGGGGTATTTCAGGAGTGAGGGGTCCCAGCCCCATACCAGACCCCCAGCCCAGGGTCTCAAGGCCTCATCTGGCCTTAAAAAGCTGTGATTTGTTACTATAAGAAAGACTAGAGAGCAAAAGAAATTATTTTTTAAGAATTCCCCAATGGCTTTTATTTTCTTGCCAAGTTACTTTGTCTCATTGCATATTTAAGTGTGTGTGTGTATGTGTTTTGCTTTAACTTTTATTTTTGTTTTCCATTTATAAAGATGAAATAAACTCTGTGGGCTTCCCAGAACACATCCAACTTTTGTATAGATTTCAAGAACACAACCGATCTAGTACATGGTAAAGGCAGGTAGGTGCTCTCTGCCTTCTTAACAAGTATATACAGATTTAAAAGTAATTTCTTATTTTCTTTAAGTCATGTGCTGATCTAATTTACAGTTCACTTACAACTTATTATCATTGTCCTTAGAACACTCTTTTTAAATAGACAATGACATTGCCATTATAGTTTTGTTTTGTTTTTTTCTTTTTTATGGGTTTCCAGAAAGTAGCTCCAAAACCAACTGTTCAGTTACAGACATACGACTCAATCAACACCTGGGAAATCAAGTCTGAACTTTTTGTGTCTCTTTTTGCACAGGAGAGATTCCCATTTTTATTTCTAAAAATCAATTTCTGAATAATTTAAATATATGTAACAGACAGGTTTAACAGTAAAATCAGAGGCCTTCAGAAGGGATGCTATTCTCCTGGTTGGGTGGCTCAGTTGGCTGGAGCATCATCCCATAAACCCAAAGGTGACTGGTTGGATTTCTGGCCATGTGACTGGATAGCAGTTTTGGTCCCAGTTGAGGCATGAGGGAGAAGCAACCAATGAGTATTTCTATCACTTCAATGTTTCTCTCTCTCTCTTGCTCGTCCTCCTTTTCCCTCTAACTATGATCTCAGGTGAGAAGAAGAAAAGAAGAAGAAGAGGAAGAGGAGGAGGAAGAGGAGGAAGAGGAGGAAGAGGAGGAAGAGGAGGAAGAAGAGGAAGAAGAAGAAGAAGAAGAAGAAGAAGAAGAAGAAGAAGAAGAAGAAGAAGAAGAAATGTATACTTTTTTCAGTTAAGATGTTCTAGGAAAATAACCATTTTGAATTCTATTACATCTTCTCCAAAGGACTTCTCCTTTCACAGTTGTATTTGTTCTTAGTTTATACTCCTCTATGCAGCATCTGTCCTATATGCTTCACTGTACCTTTTGGTGAAAAATAATGCAGCTGAGAGAATAAATAAATTCAGAACTCCCAGGAGTGCTGACCCAAATTCTCAAAAGATAGCATTGAAATGAACTTCCTACTTTCAGATCCAAAATTTCATAATATGATTCCTTAAAGAGTCAAATGGCAGGTATTTTGGCATGCTACCTTTGACAAGCCTTTTAAAAATGATGCAGACAATTAAAATAAGGAGAAAACAACTATGAACTACCTAATGGCATAAATATAAAGAGGTAAAGCTCTAAGAGTCACAGAGACTAAGAATAGAACTTATTTATATTCTTACTTTTGCCTTGGTTACAGCCCTTCACACTGTTAAGCTTTTGTCAGCCCATACATGGAGCAGAAAGCTGATACAGGTGCTTGCTAAAGCTGTGTGCTACCGTATAAAATGTTACGAATGCTTGAGGTACAATCTTCCCAAAAATGTTTTTGTATAGGTCTTCAAGTGCCATGGAATAAATATTTCTGCAGGGTCTTCTTGCTGTTCAGTCCAAGATCAGAACTTGTTTAAGTTATTAAATATTTCTTTAAAAATAGTATTTTTCCCTTGCTCCCTTTGGTCCCATCTCTGTCCTCCAAAAGCTTTAATATGAATGATTTAAAGGAAACATAGAGGAGAGAGGAATGCTTTGGGCATTAAGAAACCTGAAGGGAAGATGAAGGAGCACTCATATCCAAGGCTGGCTTCTTTGGCTTCCTTACCTAATAAACACACACACGCACCCTTTAATACTTTAGCTTCTTGATTAAGAGTCACTGAATTGACATATTTGTTGAGTAGTCTACACATATTAAAAATCATTCCTACTTAAATATTTGTATCTCACAAATGCACTCTTGTCTCTTCCTGACACTAGTTTAATTATTCCATATCTGTAAGGAATCCAATGCTAATTGAGCAGGTTTTCTTCCTGTATTAATTTTAATTATTCGAAGCAGCATGAAGCCCTTCGTAATTTCCCACCTGACAATTGGGACCCAAAAGAACAGCTGTCTATGGTTTTATGCTCCTATGAACACACTAGATAGCACAGTCAATAAACTTAGGCATGAATTCTCTGCATGTGTCACTGAGGTTATGAAAATGAATCTTTTGGAGGAGTTCAGAGAAATCTGCAACTGAGAGTGATGTCCAAGTCGCTGTGCAAAGCCTGATGACAGTCAGAGATCTCAAAGGAGCTGCAGGAAGAGAGACTCCCTGCTGAAATGAACACAATCTATAGTTAAATAATAAATCACAGCCATGTAGCCAGCCTGCAACTGCCACTGCCTATCAGAAAGGTACCATGACCACATAGCGCAAATATTTAGTTCCACACAGTTGTATATCTTGATGGGATCCAACTGAAGTAGCTATTTATTTGTCCTTCCTAAAAGAGAAGATGAATGCTGTTTATTTATGATGAATGGAGAGTGGAAATGATATTATTTAAATTCATCCAATACAAATAAGTACAATGAAACCTAGTAATATATCCTCACACTTAAATACACTCCCCAGCAGGAGTGTAAGAAGAAAGCACAGAACATATACATAATTTAGCACAAACACCTTTTGACATATGCCATATTATTTTCTTCTTTTGCTAAAGAACAAAAGGCCTGTGTATGAACACACAGTATTATATTTGCTCTCAGACATACCAATTCAGGATACAATGAACCAGATGAATTATTCATCTTGAAGTTGCAATTGTTTGTGGATGAAAATACAGAGACCCAGAATAAAAAGATAGGTAAAAACAGGAGTAGAAAGAAAGGGGGCTCACCATCCCCAAGAATGTACACAGATATATAATTAATTTCTAATGTTCAAGTATTATAAATGAAAGTGCTTCAATTATAAAATTAAATGTGTAAAAACAGACAGGGGCAAAGAAGCACCATTTAACCTTCCATAGCTGAAATATAGTTCATTGATCTTGAATCTCTCTCAACAAATACTTGACTAGCTATTGGCTCTGAAACTACAGCCATACCCACCACCAAAGCCAAACAAACAAAAAACCAAACCCTAATATTTACAGCCTTTCTACAAATGTGAACTAAAAGAGAAAAGACTGTCTTTCTAATATTTATAACCCCAGTAGGTAGGTGTGCTAGTAGTAGAGTGTCTGTGATTAATCAGTGATCAATAAATATTCTTGAATGAATGACCTTATCACTGGCACCAAAAAATAATGAGATAATATGCCTTTCCTAAGATAAGATAATTATTTTCCACTGAAAAGGTTGTGCCTTGTCTTCTCCTCCAGTCTTTTTCTTTCACTAAAAACAGAGTGAGCATCGATGTTGTGACTTCTGAGGCTTAACCTGAAAACACTATAGAACACATTGAAGCAGAAAGAGTTTAGGGTTTGGATTATCATTTCAGAAATGGTTGCTACAGTCCAGAGGGAAGTTAGCGAACTGCTGGGTGAAAGTAGTACCTGTGAGAGGCAGTCTAAAAGACAGGCCAGCACAGCACAAGAAGAATCAAAGAATGTCTCAAATATTCACCTGCTGACACGTAAGAGGAGGAATGATAAGTAGTTGTGATTTCAATTTGATTACAAGCAAAACTATAGAATTCAAGATGAAAATAGATATACCTTTCAGCAGTATTATACTGTGCTGAAAAATAAGCACAAATGTAGCAAAGATACAAGGTCCAGGCTAAATTTGAGGGTATTACATAATTTTACAGATGAAATACAAAGGTAATATGTTTCTTCTCAATTAGAAACTACATACAATATTTCATTATTAATTAAGTTTATTTTTCCTAAACAATACAGGTGTTTAATTTAAAAGTCAATCAGTAGAACAAATCTTACAAGGAAAGAAAAGTATGATTTATTTTAAATCCCGCCATATCTTTTCCTACTCCCTATTGATCCCCAGAGTCAATCATTTTCAATCATATTATCTTTCCTTGGTTATATAATTCCATTTTAAAAAGAACATGCTAAAACTGCTAGACTTTTTTTTTTTTTTTTTTTAAGATTTTATTTATTATTTCCAGAGAAAGGAAGGGAGAGAGGCAGAGAGGGAGGGAAACATCAATGTATGGTTGCTTTTCATCTGCCTCCAGCCATGGACATGGCTGGAGACCTGACTTCCAACCTGGTTATGTGCCCTGGCTGGGGAAATACATTATTTTTTATAAACTTAGATAATAGCCATAAAATATCTCCTATAAAAAAAGTATTATGTTTTCTTATGTCACTTCCCCTGCCCCACTGCACACACACATACATATACATTTGTGTTCCCTCCCTAGTTTCCCACTAGGTAGTCATAATTCTTAGGTAACTCAATATTCCATGTTGATATAATTATGATAATATAAATATTGCTCATGGCTAAGCCTTGCAGTTTACTGTGATAAGCTACTGATTTCCCTGGAGTTTATACACTGTCGAGCTCCCTAAAGGAAAGGTCAGTTCCGTCAACAGGGTCACTGCTGAGTGATCTATCTACTTCACGTTTTCCTTGGAGACCTCACCCCAGACGCTTCCTCCTACCACCCAATCCTGCACCTGTTTGGACTGATTACCTGGCCTGCCACCTGCTGGCATCCAGGCCGTCTCTTTGTCTTCTCAGTTTTTAATTCCTTGACTTTTTAAACCTACAAATGCCTTTTATCATGTGCTTCCTCATTTTGTTGGAATACTTCTACCAGCAGCTACCTGAGAAAAGTGCATGAGAAAAAAAATTTTTGACAATCTACTTGCTTGTACCTCACACCTGATTGATAGTTTGACTAGATATACAATCTAGCTTGAAAATTATCATCTCTAAGAATTTTGAAAGCATTTCTTATTGTCTTTAGCTTCCAGTGTTATTCTTCAAAAGACTATTGCTTTTTGACAATTATTATAAGGTCCTTTGTTTTTCTCTCGGGAGCTGTACTATATCATCCCTTTAAAGTTCTCAAACCTCTTGCCAATGTCTTTTCTTTCCTGTACTTTATCCTCAGTGATTCCTACCAATCTGGGTTTTATATCCTTTAGTTACAGGGAATGTACAAATGTATGTTTATATATATATTTATATAAATATGCATCCCTAATGCACATAAAATATATAATGAAAATCACACATATATCATACACATACATATCATTTTTTCCCAACCACTTTCTTTTTTAAACTCATTTTATTTTGGATTACCTAGGCTGATTTTTCTAATTTTCTAAGATTTTGTCTTCCATTTCTTTGTCTTTTTTTTCCCTTGGAAGAGTATCCTTTGGGGGAGGGGGCAGTCTCCTCAACTTTATCTTCCTTCACTTCTGCTTAATGTTTTCATTTGTTATTGATTTTAAAAATTTTCTAAAGAATCCTTTTATATAGCACTTGGATATTATTTCAAAAAGTAAAGATCTATGTAAAGACATGTATTACAGTTTTTTGAACTTTTCTTCTGTTTCTTGCACTGTCTCTGTTGTCTCTATTTCTGCTTTTGTCCTTTTCTTCTTTTAATCCTTTTTGTCATTTTGACATTCTTATTATGTGCAAAGCTTTTCTCAAAAACATATAACTTTTGTCTATCCATGTTCAAGAGTAAGACATTGACCAGACTTGTGGGGTAGTGTTGGAGGTGGATACCTTCATGGCATAAACCTGGGGGGTGTACAGGACCCTGGGAAGGGGTGGGAAAGTACAAGAAGGTTTTCATTGGTAACCAGGGTCTATGTACTTAAAATATAACACATATGTTTAATTTAAATTCAAAATCTCTCACCATTGAATAAAAAAAACAATCTGAGCTTATAAACCTTTTTCAAATGCATCACTGACACAGGCTATGCAAAGCATAGGGAGAAGAAAGAGTATGTGACAATAATGCCATGATTGAAGGAAATGCTAAACCCAACGTAGAAATGACTACAAGTCATTTTGGAAAGAATATAATGTAAAAACCCTATTTCAGAACTCAATAAATTAGCTTAAGATAATTACAGAAGATTCCCATGTAATAAAACAGATGACTGCTGGGATTTAGAGTAGCAGTATTGTTACCTTAGACTGTCAGGGATCACCAGGGAGTCTGTCCCTTTGGCCCACATGGCACAAAGGTTCTTATCGCTGAGCACAACAGAAGTTAGGCAGATCAACAGACAGGGTCCCAGCACACCAAAGGCTAGAAAGACGAATGGACAGGGCCTTAATGTGCCATGGACTTGAGCAGGAAAGTGAAATGGTCTCTGACACGGAAGCCCACCATTCTTTCAGGTCATGGCACCTGAATAAACCCCTTTCGTTTTGCACCAGCACCTGCCTCTGAGTTTGCCTTTCGCTGTGGCCGGCAGCCGAACTCATGTTGGTTCCAGTATCCCTTTAACCCAGACATGTACAGCAAAATTTAAACTAACAGTCTAGAAAATACCTATGCCATCTTTCTGAAATTTGATAGGGGATTATACTAATACATTTAGAGCTAACTTTTTAATTTATATTTTCTATGTATATTTTATATTGTTAATATAGTTTTACCATATTTTTATAATATGCCGTATTCACTGTATAAAAACCCGAATATAGCAAATGGTTGTATTTCATCTTTTGTTACAGCTGAGTAGTATTGCATTGCATATATGTACTACATATTTATTCAATCATAAGAAACCTGCAACACTAATTTGAAAGGATATGTACATGCACCCCCTGTATTCACTGCAGCTCTACTTACAATAGCCAACACTTGGAAACAGCCAAGTGTCTGTCCATCAGCAGATGAGCGGATGGAAAAGCTGTGGTACATTTACACAACAAAACACTACTCAGCTGTGAAAAAAGAAGGAAATTTTACCCTTTGCTAAGTGAAATAAGCCAGTCAGAGAAAGACAAGTACCTTATGATTTCGCTCATATATGGAACCCAAGGAACAAAATGAACTAACAAGCCAAATAGGGACAAACGCATAGAAAGAGAACAGGCTGATAACTGGGGGTGGGGGTTGCTGGGAATAGGAAGGTGAAAAGATTGTGCAAAAAAAGGGGAAAAAGATTCATAGACACAGACAACAGTGTGGTGACTGCTAGGGGGATGAGGGCTGGGAGGAGGTGAAAGAAGGTAAAGGAGGCTATTTGGTGATGGACAGAGACTTGACTGGGGGTGCAGTCAACACAGTGCGCAGATGATGGTACAGATCGTGTCCCTGAAACCTGTAGAATTTTGTTAACCAATGTCACTTCAATAAATTCAATGAAAAGGGAATAAATCATATTAAATATATTACCCCATTCAACAACATAACAACGATCTTGATAGTCAATATGTGACATACATGTCTCCTTACACCTAACATTAAGTATAAATACTAACCCCTCTTAATTCTGTTGGGGAGTGAAATACAAGCTACCACTTGTTTTCCTTAAGTTTATCTATGTGCATTTCTTCTAATCTTACTATAAAATCTGTAGCATAATATAAAGAATGTACAGAATTTGGTAGACTAGCAAACCTCAACCTTCATTTTCCAAAGAAATAAAAGAGAAGCTTCCTTGTACTGATAGTAAGAAAGGCGCTTAAAAAAGGGAAAAGGAAAAAAGAAAAAAAAAAAACTTCTAGGATTGTAATTGGTACATTTATTCCTTAGGCTTTTTTACTCTAGCTGTGCTCTTCATCACACAAGATCTGCCTCTGATGGCACTGTTGAGCTCATTCTCATTCTACGTAGCATAATCTCTCAAGAACGTATTATATTTAAGCCCTGGCTGGCGTGGCTCAGTGGATTGGTGGCAGCCTGAGAGCCCAAATCCCTGGTTTGATTCCCCAGTCAGGATGTATAACCAGGCTGCAGGCCAAATCTCCAGCCAGGTCCCCAGCTGGAGGCAGGTGAAAGGCAACCACACATTCATGCTTCTCTCCCTTTTTTCCTCCCTCCCTGCCCTTCTCTCTGAAAATAGCTAATAAAATCTTTAAAAAACAAAACAAAACTTTCTTAAAAAAAAAAAGAATGTATTATATTTAAAACGCTGGAGGCCAGTAATAAAGAATTTTACTATATAATAAAGGAGCAATAAACAATCTTAAAAATACTTGTGTATTATTCACTTTCATAAACAAACTTATTACCAAATGAGACCCAACCATAATTTTCCACAATTACTCTTGTTGTGTAGATATATCCAAAGCAGAATTTATTGCCAAGGGGTAGTTTTTATTAGAATCAAGTAGGGGACAATTGAGGTTTTAATAACAAATATAAACTTTCCTCATCAAATACAGTAAAAGAAAATTATTATGGAATACACGACTAATTAAAAAATCTTATTCAAAAACTCAATTCAACACAAAGAAATATTTGCAATTATTGTAAAACCATATATATCATTTAGAACTACTAAATCATATTTAGTGTGAAATTTTAAAGTGCTTTAGTAGTAAGCAATGGCTGTATGGAGCTGTTTATTTTCCATAAACTGGGACTCCGTGGACAATGCAGACATTCCCTCAGAATACCCATCTTCTTACTCCTGGTATTAGTGATCAGAAAAAAGGAGGTGATGGCAACATTCAAACTTGGTCCTGACTCTACCACTTATTAATCTTTTGATTTTGGTAAATATAACTACCCGAATTTTAGATAACTCCTTTTTAAAATCATGATTAACTGAGAATATACATTTGAACATTTTGGAAGAGTCTGGTGCATGAGAGTATGTGTACATAAAATGTGCTGTCATAACTTTTTAAAAATGGGCATTTGTATTTTACTTTTAACTTTGTAGGTGAATATTTGTATAAAAATGATAGAATTATGTACACCAAAAATATAAATCACATTTGTCTCTGGATAATAGGATTTAAAGTGTTTCCCAATCTCATGTTTCTTACACAACCACACAGAATGAGTTACT
Source organism: Noctilio leporinus (assembly GCA_004026585.1). Classification (NCBI taxonomy): domain Eukaryota; kingdom Metazoa; phylum Chordata; class Mammalia; order Chiroptera; family Noctilionidae; genus Noctilio; species Noctilio leporinus. The sequence goes on from PVIW01002124.1 coordinate 28,924, forward strand.
GAAACCATCCTTCTTGGCCATTGAGATCAAGAAATGCACAGAGGACCGTGTCCAACTTTGGGTGCAGGTGGGGCAATGTAGATACTAAGGGCTAACTCTCACTGTTTTTCTCCTTTCATTCTTCCTACTGGGTTTCCATACAAGCTTCAATAAATGTTTTATCTCTTTGGGGAAAGATGCTCTGCACAGTGTTTTTCTCTTATACCTTGTTATGGCTGAATTGAGTGTCTATCCTTGAATTCATTTGTTGGAGACCTAAACCCCAGTTCCTCAGAATGTGACTGCACTTAGAGAAAGGATCTTTAAAAAGGTAAAGGTAAAATGAGCTCATTAGGGTGGGTCCTCATTTTGTATCCTTATAAAAAGAGAATAAGATATGACTGCAATTTTCCTGATCTAAAAACTCTTTTGTACATTTGAAATTATTTTAAAATTATTTTCTTTTTAATAGACTCCATCTGAAAAGAGAAATGGAAGAAAGAACCACATAAGTAGGGTGTTTTCCTTGCTCTTAAGGAATGTGCAAGGAGACTTTAGATCAGAGAAGTGACTGAAATATTTGGACAATGTGGGTCCCAAAAATCTTTTGTCTGTCAACATATTTAGGATTCCTGCATCAGGTGTATTTTTATTATCAGACTATAGTCCCAGGAAGAGCAGATAAAAGTCCAGGGAGAAGACCAAGTAGAATGTTCAGAATATATGTTAGTGAAATTTATATTTTACATATAAAATTTATACATATATAAACTCAAGGGGGAAAAACATAAAATCATAAGTTTCTATGAATAAAAAAATAAGCAGATAAATTAAAGGAGAACATAATCATTGTGTATATCTGAGCTAGCAACCTGAAAGTTCAAAAGCAAGAAGTTCAAACTGAAAAAAAATGTTAAAGGAATGAAAATAATAAAGAAAAAATTAAAAGATGGAGATGAGATCTAGGCAACCAACCTACCACACTAATTATAAAATATTCTGAAAGAATATAAAAACTTTTTCAAAAATATGCTAGAAAGAATGGCTCCTGAGCTACAAAAAGATCTGAATCTAAAAATCAGAATGGCTCACAGACTTGTAAGATTGATGGATGGGGGCCCTGGCTGGTGGTACAGTGGATAAGGTAAGTGGATAAGCAGCCTGTGAACCCAAAGGTCGCTGGTTCAATTCCCAGCCAGGGCACATAACCAGGTTGCAAGCTAGGTCCATAGCTGGAGGCAGGTGAAAGGCAACCATACATTGATGTCTCTCTTCCTCTCTGCCTCTCTTCCTTCCCCTCTTTCTGAAAATAATAAATAAAATCTTTTTTAAAAAACACCTGATTATCTTTAAGAAAAAGACTGATGAATGGGAAATGACTATCACCTAGGTATATCCTGGTAAAAATACATTTTAATTTAAAGTTTTTCATTTTTCAGTTATAATTAACATACTATTATCTTAGTTTCAGGTATACAACATAATGATTGGACATTTACACAACTTATGGAGTGATTACCCCCAATAAGTCTAGTACCCACCTGGTAATACATACATATATATATTTATTTATTACATTTTTTCAATATTATTGACTATATTCCTTATGCTGTACTTCACCATCCCCATGACTATTTTATATGTGGCAACTTGTACATCTTAATCTCTTTCACCTTTTCACTCATCCACCTAACTTTACTCCCATTTGGCAACCATCAATTTGTTCTTTGTAGCTATGAATTTGTTTCTGGGTTTTTTTGTTGTTGTTGTTCATTTATTTTGTTTATGAGATTGCACATATAAGTGAAATCATAAAATTCTTGGATTCCAGGAATTAGTAAAGCTCTTACAAGCTTTTAGACATAGTGAATATGCTGCACCCAAACACAAAAGAGAAAAAAATAATCAGAGTGACCCTAGACCTCTCATTAGAAGCCTGTAGGACAGAAGACAGTTGGATAATATTGACAAAATACTGAGAGACAAGAGTGCAGCCTAAGACATAAAGATATATCTGGGAACATAAACTTAAATGTTTAAAAAGCACTGATGAAGCAAACTGAAGGGACATGCTCTCAAGGATATTTTAATACAGAATAATCTATCTCTTAAAGCTGTATCATCGGGACTGAGGCAGCTAAAGAAACTAGGAAAAACAGGGCATCAATGTAGAGAAACAGTACATCTTATTTGGGCCAGGGAGAAAATAGGGGAAGAGAAAGGAGTTATGAATGGATTAAACACACACACACACGTGCACATAGGGCAGAACTTTCAAATTACCACATGGGAAAATGAAAGAAAAATAAGTTGAAGAGTAGGAAAAAACTAACCTAAGAGTAACAGGTAGCACATTATTAACTAATAAACAGAAACATGGAAAAAATAAAATTGAGTATTTTAGTCATAAATTTAACATGAATGAATTAAATTCTGCCAGCAAAAGATAAATTATTACATTAGGTCAAATATTAAGAACTAATTATAGCCCTGGCTGGTGGGGTTCTGTTGGTTGGAGCTTCATCAGGTAACTGAAAGTTTGTGGGTTTCATTCCCAGTCAGGGCACATAACTAGGTTGCAGGTTCAATCCCCAGTCCAGGTGCATTCGATCCCTGATCCCAGCAAGAAAAATCCCATGTGAGGGTGTATATGAGAAACAGCCAATCAATATTTTTCTCTAACATTGATGTTTCTCTCTCTCTGCCTCTCTCACTCTCTAAAGGCGAATAAAATGTCAAGTGAAAATTAAAATATTAATTAAAAATTAATTTAAAAGAACTGGGTATATATTATTTAAAAGAAACAGCTCTTTAAAGTGTTATAAAATGTTTCAACTAAAGAGAAAGCTGAAGCTATGCCCCTGTCCAAAAAAAATTATATGAGACAATACAAGAAAAATGAGTTTTTAAAAATTCACCTGTTTAATTAAAAATAAAACGTTATCCTCTATTGATGAGATAAAGAAGGTGAGGAGATCAGCATTCTTTAAAAAATCTATTCTTAATTAAACATATTGAGGTGACATCAGCAAATGGGATCATATAAGTTCCAAATGAATGGATCTATAATATATGATCTGTATATTGCATTATGTGCCCACCACCCAAAGTCAAATCATCTTCAGGCATCATATATTTGGCTCCCTTTTCCCTTTACTAACCTCCTTCCCTCTGGTAACCACCATATTGTTATCAGGGTCTGTGATTTTCAATTTTATATCTCACATATAAGTGCAATGATATGGTTCTTAGCTTTTACTGACTGATTTATTTTTGCTCAGGCTAATATTCTGAAGAACCATCCATGTTGTCACAAATGACAGTATTTCATCTTTTCTTATGATTGAATAGCCCACATTTTTATCCAATTCTCTATCAGAAACACTTTGTCTTCCTATCTTGGCCACCGTGAATAAAGCTGCAATACACATGGTGCATAAAACTTTTCAAATACATGATTTTGAGTTTTTCAGGTAGATACCGAGAAGAGGAATTACTGGGTCATATAGTATTTCTATTCTTAATTATTTGAGGAACCACTATACTGTTTTCCACAGTGGCTAGTACCCGCTCACCTTCCTACCAACAGTGAATAAGTTTCCTTTTTCTCCATAACATCACCAACACCTGTCATTTCCTATCTTATTGATAATAGCTATTCTAACAAGAGTGAGCTGGTAACTCCTAGTTTTGATTCGCATTTCTCTAATAGTTAATGAGGTTGTGCATATTTTCATATAACGGTTGGCTATAAGATTATAGAAAATTAGCTTTGGCTGGTATGGCTTAGTGGATTGAGTGCTGGCTGGCCTGCAAACCAAAGGGTCACTGGTTTGGTTCCCAAATCAGGGCACATGCCTGGGTTGTCGGCCAGGCCCCCTGTTGGGGACACACAAGGGGCAACTAACTACACACTGATGTTTCTCTCCCCCTTTCTCCCTCTCTTCTCCTCTCTCTAAAATTAATAAATAAATAAGTAAACATTTTTAAAAGATTCTAGAAAATTAAATCCTGAATAAGAGATAATACATTACTATATTTTGTACCACATAGCCAATCCTATATAAATCAATTAATATTAACAAATATTAAAGTGAATCAAAATGTAACTTATTCTCATTTTTCGTTTATTTTAATGCCCTGTTATATAGTTTCATAATAACTTTTCAAAATTACTTCTCACTGTAGTATATATGAGTAGCATTATTGATTACAAAATATTTTAAGCAGAACCATTTCTTTCCAGCACCATTTTCCCTCTCATTTTTTCCTACTTGGTTTTAGTTAATCAGTGATTACACTTTGCAAAGACTGAACAATTTTAATTAATTCTTAGATCAATGTCACAAGGTGGGAGGCATATTTCTTTTAACTAATACTTGCTGTGTAGTATAGGGATTCCAGATTCAGAACAACTAAACAAGTTCCAAAAATCAAATATTTCAATTCACAAATAATATTGCTTATGTTTTGAAATCTATACTTATGTTTTAAATAGAATCATTATGAATTCCAAAAGGAAATAAATAATAAGGTAGTTTTACATTATTTTTCATTACCATTTATCCCTATTATGTCCTCTTCCATCTCCACCCACCATCCTGCCCACCCAAGCAATTCTATTTTTTATTGTAGCAACTTAATTTAACCATTTAAAGTAACTGCTTTAAGTATATTTAAGAAACTTCTCATTACTTATAGAGCAAAACTGTTCTTCACATTCTCTCTCTCACTGACTACTGCTTGTTTGTATTTGGATACATGTTCTTGATAACTTAATTCCTTTCAATACTGGTTGCCTTTCTAAACATTCACCAAACTATTTCTTCTCAGATTAAAACAGACAGAGATTAATATTAAAAATCCTCATCCTTGCTGTTCTAACTCAAAGTCTACTTTCTCTCACCATCTCCAAATTCTTACAGAGAAAAATCCAGTTCCTCAAAAGGATACATGACTGTAAGTTTTTAACATCTCTAATAGTGAGAATCAACTATGATGGGACAATTTTCTATTTGATAAACCTAAGCAACTGAATCAGGATTTGATACAGAAATCAAAATATCTGTTTCAGTGGTACTTGAACAGGTAACCCCACAAAATGAATCAGAAGCAAGCACACCAAAGTCACCACGGGCACACTGGGCAGACCCCAGCGTCCAAAGAGCTAATGTTAGTTGAGTATCATCCAATTTTTAAACGTTACTTGTACCATACAAACAATCCTGCCTTTATGTAAGCTACCAAGAGTCTTTTGGAACTGACTTCTCCTTACAATGCATACATTATTTTCCTCTTTAAACACTGTCACTAAATGGAGCAGTGGAAAATTACTATTGTCACACAAACACAACAAAAATGTACAGGGCCAGCTCCTTTTGTAATAATGGGCACCTACTTATGTGGCACTAAAACTCCGGCAGATCACAGGGATAATTCCCCTGTGCGTGCAGCTGGGAGGAAAAGTACGGCCTGCCTTGGCAGGACCTGCCTTCAAGTCTTTAAACTGTCCTCCTTCCAGTATTTATTCAGCGTGCCTTCTGTGCAGCTGAGAAATGCTGTTTCCAATCAGTGAGCCTGTGGGAAGTATTTGGAGAGCCACCTAGGATCTGTGCCGGTAACTAAAACACAGGTGCCACCGCTGCTTTTTAATATGCTGATTTAGCTTCCAACAGTGACAGGGCAATTGGTGTGAAATGTCAGCTAAGAATGAGACAAGACCTTTTAGTGAGGAGAAATTTGATCGGGCAAGTGCAGAAACAGTAAGCAGTGCTGATTTTCCAGGCCAAATGATGGGCGCACATTTAGCATCATTGAAATTATAGAGTTATTACCCCCTCCAAATTTCCAAAAGACAACTTCATTTTCAAAATTCTACATATTCAGAAAACCATTATTTTGACAAAGGACCGACAGTGAATATGTTAAACATTTAGAAATTTTAAGACGTATGAAACCTCAGAGAATTTCACAAATTCTTTGTAGTCCATGAGATAAATTCAGCAGGTGTCCTAGCAACCCTTTCCCACTCCCATGATGCATCACTCTCTTCTTTAATGGAGTAACAGGTCTTGTCCTTTATACACCATGCTCTGAATTTCTCACTATTTATAATTAAAAGTCAGTTAATTTAAATATACGCTCAGCCCAGAACTGCAAATGATTTCCTTAACTCTGCCTCTTTACCAGTAACACCTGCTTTCAGTGCTAGTAAAATTTACTTCTTTAAATGCTATCTAAATGAGATATATATCATCAAAAAATGTCAATGGCTTCACTGGGTATAATACAGTGAATATCTGTATGGTATTTAAGCTCAAGTTTAGAAATAGGAACCATTCTAATTAATATTGATCTTTATACCACAGCTGCATTTGCTACTTGCTATCTAGATAAGTTTCCCTAAAACACTCCAAAAATACTGGGTTAGCCAAAAATTTCATTTGGTATTTTTCTGTAAGATGGTTCTAGTAGTGTTTAGTTATATTGGACTTCATTAGAAACAATTTTGTTAGAATGTATTTTGATCACTGTCATACCAGCATACATTTTTTAAAAAATTACAATTGAATGTTCGTGTAGCCATTTTAATATTGAAGATGGAAGATTAAATAAGTGAGATTTCCATCGTATTGTGCATTATTATTTCAAGAAAGGAAAAAACAATTGAAATGAAAAAAAAAAAAGATGTGTGCAGTACATGGAGGATGTGCTGTGGGAGACCAAAAGAAGTTTGCGAGGTTTCATGCTGGAGATCCTTGCTGGATGATTAATGCTCCGTAGTCAGGCAGATTAGTTGAAGTTGATACCGATCAAGAAGAGACATTAACTGAGAACAATCAATGTTATACCACCCAGGAGATAGCCGACATACTCAAATTATCCAAATCAATAAAGTTATTGGTGAAAATGAAAACTGTTGTCTTTTATTTTGCATAATGTGTAATTTGTAGATGCTCTAAATAGTTGGTTGCCATATATAAACCCAACCAATCACACTAATTTCTGTGCAAACTTTTTAGGTTTTATCACCTCTGTATTCATCACCAGATAATCACACATCTTTCTGTAAATATTTAATGCATTACCAGTAATAAGACTAGAGAATGGGAAAGCTAGATCCTTCCTCCTTTGTTCTCTCCATCAGTCTGCCTTCTAAGTCTTCCACATTGTAATTAAAATTAAAATAAGCTATCATTACCATTTCTTTTGTATAGCACATTATATAAAATAAAGCATGATAATATATAATCTTATTTTGAAACCAAAATATCATTCTAGACCTACTACCTTTCTAATCTGTAATCCCTCACCTTATCATCTTCCTTTTCTGAAGAAGAGGAAGATGAGGGGCTGGAAGGAGTAAAAGGAAGCAAAGAGGCACAGGAGAGGAAATGAAAGAGAAGGAGTTATTAAATGAAATAATGCACACAAAATATTCAGCAGAGTGTCTGACATCATAAATGCACAGTGGACTGAGCAGAAATGCTGCTATAAAGCTTGGGGGTGAAACGGATCTGGATTCAAATCATTGGGCAAAATATCTCCATAAAATAGATATAGTATTAATACCATAGGGTTAAATAAGGAAATGCAGATAAAGTGCTTAATAGTTGCAAGCACTTAATTCCTGTTTTTACTCTTCTATGTAAGGTGTTACATATTGGTTATTTTTAAAGCATTCAAATATTTAATCTTCAAAATGTCATCATTATGAGAAATTGTGAAGATTAGTTTCATGTTTTTTTTCTTTTTTATTGAATTTATTGAGAGACACTGGTTAACAAAATTCTACAGGTTTCAAGTGCACAATTCTGCAAGATCTCGTCAGTACACTGTACTGGATGTTCACCACCACAGGTCCAGTCTTCATTCATCACCATTTATCTCCTTTTTAACCTTCCCCTCCAGCGCACACACCCACCCCTGGCAATCACCATGCTGCTGCTGTTCGTGCCCATAATTTTTTTTTTTTCCTTTTTGCTCAATCCCTCCACATACCCCACCTAATCCTCATCCCTGACAGTTGTTCCTGCTCTCTCCACAAGTCTTTGTTTTGTTCATTTTATTCATGAGATGCCATATATGAGTGAAATCATATAGTACTGTCTTTCTATGACTGACTTATTCCACTGAGCACAATTCTCTCTAGGTCCATCCATGCTGTAGCAAAGGGTAAGATTTCCCTCCTTTTTAAGGCTGAGTAGTATTTCATTGTGTAAATGTACCACAGCTGTTTTAATCCAGATTTGGAAGCAGCCCAAGTGTCCACCAGTAGATGTATGGATAAAATTAATTTCATTTAATGGTTATAATTAGTGAGTCAAATACAGTTTCTAACAAAGGCATCAGAAACTGTATACTTTTTAAGTCTATTCTGATCTTATCATTTTAAAATGCCCATTCGAGAGGGCTAAGTTGATGTGTGCAAATGCATTTAATAAAAATGAACACTTCAGAGTCTAATGTATTTCTGTGAACTTAAAGCCAAACTTTGAATTTCCACATTTTAAAGAAATATTTTGAGCACATAAATATCACAGTGGATGACTTATTTCTTTCTCTTTTTAAGAGGTTAACGTTGTTGTGCTGGAGAAAATAATGGCATAGGCAGTAATATACATGGCAATAAATTCTCCATAAACCCTCCTGCAGAAAATGAGTCATTATTATTATTTATCATTGGACTTTTAAGTTGGCTGACCTAGAGTTTCCGAGAAAAGGCAGTGGAAACAATCAGAGGTGATTGGTCTGTCAGGCAACAATGGACTACCATTTATACGAGTAGCTGTAATTGAGGAGTAATGAGTGCTGGGACTAAATGGATGAATTAGCCAAAGAAGAAGCAGACAGTCTTTTGTAACTAATGCCCCGGCTGTCAGGACACAAGCTGGTGTCTGTTCTTAACTGGGGTTTGATGGTATCAGATGCCATCTAACACAAGGTCTGGTGACAGCAGGATCACTTGCCCACAGTGCAGCCGGTTGGCGTGCTGCCTAAGGCTAGGATAAAACATGCAAGGCAGAGCATGTGAGCAGGTATGTGCCATCGGTAACTGCAACTCTTAGGCTGCATATTTTTTAAAAATAAACTTGGAAGACAGATGTTGGCCCCAGCCAGCCTGTTAATTTTGAGCTGATTATGTTGCCAAAACAAAGACACTAATCTGTAGAGAACAGTATGAGTTTTTGACAGCATTATAATAATTAAAAATATATCTACAATTTAAAATTAAGCCCTGCTTACTGAATCAGATTTAACTTATTATTCTAGGCCATATGCAACCCGGTTATTCCTAAATTTTCAGATGTCCTGTTATTTAAAAGCAAATTAAGAAAAAGAACAGGGGAAGGAGTTAGTAGAAAGATTAAAGATTATTCCTCTAAAGGAAAACTATAAATAATGCTTCTCTGCTTTTAAATCAACCATTCAATTTATATGGATCAATTCCAATAAAATAGTCAAAAGATTTTTTCCATATGTAAAGATATTTATTATTACTTTTATTTATACAAGATGATAGATAACCACAGTAAGTTAACTAAACTTACTGTGGTTACGATTTTATTCATCATATAGGCATGCCACATGACTATGCTGTATATATTTGAAACTTATATAGTGCTGTAGGTCAGGCACAATAACACACCTACGTCATAAGGTTGCTCTGAAGGTTAAATTTGATAATACATGTAAAGCACTTAACACAATGTCTGGCAAGAATGATTGCTTGGCAACTGAGAATCATCATTCGTCAAGAACACTAAGGTGAACTGATGATTGTTACTACTACCTGAATACTGACCCATCCCTCCCACACACAAAATGAGATATTCTCATAAAGAGAATGCCAATCAAATTTTAATGTATGTGGAGTACAGAAAATAGAAGGGGCTTAAATTCGACAAGGACATGAATATTAGAAAGTATTTCTTGAAAACCAAGCTAAACACAATCATTGGGCATTACATTTGTGGAAACTTCATTACTGAAAGTGCTTCAGGAAACAACAGCTAACTCCCTGACCTTGGCGATTCAGACATTCACCTGCCTTGGAGAAGAAGGTCAGAAAAACGAATTCCCAAAATTCCTTCAAGATTTATGATTGTATTATGTTTTGATTAGATTAACAGAATATTCTGTCATTCTAATAGCAAACGGTGTCAGAGAATTTTAAGGAAAGCATAGAGAGTTCATTTTTGAAAATGCAGTTCTTGATTTTATTAAGTTCTAAAAAATTATAAAGAATAGATTCAAAAGAATGCCTGTGTATACAAAAACAAACAAAAACAAAACAAAAACAAAAACAAACACCTATATGTTGGGAGTCTCACATAGCACTTCTGCCTGCACAATACTCAGTAAAAGTTAGAAAGTGAATGCACAGAAGATTTAAGAGTTTTTTAAATTCTGTGACAGAACAATTAAGAGTTAGTGAAGGAAAAACTAAACATCAATAGATGAAAAATAAAATTAAAAGCATTTAGGAATCTGACCACTACTTGAAGTTCAACTGTATCAATGGCTTCCCCAGTGCTTACCATTAGCAAGCACTGATTGTTCATATCACCTCCATTTTACCATATGCTATGGGGTACTATCTAAAGATTGCATTAGGTTAGTCAAAGACTAGCTTTCTATCGGCACTGTTTCTCTACTTTTATACAAAGCATCATTTACTAGTACAGTACATACAGATCAGAGCATTTCTATAGTTCTGTTGGGACAAGTTTGCATCTTGTAAAATAGAAGTGAAATGAAATTAAAAAATGTGTTTTGCCTCACTTGAAATTATCCTTTTAATGACTGTCATAGGTTCATAGACTCTCAAGTCACCAGATAAAGTCCTACGACTATCATCACAGAAAGAGCATTGTATGAGTAGTTAAAATTCCCAAGTCCATTTCCAGATCTGCTGCTAATCAATGGTGTGTGCAAGGTGTGGCCAGCCTTGCAGGTGTGTAACATCTGCAGTTAGATAGGACCCTTCACTCAAATGGACTCTACAATTGGTTTAATGCTCCTCTGCTATCATCTTGAAATTCTTAATTGCTGGTTAAGAAGCACCTCACATTTTCATTTTGCAAGTCACTTCACCTGATTCCCATTTTGCTCAATGCACTCAATAAACCCAACACTCTTTTATTCTAATTTTTGCAAGTGCTAAGTTATCAGAGCACACATGATGTTTGCCAAATAGCCAACATAGTAATGCTCTTGTTGATACTTTAAATATTATTTTGGACCCTATAGAGTTAAGTCAACTTAAGACTATGCAAATCCCATTTCCAAAAGGATTTCTTTTATTAAAAAAAAAACTGTCATTGTTACCCAAAATATTTCCTTGTTTTAATATCTTCCATTATAAAATTAGGTGTACTATACCATTCATTGTGCTCTTCACCTGCAAGATATATTTAGCATCTAGTCTTTTCCCAAAAGCATCTTTGTTCATATAGTCACAGTTAGTTTAAACACGGCTTTGTGGAATGGGGGAGGGAGAAAGTACTCTCTAGCACTGAGCAATCCACAATAGAAGGCATTATTTAAAAACACTTTACTACAAGTCTTTTAATAATATATACATCAAAACAATGTTATAAAGAAAAATCCTGAGGGTGGTAGAGAGTCTCACCTTAGTTACAGGTACTGGGCCTCCTATTGCCTTCTTAGTAACTTAAGAGATCCTAAACAGCACTTAAGTGTTTCACCTTCTTTTCTGTTTGGCCCCACATTCCTATCATAATGATAGATTCTACAATCTATAAAGGTACCACTAGGGTGAGAGGAAACTCAGTGGTATATGTAGAGATTTCCATTTAGCACATTAACAAATGGTATTAAGAAACATACATGGGGAAGAGGACAGAGGGAGAAAAAAGGGGATGGATGTAATACAACAACAATAAAATTAAATTAAAAAAAAAAAAAAGAAAGAAACATACGCATCTTCCATTTAAGCCAGAAAAAAATCAGATGTTCTGAGTGAAAATTCTGATGGCCTATCATTTATTATGTTACATGGAAAAAATGCATAATGTTTTTGTATAAATCTACACCTCCAACTTTTTTTTATGAATTTTTTATTCATTATTTATAGAGAGAAGGGCAGAGGGGGAAGGAGAAAGGGAGAGAAACATCAATGTATGGCTGCCTTTCACCTGACTCCAGCTAAGGACCTGGCTGGAGACCTGGCTTGCACCCTGGTTATGTGCCCTGGCTGGGGAATTGAATCAGTGACCTTTGGGTTCACAGGCTGGTGCCTTATCCACTGAGCCACCAGCCAAGCCAACTTTAGATTTTTTTTTTTTTTTGTCACTCATTTAACTTGGCTGTACAAAACTCCTTTCACTTTTTTTTCTTACTTTGCTTCCCCATATCTTCTATAGTCCTCAAGATGCAAAGTCTCTTCATGGTTTGGATATAAGATCAGCTACCAAGAGAAAAGTGGTCGTCCCAGTGGCTTCAACTTTTCTCTATCTCCAAATTTACTTATTTTTATTCATATTTAATATCCTTTCTCTCTTAAGTGAAAAATGCCACAATGTTTTCAAAGGTAATTTTCATGACTCTAAACTCAGATTCTGCATTTTCTGGAATTATCCTTCAACATTAAGATACTTCTTTTCTTATTATTACATTTAATAGATTCCTTTTCTTAAGTCTGTAAGCAAGCTTATACTTCCTCCATTCTCAAAAAACCAAAAAAAGTCTTTAGTTGTGTTCCATAGTTCTTTTTTACTATCTGACCAAACTTCTTGTGAATGCAAGTGTCTTGCTAACTTCTCACCTCCAATCACTCTTTAATACTGTAGTCTTGGCCCTGGCTGGTGGCACAAGGGATAAGGTGCCAGCCTGTGAAACCAAAGGTCGCTGGTTCAATTTCTAGCCAGGGCACATAACCAGGTCGCAAGCCAGGTCTCCAGCCAGGTCTGTAGCTGGAGACAGGTGAAAGGCAACCCATTCATCAATGTCTCTCTCCCTCTCTGTCTCTCTCTTCCCCTCTCTCTAAAAATAGTAAATAAAATCTTTAATAAAACCAACACTGTAGTCTTTATTCTATTCCAATATATCTTCTTTTTGTGCCTTATAAATTATTTATGTATCACTTCATTAATATTTTATTTTACTTATTTGACATTCAATATTATTTTATATTAGTTTCAAGTTTACAGCATAGTGGTCAATTAATACAATTTATGAAGTAATCCTGCTGATAATTCCAGTACCATTGGAATCTAATATATTCAAATGAATCTGTTCTTGCAAAAGTAAACCAATGATTCCTAAAACCCAATACAATACATCTTTAATCCTTAGACTCTTTGAAGAATTTAGTATTTCTTTCTGGATCTTTCTAGCACTTCTTTGGACCTAGTTTTCTGAGGTTTCTTTCTTTGTTTCTAAGTTAAGCCCTCCAGAGATAAAGGCCAGGAATATGTGTTTTAGCAACCTCTATAGGCACTAATGACAAACAGGAAAGATAGAGAACTAGTAGTGTAAGAACTAAAGACACATAAATAATCTCATTAAACAATAATCTACTCCTTACAGAAAAAATAAAAATTATTTCAACAGCCACTTGAAAACATTCATTATTTTTTAAATTATCTAATCATAAACTGAACATCAAGGTTGAATTAGGAGTTGAGGCATATTACAGTATTTAAAGCTTCATAATAGATTGGAGCAGTTTTAATTAAAGTTACCAGGACAGCCAGAGGGAGACAGGATAGAGAGTAATTGGAAAAGTGTCACTAGAAAAATGTGTTTATTATAACCTTGATCCTATTTTCTTTGAGTAAAATGTCTAGAGACCTTCATTAACTCAGCAGATCCCCTTGGCTGTGCTGGCTGGTGAACAATAAGACCACTTATTTAATTCACCTCCATCTTTCAGGAGACACCATTGGAGGTTGGATTGCTTTGTTGAAAAGCTTTCTCTTATGAACTGTCCATTAACACTTGCAGATTTTGCAGCCTAGCAGCAGGCTGAAATAAATGTAAGTAACAATGTTAAAGGATTGTTTCTTTTTTGCTTCTAAACATTGTGTGATTTGAGATTGCTTAAAAATTAACCAACCATGATAGCAGAATAATTACCAAATTGAGGCAGTTTGTGAGACATAAGCATAGCAAGAAAAGAAATTGAAAAAACAGGCATTTAGGAAATATATCTTGTAAATAAAATGGCTAAAATTACCAGTGTGGACTTAAGAAGGGAAAAACCTTGAACCAGAGACAGACACCCTCAAATTAAATTCTACCACAACCTCATGGTATTTATACCAGCCTTGGACAAGAACCCTAGTCTGTTTTGAGTTCCCTCATTTATAAAACAAGAATGAGCAGATGTTTAATGTGCCTATTTCATAGGATTTCTGTAAGAGCCTAATGCATATCAATCATCAGAATCATAACATGTTTTTATATAAACACAAAAACAAAACCGAAAAGTGACTTAAGTACAAAATCTGTTTTGCTATGAGAGAGGTAGTTTTATGGCAAAAACAACAATTTTTTTTTATATTGATTTCTCTTTAGCTCTTTCTAAGGCTGGTTGATGGAGCACATCAGAAGATCATATATAGTACAATGTGAGTGTGACTTAAATGTGAAAATAAATGCTGAAGCCCTGGCTGGTAGCACAGTGGATAAGGTGCCAGCCTGTGAACCCAAAGGTTGCTGGTTTAATTCCCAGCCAGGGCACATAACCAGGTTGCAAGACAGGTCTCCAGCCAGGGTCCTCGCTGGAGGCAGGTGAAAGGCAGCCATAAATTGATGCCTGTCTCCCTCTCTGCCTCTCTTCCCTCCTCTCTCTCTGGAAATAATTAATTAAAATTAAAAAAAAAAAAAGAAAGAAAAGAAATGCTGAAACTGAAAAACATATATTGGTTGACTTTTGAGTCAAACATAAACCAATGCAAGCTAAGCATGAAGCAATAAAATAAGTTATGATTTTATTTTTAATCAACAAACCATAAAAGGCATGTTGATTTAAAATTTAATGTTCAAATACATAAAATCAGTATATGTACAGGCATAATAAAATTTATCACAAACATTATAATTATTCCACTAAAAAAAAAAAAGAAAAAGAAAAACAAACCTCCAGTTGTTCATTTCCTTTTAAAAAACTGAATTATATAAACTCCTAAGGAATTTCTTTAGTGGATATACGAGAAAACAACCAGTTCAATTCATTTCTTTTTCATACATTTTATACCTACAATATATTTACAGGGGTATTTTATGTTGAAAAACTCAATTCTGAAAAACAAGC
Organism: Noctilio leporinus; assembly: GCA_004026585.1. Taxonomy (NCBI): domain Eukaryota; kingdom Metazoa; phylum Chordata; class Mammalia; order Chiroptera; family Noctilionidae; genus Noctilio; species Noctilio leporinus. The sequence goes on from PVIW01002124.1 coordinate 44,186, forward strand.
ATTTAAATTGTTTTCAAATTCAAATAAAAATAAAAGTTTTTGAGTAATATATTTTTTTCATTAAATCATTTTTAAAGTGTTAGTAGTTTCTTGATAATTTATGTTTTACCAAGATATTTTTCTAGTACACTTTGAGATACAACATTAATTACATGCTACTATTTCTAACACATATATGTCCAGAGTGTGTATATATTAAAAGAATATTGATATTTGCCAAATAAATATATACCTACATATAAATCTGTATCTGTACCCACAATTCTACTTGACTATAGAGTGAATCTCTATAGTTACATTTAATCTTAAAATCCCTCCAACTGTCTGTTCTTTGGGATACTTCCTATACCTTATCTCCTTTTTATCTTTTTAAAAAATTCATGTAGATGAAGTTGGTTAATTTATATCTTTTTATATTAAAATTTTATGTTCCAGCTGTACAATTCTGTAATACATTGTCAGTCAGTATGTTGTAATGTATATTCACCACCCCTAGTCAAGCCTCCTTTAGTTTCTATTTTTTGAAGAAGGCTAATTGATAGAAGATTCACTAAAAAATTCATAACCTCCCAGAATATTCTATTAACTGAAACATAATTTCTTAATTTGAGTGAACAATAATTTACAACATACTACCTAATCCTCAATTCTTTTTTGTTATGATTATACACTTCTCAGGCTAAACAATGTATTTGTGTAATAAATAGGAATTTAGACCTTGAAGTCAGGCACACCTGAATTTGAATCCTCTCACATTCTTGCTATTCAAAGTATATAGTCTTTATACCATGAGCATCAGGATCATCTGGGAACTAATTAGATTTGTAGTATCTTTATCCATACTGAATAAAAACCTGCATTTTAACAAGATCCATAAACTATATACACATTAAACTGTGAGAAGCACTGGCATTATAAAGCATGTTTCCTGGAGCAAGTCAAAAGTATCCTCAGAAATGCATTTTCCTCACTGAAAAATGAAACTAATAATAATGTCCAGAACTTAGTATTATTGTGAGAAATAAGTAGATTAGCACTACTTAGTAAACACTCAATAAGATCAACTAGTATTCAGTTTTATCATCTACCTCAAATTTGTACATTCATGACTTCTCCAATACATTTACTTATGAAATAACACTGGTATTCCACACAGGTAAATCTGTGCTCCTTTCATCCAGAAGTCTCCCTAAGTACGAGCCTACAACAAAAATGGAGATAAATTAAGAATGCCATCTTGCATTCACTCACAGGACACTATAGCACCTGTTTTTCAATTAACCTCAAAAATATTTTTTAAACAATGTATTTTTTATTTTTGTGGAATCAAAAATCTCAAATAGAATGGCTGGTGGCTCAGTGGATAAGGCGCCAGCCTGAGAACCCAAAGGTGGCCAGTTTGATTCCCAGTCAGGGCACATAACCAGGTTGCTAGCCAGGCCTGTAGCTGGAGGCAGGTGAAAGGCAACCATACATTGATGTCTCTCTCTCCCTCTCTGCCTCTCTCCCTTCTCCTCTCTCTAAAAATAATAAATAAAATGTTAAAAATTAAAAAAAAAATTAGTTTGAAAAAGAACATAAATGTTTCTCCCTGACATAAAATCAAACTAATTCTACATTTAACTCAGCCTTGTATTTTCTGTCTGCCATCATGCACTTAAGAGGGTCACTGATGCCCTGCAGGACTTAAGTCATGCAGCAGGTGTTTAGAGCTTTAAATCCAACTGATTAAGAAAAAGAAAAAAGAAAGCCTCAATAGGATTCCATTTTAATCCAATTAAGGCAAGATCCATCCTACTTCATTTCATTTTTCAAGAGACTTTCACATCCATAATCTGTTGCCTACAACTGGGAAGCAAATGTAAGCTGATAAAAATCAATACAAATGGAATTATTTTCAGCTGTCATTAACTGAATATTAATCATTAAGTAGAAAGCATCTTATTTTTATTATATAAATTTTATCAAAAGCACACATCTATAAACGATACCTAAAAATGGTATCACACACCCCAAATTGAAGGTAATAAAATAATGAGCAAAACTAACAACAAGCAAAACAGAACCAAATATATGAATACAATGAATAGGCCTTCAGTGGTCAGGGGGAAAGGGGTTGGGGGGAGCAGGGGAGGCAGAGGCAAGGAAGGGGAGCAGCTTAGACAAGAACCTAGTATAAAGGAACCATGGACATGGACAACAGGTGGGATTGACTTAGTGGGGAATGGGTGGGTTGGGAGGGGGACAGAGGGGATCAAAAAGGGGATGGGTGTAACAACAATAAAATTAAAAAAAAAAAAAAAAAAAGTTTTAAAGCCTGTGAACCCAAAGGTCGCAGGTTCAATTCCTAGCCTGGGCACATGACCAAGTTGCATACCAGGTCTTCAGCCAGGTCCGTGGCTGGAGGCAGGTGAAATGCAACCATACATTGATGTCTCTCTCCCTCTCTGCCTTTCTCCCTACTCCTCTCTCTAAAAATAGTAAATAAATCTTTAAAAACAAAAGTTTTGAATCACCTAATCATGAAAGATTATCTTATCATAAATTACTCATACATGTTTTAAAAATCAAATGTTTTAATTTCTGGAAATATAGAATATCAAATATTCCAAACAACATTCTTGTTACACTACAATAAATCCTGGATATTTTAAGAAACATGAAAATCTATAATTGCCCAAAAAATTAAAGGAAAATTTCTGTGCCAAGATATACATAATATAGTAAGTTAAAACTGAACTATGAGTGATAAAAGTAAACAGAAAATTCCAAGTTTTCTTGAGACAAACACCTGCAATAGTGCTGAGATTTATGAAATACGAGTGATAAAACTTAAGCTCTGGTATTACCTTTAACAAAACGTATATAAGAACATTATGAAAAAAATTAACTTATGAATGGCATAAAATTTGCTAAATGAAAACAATGTTATCATGATAAATAGAAAATTTATCATAATGATATCAATTCCGGGCAATTTTGTCTGAGTCTGTGCAAAACCAATCAAGATGCAGTAAAGGTCTTCTTGAATAATAACATGTTAAATCTAAAATTTGGATAATTTGTAAAAGTTCAAGAATACTCTGAGTTTATGATCCTACTGAAGAAGAATATGGTGAGGAACTGGCCAACCAGACATCTAGCTTGATATTTGGAGCTCAATGGGGGAAGGCAAGGTATTTAATAAATGGCTCTGGGAAAATTATACACTAAAATTATAGATAGATATTGGTGCAGGCAAATTAAAGAAATCTAAAAGACATACCACTTTTTAAAATAAAATATATAAAATAATGTTTATAACCTAAGAGTAGGAAAGGATTTCTTAAACAAACACATATCCAAGAATATTAATAATTTTTTAAAGTTTTTATTTATTATCTGTAGAGAGAAGGGTAGGGAGAGAGGCACAGAGGGAGAGAGACATTAATGGATGGTTGCCTTTCACCTGCCTCAAGCTACCGACCTGGCTGGAGACCTGGCTGGAGACCTGGCTTGCAACCTGGTTATGTGCCCTGGCTGGGGAATTGAACCAGCGACCATTAGGTTCACAGGCCGTCACCTTATCCACTGTACCACCAACCAGGGCCAAGAATATTAATAATTTTTAAAGTTGACTTCAACCGCACTAAAATTAATAACTTACTTTATCAAAATATGCTATAAAGACAAGTCACAGAGTGGGGAAAATATCTGCATCATGTATAATTTAAATGAACTACCATCAATAATATATAGGAGTGAGCAAAAATAGGTTTACACATAAGTAATATAATACAAGAATAAACTCATGTATTCACAAGCATAAACCTGCTTTTGTCCACCCCTGTAAAACCTACAAATCAATTAAAAATAAAAATGTTCAAAAGATATGAACAGATGTTTCATTGGCTAGGAAACAAGAATGGTGACTGTATATAAAATAAGATGTGCACCTCATCAGTAATAAGCAGAAGTACCATTTTATACCCATTTAATTGTTTATAACTAAGATGTCTGATATTGCCACTTATAAGCCAAAAATAGACATGGATGAATGGGGACCCAGATATTGCTAGTGTAGAGTTAAACTGATAAAACTATTTTAGAAAACAATTGTCATATTTTGGTAAAGCTGACTTTGTGAACACCCTACAGTTTAATAATTCTACTATTGACCCTACAGATGCTCTTGCATATAGGTACCAGGAAACTTGTTCAAGAACAGTTAACAGCATTTGGAAACAACTCAAGAAAATTTACCAACAACAAAAAAAGTAAACAGAGACATAGCCTTATAAAATATTCTTTAACTGTGAATAAAAATAAAGCTAAGCACAAATACCCAGAGACAAATCCTGCAAACACACTGTTGATGGAAGAAAGTCACTGAGAATTACATATGTATATGGTGACTTTAATAAAGGTGAAAAAACAAGCAAACTAGCAAATATGTTGTTTCATAAAACATTTATGTGAGGCACAACTATTTTCAAAAAGCAAAGAAATAAGTAATCAAATGTCTAAACTACTGGCCACCTCTGGGAGGGAGGTGAGGGAACAGGAGAGTACTATGGATGCAGCTCTATGGACGTTGGCAAATACTTGTGGGTTTTATGTTGTATGATCAATTTAAACATTATGCATCATGCCTTACACAGGAACCAATTAAATACACAATTCCTGTATATTAAAATCACCTAACATAAAAAATAAACTAAGATGCTGATTATTTTAAATTCACAATGAAACCATGGTATCTCCCTTTTCTTGAACATATTAGATGAACAGTTTCCATGGTAAAGAGAGCATACTGAAGAAAGGCTCCAAATAAAGCATGAAAAATAATGAGTAACAAAAAATAATAAAATAAGTAGACCCAATTTAAACTCACCACCAGGGCTTTAGATCTGTTGCTTAGAAGTTTTTCAATGTCCCTGGCTGCAATTTCCACCAGCTGGCGTGCATTATTGGGTTCCACAGTATACAATTCTTGGTATTTCTCATAAACCTGTATGAAGACAAAAGAAAATTATTAAGAACAACAATTGTTTATTTGGTTCATAAGTTCGCATTAGAAGGTACTTTAATATCATAAACAATTGATTAGAAAAAATACACCCTTTTCTTTCTATACCTTGACCTTTTAAGAGTTTAGGTGTGTCAAAAATAAAGAAATAAATATCAGATTGTTATAATACCACCAGTTTCACAAAATAGTATGTCAATAGTAAAACATTTTATACAACAATGGTTTGTATATGCAATTTTGTGACTTGAATCTTCAACCTCAAAACCTAGCATTATTTGCATCAACAATTTTTTTAAAGACAGTTTATTCTAGAAACCAGGAGAACTGAAGTCCAGGAGGTCAAACCTGAAGGATGTGTGCAGTGCACAAAGGTAGGACGGACGGGGAAATGATAATATATTGACAGAGACTTCCCACTGTTCCCCCTCACTGTAATCACTGAGGCTAAAGTGCTTGCAGCTAAACCGTATTAAGTGAAAGGGAGAGAGAGAATGAATGAATGGAGGGAGGGATGGAGGGAGGGAGGGAGGAAGGGTGGGAGGGAGAGATGGATGGATGGATGGATGGATGGATGGATGAGTGAATGAATGAATGAATGAATGAATGAAGCGAGCTCCCACTAAGGTTCTTCCTAGTGACACAAGGGCTTCATTTCACAGAGAAGTAGTTGAAGGGCATCAAGGTCTATGTACATTAAAGCTTAGTTAAAACTGTAACTGTGTAAATATTTTCAAATTACCAAACTGAATGTTTTGTTTTGTTTTGAAGTTGCTGAGTCAAACCATCCTTAAAGTAAGCTAGGCAGCCAAAGAAAAAACGGGACTGCATTTCCGGCCCATGTCAGTGTCAGTGGATTTCCCTAGCGCAGCAGCAGATGCACCTGGTTTGCAGGGAAAGGAAGATTTAAAGAAAGCAGGGGAGTGGCTCGGGGAATCAGCAAGCATGTTCATGGCTGGAGGGCTGAGCCGGGAAGGAAATCCCTTATGTATCCAACAGATGGGATGCACATGCATGACTAAACCATCTTTGAAAGCCAGGGCCTGGCAGGTTTTTTTGCCATTTTATGAAAAGAGAATCCAGGCACATGCAGGAACCAGTTCAACCCTGTTTTCCAGGCACAGCGCCAGCATTCTGTTCCTATCAACAGGTTCTAGGGCCCCGTCCCAGCTGAGCACGGATGCTGCTGGGGACACTGTTACAGACACACGTACATATGCTAACATTTATTTATAACAGAGCATGTCAGTTTGGCATAAAGTTCATTTTTATAAGTAACAAACATTGTTTTAAATGATTTAAATCAAATGTTTACTCCTAAAATTGTTTGATATATTCAAGATACGAAGTTTTGCCCATTCTCATCTGAATTTTGATCTTGTAAGGTTTTCATTTCAACTATTCAAGCCACAGTCATTTATTCGTACACAATCCCCACATTCAGTTTCACCCAGGATTCCTGCATGTTACTAGGCTGCTTGTGCTTTCTTCTGCAGGCACCTTATGGAGCTCTATTTTATTTATTTATTTTTCTCTTTTTTTCAACAATGTATGGTTGCTTTTCACCTGCCTCCAGCTAAGGAGCTGGCTGGAGACCTGGCTTGTAACCTGATTATGTGCCCTGGCTGGGGAATCGAACCAGCGACTTTTGGGTTTGCAAGCCAGCGCCTTATCCACTGTGCTACCAGCCAGGGCTCGAGCTCTATTTTAAAGACCCAGGCAATCTATCCATCTCAAGGCTCTCTCTTTCATTTCAGCCTAGGATGACATCCAGAAACATGACCTCCTCAATAGATTAATTGATCAGGGTACAAAAAGATAAACCTCAACATCACATTAACTGATCCAGGATATTTAGTCCTTTGCAGTAAAACGAATACAGCTAATTGGTATAAAAGGCAACTGTGCTTTGAACCATTAATAATATCTTGTTGATTTCTCTACGAAGTCTAACATTCTTCCTGTGGCATAGGGACTAAATATAATTCAGAGTTGGTGAAAATCAGCTCAGGGAGCACAGTCTGTTCTTTGCATTATTTACTATCAGTAATGTCATTTATTAGGACACCACCTACATACGCCAGAAACATCAGAGGTGCTTTAAAGAATGAAGAGATAAATAAATCATTAGAAAAACTTAACTCATGTTTTCTCTCAAATTTATATAATCTATTCTCTCACATTCTGTTTCTAGGGTCATTTTTAAATGCTTAGAAAATAAAAAACCAGACCTAGCTTGCAAATAAACTTTAAATAAGTGAAGTTCAGAAAGCTTAAGTCTCAATCCTCAATGTAAATATCCTGTCATTTTTACATATGAAATATCTGAAATACTTTCTTGGTAATAAAAATAAAATTAAAGCCAATAACCACCTCACCACCAACAGAACTAACCCTTTGTTGTTTCTGGTTTTAAAGAATACAATATTCCTTGTTTTGTGGAGTTTGAGAAGGCCCTCAAAAACATCTGCAGGTATATGTTTTTATTTTTGTTTTTTAAAGATTTTATTTATTATTTTCAGAGGGAAGGGCAGGGAGGGAGGAAGAAAGAAAAAGAAACATCAATGTATGGTTGCCTTTCACCTGCCTCCAGCTAAGGACCTGGATGGAGACCTGGCTTGCAATCTGGTTATGTGCCCTGACTGGGAATTGAACCAGTAAGTGACCTTTGGGTTCGCAGGCTGGTACCTTATCCACTGAGCCACCAGCCAGGGCTATGGTATACGTTTTGTCAACATTTCTCAAAGCAGAAAGTTCCCCATGCATTTTTAACATTATTTTTATAATGTACAAAAAATTACAATTTTTGCTGCCATTAAAATACACATTTCCACAACACTTCATGTTAACAATTTTTTTTAAAGAGTTTATTTATTATTTTTCATAGAGAAGGGAAGAGAGGAAAGAAGAAAGGGAGAGAAACATCGATGTATGGTTGCCTTTCACCTGCCTCCAGCTATGGACCTGGCTGGAGACATGGCTGGAGACCTGGTTATGTGCCCTGGCTGGGGATCAAACCAGCGACCTTTGGGTTCCCAGGCCGGCGCCTACCCACAAACAATTATTTTAAAGAATCCTAAATATCTTTTCCTCTTCTTTAGAAATTTTCCTTTTTAGTATTTTTCCTTTAAAAATACCAGCTTTATCATTTTATCCAATGTCTTTTCTGAAAGAAAAACATTATGGTGGAAATAATATGAGTTTTTGGCACCAAACAGAACTTCATTCAAATCACATGTCAACATCTCACATACTATGTGACACTGGCTGCCACTGCTTCTGCTGGAAAGAATGCAGCACATAAACAAACTCCAAGACAGGATGTTTTTCCCTCCTGGCTTAAACACGAATATGCTTTTAATTTACTGTCGCTCAGGTCCTCTCCCTGCCATCCTTGACACAAGTTTTGACAAAAGAATACTTGTCACCTGAATATTCTTTATTTCTCACTATCTTAATTAGCTGCTTTTAACATACTTTCACTATTCATTGACAACGATCTGTGGTGATGACAACAGAGAATATGGTTCCCCTTCCTTTTTCAGTCGATGAGTCTTTCTAAGTCTCTTTGTTCTAATTAATGCATAATTTCAAGATAATCTCTAGGACAATACACTTAAAATAACCTCAAATACATATCTAAACCTGGAAATCTCCAACCACAGCACCAGTAGCAGCTCATATTGCTTTATAGGTCATTCACGGTGGCCCCTTACAAAACACAGGTGGGGCCTGACCTTGGCCTGCACTACCTGGGAAACCCCGGGGCCAGTGCACCCAGTGGACAGTTGTAGTTACAGTATAGGAAATGGAGTAGCCAAAGAGTTTATAGGCACGATCCATGGGTCATTAACAATGGTGTGGTGATTGCCTGAAAGAGGGGTGGGTGCGGGGTGGAAGGAGGCAAAGGGAAAAAAACTGGGACAACTGTAATAGCATAAGCAATAAAATATAATTTTTAAAATGTAATATCTAAAAGGTGATATCACTCATTGAAATAATTGATTAATATACCTAAAGAAATGCTTCAGAAATCATTATACTTAGATTATGCCACAGACTACTACAGATACCCCAGAGATGTTCACTAAAAGCTAGATATGCGTCCAAGTTTTGAATGACATAGCAGATTATTTTCACAAAGCTTCCCTCTACCACTCACTTTTTAAAAACCTAAAAAAATATATTCAATTAAACTTTGTACTAGTATGAACACTGAGATTCAGGCTTTAGAATATCAGAGTAGAGGGAGTTTCAGTCCCACGTCCCATCATTAAAGAACCAAGTCACTGTCCAGACCCACAGAAGGTGAAATGATAATGAGTCATGGTTAGGCAAAGTGAGTCTGCAATATCGTTCTGCTCAGAATTCCCTTTGGCTTCAGCAGGATGTAGGAAAATAGAAAAGCCTCATGGGGCCCAGGCTGGTGTGGCTCAGTGGATTGAATGCTAGCCTGCAAATCAAAGGGTCGCTGGTTTGATTCCCAGTCAGGGCACATGCCTGAGTAGTGGGCCAGGTCCCCAATTGGGGCACACAAGAGACAACCACACAGTGATGTTCCTCTCCATCTCTTTCTCCTTCCCTTCCCTCTCTCTAAAAGTAAATAAATAAAATCTAAAAAAATAAAAGAAAGAAAAGGAAAAGCCTTGTTCCACGAGCAAGACAGGTAGCTGAGAATTACAGGTCAGTGTCCGCTAGGAGACGACTCTCAGGGCTCAGCCAGAAGCAGAGACTGAGGGACTGACAATGGGAAGCAGAGTTCCAGCGGAGGATGATGGTGAAAGCCACGCAGAGTTGAGAGGCCCTTAGCAGAACGAGGAGATAGACCAAGTTCTTGAAGCAATCACACTTAATATCTATGCCATGTGAACAGAAAAAAGCAAACACACTAGACATTCTATCATACAAGCTTCCCCCTTGCACCCAGATGCCAAGAAAGAAAGTCAAATCAAGAATATTAAAAAATACCAAAAGGGCGTTTGGAAATTGAAATCTACGAAATCTATAATTGACCACAAAAATCTTTTAAACTAAGAAACAAATAACCTTGAAATGGTGAGGCTAATATTTTTCCTCTGCCGGGAGAGAGAATGGCAGCTCATGAGCTCCCTAAAGAGAAACACAGTCAAATTTCTGCATATTAAAACTTATATATGTACATTTTGACAGCTCCTTTCCTGAATACTTGTACAACTACTTCCCTCCCATGGAACTTGTCCTGCACAAGCAATCAAGATCTCTGCAATGCCTGCATTCATCTTTATGAGGAAAGTTTCTTCTTGTGACAGTCACTGATGAAAGAGGAGCCCTAGGAGTTTCCTTATATATGGGTCACATTATTTTAATGTATGAGTATGACCTTGACCTTGGTATTTACGTAATTGTATTAGAACATATCAGACCTGCCAGCAGCTAACGTCTTAATCAGTGTCATGTAAGGAACCAAGTACAAAAGATATGTGTATAAACAATAGTGCACCAAGCCAATCAGATTCTCTGACTGTAGGATGGCAGATGGATGTAGAAGCAGAAGTGGAAAAACTATTGGGAAGAAAGCAACCTACAGACACTGAGTGGCATAAGTGATGGCTACAGTGGACAAAAATACAGCCTCCCAAAGATATCTACATCCTAAAACTCAGAATCTGTGAATATGTTGAGCGTGGCAAAGGGAAATTAAGTTTGCAGATGGAATGGAGTTTTGCTAATCAGCTGAACTTAAAATACGGAAATTATCCTGGATTGTTCTGCTGAGTCCTGTGTAATCTCAAGGGTCCTTAAAAGTGGACAAGGATGATGTGACTATGCAGGAGAAAACCAAAGAGATGATAGGGTGAAAAGGACCATTTCAAGAACACAGGGATTTTCGCTGGTTTTGGCCACTGCTTCAGGCTGGCACATAACAGTGCATGCACCGAGCAGGCACTCAATACTGAAAGCATCAATTAGCGAATGGACACTGAGATGGGTCACTGCACCAGGCTTTACTAGGAATGAGAATGTTGACTTACAACAAGTGCTTCCTTGTATGTTAAAATCAATATTTATTTCAAACCTAAAAAAAAAAAAAGGCTATGGAAGATGCTGTGTAGTTAGATAATGGAATATAAACACAACATGAAAATGATAATTAAAGGAAAGACAGAACTCAGAGTACTGATCAATACCAAAAAAAAAACAAAAAAAAAAAAACAGGGTAACACTAATAAGAATATTAGTGTTACTATGAAGAAGTACAGAAATTATGCCATCATAATTCAATGAAAGTAAAATCACATGGGTTATGATGCTCAAAAAGATGGGATTACATCCATCCTCTGGAGTAAACATAAAAATATAAATTAATAAATAAATAAGGGAGAGAGAAAATCAGAATGTATGTAAAAGAAGAAGTTATTATGAATTATTAGTACACAGGAAGAATTCAAATATAACATAGGCTCATCTTAAGTACCATCCATATATACACACACATGCAGTGATATACATATACACACATACACATATATACACATGTATACTAACTTGGTCATATTCTCAAAGTTTTAGTGCACGCTTTCTGATAACTACATCAAACTGGCATTCTATTAACAGGAATTTGATTATGATACTTTTGAGCAACATATTAAAGGTATAACAAGTGAAAACTTACTTACTTTCTCCATACTATATCTCTGGTGGCCATATTTAACCAAAAATGTACGTGAAATACTGGGGGTCACTCTTGGACTAGAGAAACTAATCTTTCCACTTCTCTCATAACAATGACTACAGTAAACATGAAAAAGATTCATAGTAAGAATATAATTTTACAGGTGAAAGGCAACCATACAGTGATGCTTCTCTCCATCTCTGTCTTTCTTCTCCTCTCTCTGGAAATAATAAATACAATCTTTAAAAAAAGACAATTTTAAGTTTGGAGGCATTTAACACGTAAGATAAATTTTAAGTTTATCTTTAAGAATAGTTAGAATAAAAATAAGAAAAATGTGGTATGTATAAGCTATCTACTTATTTGGTACTTTTTAATTCCATAAATAAGTTAATAACCTAGCCTCTCTCCTCCTGCATATCTGCATATGAATTCTGTATGAATTTTAACCAGAAAATTCATGTGCAATTAAAAGTGAAAGAGATATTTGATTCTACTTAAACTAATGTAAAAAATAATTAACCACAGGCTGAGTGAGATGTTTGTTTCAAGTCCCGAACCCCTAATGACCTAAATTCACTTCACCGCCAACAAAAGAATTGTAAATGCTTCAGTTTAATTTGCCTTAAACCATCTTAGTAGCAAATGGCTTTTCTAAAGAAAAACTGCTACCTACCAAAACTGATGTATAGTTTTATAAATTTATATTAATTTAAGGAACTTAATACATGTATTCTTGCCTCAAATTCTTGTCCTTCTTCAGTTTTTCATCCTCAGTGGTACTGACATTTTTCCAGGTCACCCTTCATTGTGGGGCAATATCCTCTACATGGCAGAGTGTTTGGCAGCATATTTGTTCCCCTACACACTAAATGCTAGTAGCGCTCATTCCCCTCCTCTCTAGTTGGGCCAATGTTCCCAAGCATTGACCAATGTCTCCTGGGGGACAAAACGGCCCCTGGCTGAGAACCGCTGATCTCTCTATAACAACATTAAAGAAGTCTTCAGGGGGAAAAATCATTTAAAAAGTGTTCTGTTGTATATTGAGAGTGTGTGGTAACAAAGCACGGTATTTTGTGCCATTCGTCATCACTGTAAAGAAGCAGCTAACACTTGGCTGTATCACTTCCACAAGTTTCTAGCTCCTGTGTCCTCTGTGAAGCTCAAGAAGAGGTCATAGCCGCTCTCTATCACTCTCACTGTAATTAATATTACCAGGCCAATAGATTGTTACTTGGGGACTAAATAAATAATCATTTCTCTCTCAAATACCAGCATAACTTAAGACAGCATTATTGACTGATAATGGAACCGACTGGAAAAAGAAAAAAAGAAAATATTTTAATGGCCTTTCACTATTAATGTTTGTGAACCGATAGTACTTCATTTACAAACTTGTTAATAAAACATTCAAAGTCATCATAAAATTAGGAATCCCCTTGGAGTTCATTTTACTCAGTGTCTTTGAAAACTAATGTAATTAATCACTGTTTAAAAAACAAAACAATGTCCTGCCTGATAGCTCAGTGGATAGACGCCAGCCTGCGAACCCAAAAGTAGCTGGTTCAATTTCCAGTCAGGGCACATAACCATGTCTCCAGCCAGGTCTCCAGCCAGGACTGTAGCTGGAGGTAAGCGAAAGGCAACCATACATTGATGTCTCTCTCCCTCGTCCTCCCTCCCTACCCTTCTCTCTAAGGAAAAATGAATAAAAATCATTAAAAAAAAAAGAAACAAAAAAAGAAAAAAATACAGCTTCTTGAAAATTTCTAGTGAGGGAGTAAAGGGAATCCATATTTTCTCTATCGCTAGTAGATTCTGTAGTCAAAATAGATTCCTCTCTATTTAGGGGGGAAAATGTATCTTCCGTAATATAATGATAATCCCAGTTTGCCTATACTATTAAGGTAACTAGTTAAAACACTTCATCATTGAAGGAAGTAAGGCAACTCTGAACAAAAACAAAACATGTGAAATAAATAAGATATATTTGAAAAGGACTTAATTACTTTTATAAAGTACTTATATGAGTATTACTTTTAAAAATAATTACATTGCTTTTAAATATAAATATATAGCTATATTTTAAAGAAAAGCATTTAAAGAGAAATAAGTTTTTCATAACATCAATTACTGCTATCACACTGCATTTTATATTCCCTGTAACTCCCTACAACGTTTCTGTGAAGAAGAGAGAGTCACTACCTATCTCCCCTGACAAGCAGGTAAAGGGAAATCCAGTATAATCCAGCTACTTAGCAACATTACTGAAAGGCGAAAAAAAAGATTTCCACCCTTATTGTTGCCTTGTTAATTCCCTAGTTGGAATCACTAATGATTAATTACGTTCTGCTTTAGTATATCTTTTTTTTTTTTTTTTTGCCGATTAATTAACATGTTAAACTCTCTACCACCTAGAAAAGGAACATTCTATTTACAAATGATGACATGACCACGGTGTCAAAGAAAAACCATTGGTATGCGCACCCCATGAGTAACTAATGAAGTTCTTCACTCAAAACCCTTGTGTAAATACTAACTGAATTAAGAGAAGGGAATGCTCAAAAACTTAGACATGGTTTATATCTACAGCTTTGAAAGAATATTGAAATATTAAGTATCAATTTTAACAGTCACTTTAACTTATGAAATCACAACGATGGATCAGATCCTGGAGGTTCTATAATGATGCCATAGCAGGCTGACTTCACTTTCAAAAATAAACTTCCAGGTTTAAAAAAAAACAAACAAAACATTAATCCACACACTTGAAAATGTTTGCACATTCTGGGCTAACATGATAGAAATTGAGCCAGAACTTCCACCAAGAAGAAAGCCTTGTAACAACCAGGAGACATGCCTCATTTCAAATGTCTTAGCTAACTAGAGTGATACCATCAGCTCTGTTATCCAAAAAAAAAAGAAAGAAGAAAGAAATTGAATTCAGACGGTAACTGGAGAAAAGGGAATTGAAGGAAGGCAAAGTATGGTGCAGTCACATAATATGGGATGCAGATGCAGTTTTCAAAATGAATACACATACTGTGAACACTCCGGGAATATCCGCTGTTCCTTACAAGATGAGCCTGGGAGGCTAAGGAAGCATCCAGAAAAGCTGTCGGAAAAACCCAACGTTATACCTAGGAGAGGAAAGGGGCAGGGAAGAAAATGTAGCCGAGAGGCCTGGGGTTGGCATGAGGTCCATAGCAGGTCGGCTGGCACAGCCCTGGGCCCCAGGCTAGGACCAGCGAGAGACAAGTGAGGCACCTAGGACACAAGGTTTCCGGAGCTACTCCCATGCTGACCCTCAGAGCAGGTGGCCTACTAAACCACTGCAGCCTGGCACATCATTCGCCTCACCTATTTACCAAGAAATTAAATTTAAAAATAGCTGTTGGCTAATGTTTCAAGAACTTAAAACTTGTTTTTAGGAACATTAAGACTACTTTATATTTTGGGGGGGTCTTTTTTTTTAAAGATTTTATTATTTCCAGAGAGAGAGAGGAAGGGAGAAGGCAGAGAGGGAGAGAAGCATCAAGGTATGGCTGCCTTTCATCTGCCTCCAGCCACAGACCTGACTGGAGACCTGGCTTGCAACCTGGTTATGTGCCCTGGCTGGGGAATCGAACCAGTGACCTTTGGGTTTGCAGGCTGGCACCTTATCTACTGTGCTACCAGCCAGGGCTATTTTATTAAATATTATCTATTCATTAATAGATACATGATGATGAGTCTGTGCATCTGCCAGTATAATTACTAAAAGAATGTGTGTGTGTTTAAAAGTAATAAAATGTCTTTTAAATATTCTATAACTCATTGTTAAAAAATGTATATGTTTTAATATCTGAGGATCTTCTTCTATTTTTAATTTATAAAGATTAAAATATATAAATACAGCATCCATAGTTATTTAAAGATAACTTATCTTTAAAATATTTTTAGACATAGCTCTTATAAGGACAATATTCAAATAATACATATCAGTGGAAAAGAGCTACTTGTCCCCTGTCATGGGTTCTGTCCCCTTTTACTGCAGTAGAGTTGGTATGTAGCCACTCAGTTAAAGGCTCCATAAGTTCTGACCATAGAACATGAGCAAAATGCCTTATACCTTTTTTTAATCCTTACCCAAGGATATGTTTACTGATTTTATTTTTTTAATACTGTATTTATTTTTAGAAAGAAGGGAGGGGAGGAGAAAGTGGAGGAAAAAAATATCGATGTGAGAAACATCGATTGGTTGCTTCCCACACATGCCCCAACTGGGCACCAAACCTGAAACCCAGGCTGTGCCCTGACTGTTCATTTTGTGGGGTGACACCCAACCAACTGAGCCACACCGGTCAGTACTGTTTATGGATTTTTAGAGAAGAAGGAAGGGAGAGAACACCAACAAGAGAGAGAAACGCCAATTGGTTGCCTTTTGTACACACCCTGACCGGAGATCGAACCCGTAACATAGGTATGTGCTCTCACCAGCAATAGGACTTGCAACATTTTGGTGCATGGGACAACACTCCAACCAACTGAGCCACCCAAGCTGGGTGAAACGTTTTACCCTGAAGTGACCAGGTATCTGCTTCTCTAGTCTCTTTCCCTGGACATCAGGCAGAAAAATAATGACAACTGAAAGAATCACCTGAGATCCAGGAATGGAAGTAACATACTGTGGATAGAAAAACCAGTTCTGCTGATGCTAAGCTGCTCACCTCTAGACCGTGACATAACAAAAAAAAAAAAAAATACAGTATATAATGTCTTATCTCTTTGTTACACTGGCTCAGCCTCTATACTGGATAATATAATACAATACCCTCAACTAATACAAGTGAATGACATTTCTTAAGTTTTGATTACAGGTCAATAAATATTTTACATGGATGATGTCATCAATCTCAAAAACTCCATGAGCTGAAACATCTTGACCAGATCACAAAGTTATCAATGGAAAGGGAAGAAGACCACCTGGCTGGTGACTCAGTGGATAGGCACTGGCCTGCGAACCCAAAGGTCGCTGGTTCAATTCTCCAGTCAGGGCACATAACCAGGTTGCAAGTCAGGTCTCCAGCCAGGTCTAGCTGGAGACAGGTGAAAGGCAACCATATGCTGATGCTTCTCTCCCTTTCTTCCTTTCTCCCTGACCTTCTTTCTGAAAATAATGAATAAAATCTTAAAGAAAAAAGACAAAATCAAGAAAAATGATTTTCTGTACCATTCTCGGAAATCCTCTCAATAGATTTACACACAAAACCATTTCTACGCATACCAACAACAATGGAAGACTTTACTTTGTGCATGTAAATTTTCATTTTACAATTTCCTTCTATGCTTTCATTTATTAAAGTAATTCAAATGAAATATTCATGAGTGAATAACTAGTAGCAGAATTTTGGCTTCTTCTAATTTTATATTTTTATTAAAAAGCAGTAGCACATTATGCTAAGTGAAATAAGCCAGAGAAAGACAAATACCAAACGATTTTACTCCTATGTGGAATCCAATGAAAAAACTGAACTAACAAGCTAAATTGAGACAGACTTATAAATAAAGAACAGGATGACAGCTAAGAGGTGGGATGTAGAAGGTAGAGGGATTCAGCAAAAAGGAAAAAGGACTCATGGACATGGACAACAGTGTGGTGATTTTGGGGAGAGAGGGTATAAGGGGACTACATGGCCCTGGGAAAAAATTAAAAATTAAAAAGAAAAGAAAAACTTACAAACAAATATCTTGAATACATCAGAGTAGTAACTACTTAAGCCTATTCATGCTGGATCTTTCACAGGAGTTAGGCAGGTAACTTTACAAACTGTTCATTTGCAATGTTAAATTATTGAATTCATATAATAACATCTATCAACCATCCTTGGGGTGATATCTTACACTGCTGTAAAGCGATCCTCATTCAATTGCATCGATGTCTAGTTTCAGCTACATTGCCTCATGCTGCATATGAGCATTCATGTAAAAGGTTAGTTCTATCCCACAGTGCCGGTGCAAACAGTTACAGTAAAAAAATTGTGAGCATCATCGTTTCCACAGTATTGAATTTCAAGCCGGCATCCTGTTACGTTCTTCCATTTATTCAACTTTTGGTTGTCACCATATATCCAGCCCTCCCAATCTCATCTCCAAGTTCATTTTCAACCCTGACATCCTTCAGCCAGCCTCTGCTTTAAATTTCCATGCCCAAAAAGAAATGCATTGCATTGGCCCCCAACATGAACCTTCTCTCCAGGTAAAAGCAGAGAGGCACAGGTATCACCTATTTATGCAAAAATGACACTCTTCATGTGCCCTAATGCTTAAACAGTTTTTCCAACAATGAATTGTTTCATCTACCTACCTCCTTTGGGATAGATATATGATATCTGTCCCAAAAATATCGGCAGCGCAAACTGTTTTAGTTAGACTGACATTGGCTCGATGGACACACCTTCATAGATGGGATTTTCTTTCATCCTCTCCATTCTATTTTGTTATCCATATTCAGACAAAGCCATTTATTTATTCATTTAGCAATTTTACACTCTTCTTAATAATCTATACTTCATCAAGAATAGTGGAAATCAGGTGTGACATTTTTTGCTTTAAGGATTCACTGTGAAGAGCAGATCCAGTGAGAACAAGTATTTCACGTATTTACACCAAAAATAAAAATGGAGCCAGACCAGAAAATGATTTCTGAGGCTAAAGACACACAGGAGTGAGGGAGCTCTCCCAGAGCACTTTATTTTTCACCTCAATCTGTCAATGGGGAGAATCACGTAGCGGCTAACCAGAACCTGTCAATTCTCTTTTCTTATCCCGCAAACCCTGTGTTTTTCAAAGAGGCTCATTTAGTATCCTGCACACCTTCATATTCTTACACATGGCACTACAATAAGTCATTGAGGATCACAAGCAGCAACTTACATAGGCTTTCAGGCATCTCTGCACCCATATAGAAGAGACTATGGATGAGCAGAGTGTCAGTTCTCTGGGAGGGGCATGGTTGCTGCCAAATGTTGGTGGCCTGCAGTGACTGGGACACAGAACGCATTGACTGGAACTAAATTTGACGCTTGTTATTTACAAGAAATACCTTTCATTCCCAAATATATTCATCACACAGATATTTAAGTTTGTTCAACATACTTTTAGATTGAAACCTACAATTGTTTTGTAAACAATTTCTGGCATACTTTTTTCAATCATTTGCTTAATTCCTGAGGTGCCCCTATGAATTTCTATTCATAGATAAGGTAACCATATACACCAGCTTCCCTCAGACAGGAATATTCACACATAAATATCCATATAATAAATATTCATATATGATGCATGAAACTACTTGTATACATTTCACCGCATTTCTGGAAAATATAAGGCTTCCTTGCATCGTGAAAAACACAAGACAAAAGTACTTCCAAATTGTTACATTATTTACATTGAAATAGAAGTGAAACTCTTAACATTTAAGTTTTAATAAACCTTACAAAACCTAAAATGTAAATGTTTTTACCCAAGTAAATTAACCTATTTAAGATTATATACAGCCCTGGTTGGTGTGGCTCAGTGGACTGAGTGCCAGCCTGCGAACTGAAAGGTCACCTGTTCATTTCTCAATCAGGGCGCATGCCTGGGTTGCAGGCCAGGTTCCCAGTGGAGGTACCTTCATGTTTCCCTCCCTCTCTTTCTCCCTCACTTCCCCTCTCTCTAAAAATAAATAAATTTTTTTTAAAAAAAGATTATATATAAATATTTATATAATGCTATCATTTTCAAAATTCATTTAATAACTTTCATAGTTATTGCATAAATCATAAGAAAAAACCATAGTTTACAGTGACTCTTAATCTTACACCAAAATCTTCATTACCCATCTCAATGCCTCACTCAAATCTCCAGTCATAGTTGTAAACATTTTCCAACTTTTTAAAAAACCATCTACCCTCAAAGAATGAAGGCATATTCTTACTGAGGATATTCAAAAGAATTCATCATAGCACTTAAAAGCCACCAGCATGCGATAGATTATAAAATACAGTCTGAAAAATGGAAACATGACACCCCAATTTGAATTTTAGTATCACGTGGACTCATGGACCTGAGGACTGCACGTAAACCACGAAACACGAATGTGGTGACATTGTTAGGGACAATGTTTCCTTTTCTCCATAATGAGTAGTGCCAAGGGCCTCTCTCGGAATTTCACTACCAGATCCACATGAAAAAACTGGATCTTATTCATAATGTAGAAATACAGCTTCCTAGAAGTTAGAACTGCATTCACATTAAAGAAAAGACTGAGCTTATTTGGGTTCTACTCACATCAGCAAGCTGATTGACTCCACTTGCTGTTTTTGCCAGTGTGACAAGGTCTTCTTGCATCTTGTCCACCCATGACTTGATGCTGCAAAAATTAGAGAAGAAAATATTCTGTCAGATAGTTAGTAAGGTAAGGGCCACAGACAGCCATTGTTTTTGAGTGATGCAGGTAATTAATTAAATTGTCTTTAAATCTTTCTTCTCCCTCCTAGCTCTCATTATGTCCATCCTTCCATTATACCTACAAATTATAAAGCCAATGAAATGTTAATGTAAAACTCCTTGGAATGCTGAAATACCCCCAGATCTAGGAGAAAAATGACATGAATATCTTACCTGAGACTAAAATTTGATATTTTATGAAAATCCCATTTTAAATTAGTAAATAAAATATTCTAAATTAAACTTATTCTTTAGGCTTACACCTCTTCTGAATATAATACTAAGGGTGTGCTAAAGGTAGACCTTTTTTAAAATGCAAGAAATGAGAAATATTTTAAATGTCTCCTAATTTCATTACCCAGAGATAACCACTCTTAACATTTAATGTATTCCCATTTAGTCTTTTTAAATATGTCACGTGGTTAAAAGCATGTTATGTAAAATTTATGTATCTTTCCTTTTCCTGAGGTCATATGATAAATACTCCCATGCCATTACAAGTATCTTATAAACATTTCATTTTAATGGCCACTTAATATTCCATTATCTCTACATCTCATAATATATTGGACCATCCTTCTGTTTTACAAAGATATTTAGGATGTCATCAGCTTTTAACCACTATAAATTATACTCCAACAAGTCTCTTAGTACACAGAGCTTGAAAGTATTTTATTTCCTTAGCTAGCCTCATATTTAGAATTACTGGATCAAACTTAAGTTTTAAGGGAATAGTTTTGGGTCTTAAAATTATGACTGAAGGATTAATGCCATGTAAATCTTAAAATACAAGCAATAGGCCCTGGCTGCTGGCACAGTGGACAAGGTGCTGACCTTCGAACCCAAAGATTGCTGGTTTGATTCCCAGCCAGGTCTCCAGCCAAGTCCACAGCTGGAGGCAGGTAAAAGGCAACCATACACTGATGTCTCTTTCCCTCTCTGCCTCTATCCCTTCCCATCTCTCTGGAAATAATAAATAAAATCTTGAAAAAAAAAAAAAAAAAACAAGCAATGGATGTTGGGACATTTTAGAAAAATCTAAGTCAATAGTCTATCTTACTTTTCCTGATATTAGAGACATTATCAAATACCACACAATTTTCCTTATTTAAATCAATTTGTAATCCCTTCATATATTTCATTTATTCATCCTCATGTTGTAAAAATAGCTAAATTGTATATACTTTTCTGCTCATGCAAATAAAATAAAACACTGGTAAGAATGATAGATTTGCTAACCCAATACAGGAGACTAATGAACAAAACAAGCAAAATAGAACCAGAGACATGAATACAAGGAACAAACTTCCAGTGTGCATAGCGGATGTGGAGGGATGAGATGGGGGAGAAAGAGGCAAAGAAAAGGAACAGTTTAGTCAAGGCACTAGCATGGATGACTCGTGGACATGGACAACATGTGGGGTTGAGTGTGGGAGGGGGAATGCGGAGGGTGGGGCAGGGGAAAGCACTGGGGTAAAAATGGGATAAATGAAGTACAACAACAATAAAATAAAAGTATAAAAATGTATCAACCTAAACTAATGATAGATTTATATTTGAATGTTACATTCTCTCTACATAGTATATATATTCAGCTATCTGTTGCTTCTGTATCCTACTTCTTTAAATTTTAATAGTACTAAATGTTTTATAAAGGAAAGTAAATTTTGTGCTTCATAAGTGTTTGAATCATGGATATTTAACTGTATCGATTTTCTTTTCCATAGATAGATAAGAGTTCCATAAGGCTGCCAACTTTTTAAAATAAATTTAAATGTAACAGAATAAAACATTAAATGTGGAAAGAAGTATAACATGGGAAAGGGATTTAAATTAGGTATAGGAGTACACATAAAAGAATAAGCTAATAAACTAAAGAGGAAGAAGCAAAACTAAGTCAAAAAGAATGAAAGGAAAACACAGAGGTTTGACTTATATGTGAAACAAACTAGTTAGTAAGTGAAATACATAAAAGCTAGGGATACTTTCACAAATGAAAGATAAGGGAAGAATATTTATTGAACCATGCTGTATGAATATGATAAAAAAGATATCAAGAAACAAAAAATAAATAGGAAAGTATAAAGCAGAGAGAAATTTATAGGCTTATTAAAATAAATAATACATACCACATTACTGTCACATTAGACTTTGTACTACTTATAAACTGGTACATATATTTGATGCATAGCATCCATACTAATATTCTTAATACTACTAATAGATAAATACAAATGTTCCCTTTTTTATACACCTAACAGTAAATTACAGTAAGAAATGGGAAGGGCAAAGACCATGACACCATTTTCTAATTCAAGTCAGACTACCTTACTTCTCCAAGTGGTTACTGAACAAGTCCTAAAATCCAAGAAAAATGAGTCATTTCTTCTCAAATATACTTCCCAACATTGACAAATAGTAAAAAAGTATTATACAATATATCTGACACATCTTTTTAGTTGAAGAACTGAGAAATAAAGAGTGTATATATATATATGCTGGCCTGAGAATCCAAAGGTCGCTGGTTGGATTCCCAGCCAGGGCACATAACCAGGTTGCAAGCCAGGTCTCCAGCCAGGTCCGCAGCTGGAGGCAGGTAAAAAGCAACCATACATTGACGCTTCTTTCCCTTTCTTCCTTCCTCCCTGCCCTTCTCTCTGAAAACAATGAATAAAATCTTTTAAAATAAAAGTGTGTCTATATATATATATATATATATATATATATATATATATATACACACAAACTTAACTTATGCCTAAATTCTGATTTATGCTAAAATGATCTGAAACTTGCATTCTAACTTGACACCCAAGTGTACTGTCACTGCCAGTGTTCACTGAGGTGAACCTGTTTTGGCTGAAAAGCAATTCAAGACCCTTTCAGTCTTATCTGCCCCATTGACAAGCTATCGAGAACACTTTATAGGAGAAATAATTCTTTTTCACAGATATGACATGCTAGTTGGTTTTCCTAAAATACATAGGCACCCCTCTGCCTTTTAAATGTGGCATTAGAAGAATATAATGGCTAGGAAATAAGCAAAGATTCCATTCACCATGAACATGAAAAATTGCACAAGCAAAAATACTACTATGTGAAAATTCTTTATCAGTTTTTATCTTTCTAGGTAAATTGTCAAGCACATATTTATAATCAGTAAATGTAGAGAGTTACAACATCAATTACATACATATAAACATGATAAAATAATTTCTCTGACAGCCAAGTAGAGGATGTCTTAAAGGGAGAACAGAAGGAAGGATGGAAGGGTCCAGGTAAGAGCAAGAAATGAGGCTTCAAGCTAGCTCAGCAGTGATGAGAGAAGAGGGGAGAAGAAGAGGCCAAACAGAAGAAACTAGCTCAACAAAAATCCTGTATATGGCGAACAGGAATCCCTATACTGTTAAGAGTGAATGGGGAAAAAAGCTTGTAGGTAATTAATGGAGTTCCCCATTTAGACGATAATCAGACATTTTCATATAGAAAGTGCCAGAGGAAGAACAATGTGGAGAGGCATTGGTAAGTTTGTTTTTATTGATATAATTAGAGACGTTTTTGAGTTTCATGTATAGATATTCCTGTAAGCAATTGAATATACATGGGTTTGGAGCTCTCAGAAAAGTTTCCATCAAATTTAAAGATTTGGTGGTTATAGTGTATATAAAGGACATAAGTAAATCAATGTATGACTCCCAAAGCAGAGTATGCGTGGGGGCAAGGAAATACACAATAGAGAACTCTGGAAGGTAACGTGTGAAGACGTAATGGAGGAGCTGAGCAGTGGCAAGAGAGAAGGGAATCCAAGAGCAATGGTATCACCAAAGCCAGGGAAGGGGAACATTTACATAGCCAGGAAGTAAATCAAATAAAGAGAGAGAATGTGTCCATCTTATGTGGGAGATTGAGAGAAACAGTATGCAACTTAGGAAGAGAATCACCAACAGGATTTATGGCTCCCTTTTTGTTTTTTAATAGGGAAGATGTAGGCACGTTTCTATGTAAAAGGAGAAAGGCTAGTAGAGATGGAGACATCAAAGGTTCAAGTCATTTTTGACAGAGTGAGGTCCTTCAAAAGATTCCAGATTCCTTAGGCTTTTTCTTGCTCATCCCCAACCAGGAGGGGGCGTTAGGGAGAGTGGTAAGGAAGGGCTGAACAACGAAATCCTCAGAATGCAGGAGAAACTTAATCCTTGGCTTGGGAGAGGTTACTTCTTCATAAGATTGAAGGAAAAATGTAAAAGATTTTAGGTACATGGAAATAACTGGAACAACCAGATCAAAGTTGAGACAGTTCTCCTCACTGGTCTTGACTTACTTCGTAATGATAATGAAGGGAGACCTTCCTCTGTTTAGAGACAGGTAGCGGGTATTAAGGTGGGTGGGGTACCTGAAAAAAGGTTGGAGCTGGTGGCTGGTGGTTATTTCAGGACATGCCCTATACCAGAGGCCATCAGGGTTCATTCGTCCTAATCAGCATGGCTATGTGAATTTCTTCACCAGTTCTAAGCTAAAGAGGGCAAGATGAGAGAAAATGGGCACTGAGGAGAATATGGCACAGATACCAGCAGGCGGGAAAGGACACGGGAAAGAGAATGAAAGGACTTGAAAAATTTTTAAATCTCTACTTATTCTAAATAACAAAGACTACCAAAAACATTCATTGAAATGTTATAGTTAATAGTCTTATATTCACAAATAACACTTATTTTATAAACCCTTTTTTTATGGCACCAAAAGTCCTATTACAATATTTCTAGGAAAATGAGAAAATAGTATATTGCCAAATTTCATCATTTTTTTGCATTTTTAGCCTAACCATCTTAGAATATGCTGACCGACAAAAGGAAGAAAATTTCCTAAGGATACATGTCTCTCTTTTGATATCTGAAAACAGTATATAATTTTTAAAGAAGAAAAATTCTAAAATCACTAAGAATAAATTGGACTACTCTCAGGAAGTATAACAGTTTGTTTGAAAACGCTTTCTTTAGGAATACATATTACAATATCTGACTAGCTCAAAACATTGCACCAATGTGTATCTGGTTAAATAGCTACAGAACTTGACTAATAGGTATAATGTTTCTATGAGGATTTGCAAAACTTGTGAGGTCAGCAACACATTTACTCTGCTTGTTAGAAATATAACTCCCCGGTTTCAAGTGTCAAGTAGTAACAGAGGCTTCAATGTTATGAAGACAGAGCTTGAGCACAGTTACATAAAAACGAACAAGTATTTGTAGAAGAAGTGTTGCGAGTCTTTGGAGACTGGATGTGTAGTAAACATATCCATGCAACAGAACTTTTTCTCACTCCTTTTCCACCGCACCTCGAAACCTGTGTTTTTTTAGCTCCTATGACCCTGTACCTGGTCTCTCTTCTATTTTAGCATTCAACTGTTTCACACTCTCCTGAGATCAAATGCAATTTGTCAATGTCTGTGTTGGATCATTTCCTTCTTTCTCTTTCCTCTCTTTTCTTTAGTTGGACTCCTTCAAAGCCTCAGGATTTGAACTACCAAATCTCAGGACTTCAACTATCATCTTTACACATACAATCCCCATATCTAAGCATTAGTGCTGCCTTGCTAGAGCATGTCCTCTTGATTTCTCACCTTTTTCTTTTTCTTTTTAAAGAGTGTTATTTTTTTTAAGATTTTACTTATTATTTTTTAGATGAGGGCAAAGAGAAAGAAGCATCAATTTATGGTTGCCTTTCACCTGCCTCCAGCTACAGACCTGTCTGGAGACCTGGCTTACAACCTGGTTATGTGCCCTCACTGGGGAATCGAACCACCGACCTTTTGGTTTTCAGGCCAGGGCCTTGTCCACTGTACCACCACCCAGGGCCTCACCTTTGTTTTTCAAACTGTAACACTGAAGTCATTATCTTCCCTTCATGTACAACTAATTCCCTTGTGTCCCTTCTCACTAGTGACAAACCATATCCTCAGTCAATCAGGTTCATGCCATCAATTTCTTCATCATAGCCCACCTCCAATCTTTTGTTAAATAATAGTATCTCAGCATTTCCCCCAAAACATAACTGGTAGATAAATACATTGAGATCTTATTTTGTGCCAAACTCCATGCCAAAGTATTTTATACTCTCTCATTTAGTTGTCATAAAAACCAGTGTTCACATTTCAAAGATGAGAGAAATTAAAGTTTAAAAAATGTAACCCAAATTTCTACCCTCTTATTTTCTAAGACCTTTAACTTCAACCAACCTGATCCACTTCCATGTGTGTTGACTGTCCTTTTCCATGTTCTCTTTTTGTTCTATGACCTGTCCCTGAAATTAACAATCTACCTTCATTACGAATAAACTCCACATTTAAATAGTCCAACATCACCTTTTATAACCTGCCAAACTAAGAATATTCTCTTCCACCCACCAAACTCCAAAACACTGTAACTGTGCTCTGCGCCTACACTTTCATGATTAGTTGGATATACTTTTATTCTTAGTTATCATTGAATCCTCAATATTTTTATTATAGTGGCTTCTATTAGTAGGCAGACAAGTGTTTGTTGAATAAACAGAAAATATGTTGAAATGAAATTGCATTATTGATTTTTCAATCAAAATTCTATATTTTTAAGTTGAGTAAGTAGTTTATTTATTAAATTCCTTCTTCTCCCCTTAATCCACATTGGAAAAAATAAACTTCTGGACCTATACATGTGCAACATGCATTTTTCAACAAGTAGCAGACTTTCAAAGTAAACTTAATATTTTATAAAGGAATCGGTACATCTCTGGAGTACATACATTATAATTCCAAATCTTTCAAGTGGATATTGAGTGTTGTGCAAAAAACTATCTGGTCATGAACTAGCAGTATGTTTTCAACGGCTTAAAGATGTCTGCAGACTCAATATAATGTAGAGAATTCACTATGAGATCTCTAAATACTGAGGCAAATATTTCATTGAATAATTGAGATCATTTTTATATCCTGTACTTCACTTGATTATACAGAAGCAGCACATATTCTGAAAGCAAATATATAAAATATTCAAGCTTTCACTAAATTTGAATGAAAAATACTTGCCAAGCAATGATTGCTCTTTTACAGATTGGATTTGCCTGTGATATGGCTTTAAAAAGTACAAGTAGTGTATAGTTCAGGAATTATATTTTTTTAAAAAGAATTACACTGATCCATTTCATTTTGTGTGCACTTGAGGAACAACAAATTCAGAACAGCACAAATTACAGCCAGTGTAATTTGCAAAGTATAACGGTTTGAGTACAAAGTATAATACTTTGAGTACAAAGTGTCAAATTTGCACAATTACCCACTTAATGTTTTAAATGCCGCTAAGAGATTTTTTTTTTTACTGCTTAGAACAATGGAGCCAGGGTGATAGCCAAGAATTGCTGTTTTTCTTTCCTATATTTGATGTGGCAAATCCTTTGAAAACGAGATGAATGTGTCTAAATCTACTGCTACTAGTAAGGAGAGAGTATTAAAACAGACATTTTCCTTTCCACATCCTTCTTGAATTATCCAACTAGCAATTATCACAGAGACCAGAGGAAGAAAAAACAGAGATACGAAGAGAAAAGGCGAAGGAAGAAGGCTGCTACAGTAAGAGATTTGGAGGAGGAGTGGGAGAGTGAGAAGTCTTTGCAGCTCTTGTCCTAAGGCAATGATCTGCCAATGCCACTATTTTAGGAAGTAATTTTATTTTTAATGCAAGGAAAGATACATAGCTATGCCTGCAGATCAGGGGAAAATAAAAGTATCACAAGCTCTAATAAACTGACCATTTCAATTGTGTCCATATATAAACAACTGGTTCATAAATTTGAATAAGATCGTATGTTTCCAAAGTGTTCCAC
Source organism: Noctilio leporinus (assembly GCA_004026585.1). Taxonomy (NCBI): domain Eukaryota; kingdom Metazoa; phylum Chordata; class Mammalia; order Chiroptera; family Noctilionidae; genus Noctilio; species Noctilio leporinus. The sequence continues at coordinate 72,172 of PVIW01002124.1, forward strand.
TTGCTATAAATATCCCACCAATGTCGAACTGCTCCTATTTTTGTTATATAATAAACCACCCACAGTGTTCCTGTAGTTGGGTAAAAATTACATAAGCCAAAGATTTAGATAACCTAGACACACTATTTTGCTACATATGCATTTCTTATGGATAACTCTATCATGAAATATAATGTGCATGTGTGTAATACAAGTGCTTGGTATTACATTAAGTCTAGGATTGTTTGTGAAATGGTTATCATGCCAGGAATATTAGTTCCCAAAATTATTAGCAATTGAAGCTATCATCAATGAACTGCTGTTTTGTTTTTAGAATACTATTTCAACTTGTGAAATGCTTTAGAATTCCATGTTTGCCTATGGTCAATCTTGAAAGCAATATAAAATGTAAAAAGGATCTGATTTTTACTAATCACAGTGTGAAGTGTTTGAGAGTAGGAAAAAAAAAGGCTTCCCCACTAAAATCGGATCCACAAATTGTTCAGATTCCTCTGCCTTCATTTTTTGTTGGTCTTTTGCTGTGTGTGTGTGTTCGCACATGTGTGTTTAATCTACTTTACAAAAATACATATTCACAATCCTCAAAAACCAAAGATTCTTTATGAGATCTACTTTTCCAACATCTTGGATTAATTTTTGTTTTAATCCAAGCATGTTTCATTGTTTCTTTATTTAATTTTTTTTTGGCCTCAGCTGCAGCAATTTCTTCCCAGCTACCAAGACAACAAATGAACAATACACTTAGGGCTGGTATTACTGTCATTCCATGGATCAGCTAGAAGGGGGGAGGGTTCTCATGAAGGGACTTGATCCCTGGAGGCTCCGAAAGCTTGTTTTCTACCCTTCCATCAGTTAGTCACAACCTCCGGCACAGTCCCTCTGTCACCTGCTGCCAAAGGAGGTGTCCCACATGGCCATGCAATCTGCTGCTGGTGTTTCTATGAACCAAATGAGCTGAATTTCTAATTGCTCATTACAAAACCTCCATTCACTTTATGGAAGGTCTTCTCCCTTTCAATGTTTATCTATATTTTTTCACTCATTGCAGATTGTGTACAAAATTCATTTAAGCCTAATTCATGTGTGTAAATATTATTTAATGTCATGATAAAAATGTCATTTCAAAAAAAAATTTCCTCCTTTCCTTTCTTCTCTGAATCACTCACTGAGCTTTCATAATATTTCCAATACTGCAAATACTCAAATGTTTGTGATGTTTGGATATTGATTTAAATGGCCTTCACTTCCCCACATGGATCAGAGTCTTCAGACAAGCCATCTTACCAGTTGCAAAAACATGTCAGCTTTGTCATTTTATTTAATCATGTTTTCTACTAGCCTGAAGTTACCTCTGCAAGCCTCTTCAGCTCCCAGACATTACCCTTCAAGTACGCACTTCAGGGCCTTCTGGGCAGCCCGAGCCCTCAACTCCTCAGAAATCTTTCTTCTCAGTTTCTAAGATATATCTATGTTACCTGTCTTACAAAATGTCAAAATGTCACATATACTGATATACTACTATCTTATGCTAAAATTATTTTTCTCCAACAATACTTAAATTTCCTTGAGTTCATGGACTACAGCTTATAGTTCTATATTCTGAGACTGTCCAGCATAGTACTGAACACACACACGGTGGTTGCCCAATAGCCAATAGATAACACCTATGAAGCACCCATGTGCCATAGAAACTGTTCTAAGCATGTTAGGTGAGCAATCTATTTCATTCTCACAAAAATCTACCGAGGCAGATACTATTATGAGTCCCACTTTACAGGTGAGGACACTGAGTTACAGAGAGATGAAGTTATTTGCCCAAGATCACAGCGTTAGCAAGTGGCTAAGCTGAGCAGTTTGCCTTTAGAAGCAGAGTACAGAGTATACTACCTTGATTAATGCTAATTGGTGCAGCAATCGGACCGTGGCTTGGCTCTTGCCTTCATTAAAGCACCTGATAGTCACCCTCAGCTCTCCTCTCATGATGACTTACAAATATTTTGTGTTTTTTATTCTACAGAATAGCACCTCCCTGGGTTCTAAGTCCGCTTCATTGGTGTAAAGGGAGAAAGTGACCATTACAGAAGCCTTATTTTTACATAGCAAGAGGAAAGTTAGTTCTAGTTAGAAAATAAGAATTTAAGTAATTGAGGAAACCCAGGTATTTTCTTCCCTAAAAAAATCTTTTTGGAAATCCGTACATGATCACTTCGATGCTGTAAATTTTTCTCAAATTAAGTTTTTCCATCAAGATGATCAAATTAACAGAGACTATCTATTATTTTATTTACAAAACCATATATTTTATGTCTTTAATTAAGCAACAAGACATCCTCAATGGAAAGTGCACGGCAAGTGACTCTCATATTATTCACACATGCACACATGACATAAAACAGCAGGTTAGATGTAGAGTTGGCCCTGATGTGTTTTAAATATAAAATATTCTAAAAGCAACATTAAACCTTTCACATATGAATGGAAAATATGACTGTTCTGTGGGTATGGATGGTTTTCATAACACAGGCTCAGGTCCACAAGCAAATGCGCAAGTATAAAACCTGGGCTCACTTCTTCAGTGCTCCCTGTCTAGACAGACAGCCCGTAGTGTAACTTGTCTGACAGATGTTTCGGAACAGAGTTTAACTGAACAATCAAAAAGCCAAAGATGCAAATTTATTAACTTGCAAATGAGAAAAACAATAACTCTTCCTGAAGAGCATCAGAGAGGAACACTATAAGGAGAGCCTGCCTCCAGCCTTTTTATTCCTTGGGTCAGCCGAGGATTCTAGGAAAATGAAATGAAGACTTCGAAAATGGCATGGTAAACATTGAATAGCTCAGAAAACATATTACATTTTAATTGCTCTCAACCTTTCCGTCCCCACCGACTCGTGGTATCTGAGGACCCTTGGTGACAGCAGCACATTCACTGCCCCTGTTTCCCCACCGGCCATGGTCTGAGAGCACAGAGCATTCCAGGCACAGTGCTTCTTGGATGGGAATTACAGCCGGCACCCTTTCCGGACCTGCTCAGTATAAGTACAAGTCCACATTTCTCTTTTAAATCATTGACACAGTAAAATTAACTATGAGAACTGTGTTCGAAAATAAATTCATGCTTATCACATGGTGAAATAATTATAATTTGAACACTATCCAATAATTAAGTATGTGTAAAGTGTGTGACCCTTTGGTGAAAGGTTTATATAAATGTCAAAATAATACAGGAAAAGAAGTCCACCTTAATTTTCTGATAACAATATTGTTAAGTATTTTTAAGTTAATTTTCCAAATTATGTAATATTTGCTGCTGTTTAAATAGCAATATTTTTTTTACCTGTTATGCATTTTTTTTTGTGGAAAAGTAGGTCAAAATGGAGGTAATTAAATATAAAAATATGTCAGGGAGAAAAAGTGAGCACTATGTAGTTAAATTAAATTGAGGCATCTATATCATACTCTCGGTAAATTTTTAAATGTTGCAAAGCATGATTCATGTATTTATAGTTACTTAGAAAGCTTTTTCAAGTTAAAAAAAAGAAAGCTTTTTCAAATTAAAAAAATTATAGTTAAATACATCTTTAATATCAGATCATTGATTCACTTTACAAACAAGTAATTTAAAAATCATAGTCTTGCACATATTTTCCTTATTAAGGAGCAAATAACAAGATGGTTAGTGGAACTTAACTTATTTACATAAAATATAAAATAAATACTTCAAAACACAATGCTCAATCTCCTCACAGAAAGTCTCATTCATGTGGATGTTTCCATCTTCCACATTTGAAATAATTATTTTACAATTAGAAGATTAAGAAATTGATTCCATTCAGTCAGAAATTGGTGAGATGCATTCCACAAGCCCTAGTGAAAAGAGGACCGGACAGGGTCTCAAGGTCCCTGCTGTGAGATGGGACTCCCATGGACCTCATCGTTTTTATGAAATATGAAGGAATTATGAAGCAGCCAGTGACATGAATTAAACATCAACATTCGGAATGAATCATTGCAGGCTTCCAATTTTTTTTTATATTAACAGCCATTCTGTCAATGTTGCTAGTGCTCCATTTAGAGCACATCCCAATGCGGATTTCAACAAGCAGTTTTAACACAGACCACCCTGTATTGTTAAAAGAAATTCTGAAGATTTCTGCAGCCAGATCTGTGAATCACACGTGACTCAGCAGCCTCCCGCCACAAGCCTATCAGCCCATATATTCTCTCTCAAATGTTCCTTCTGTGAAAGAGAGGCTGAATAAACTCCCATATTGCTATTCAGAAAACACAAAAGACAATCCATTAGAATCCATACTGCCTATTTCAGGTCACCAGAAGTAAGAGGAGGAAAAACACATTGCACATAGTATCTTGCTATCCTCAGAACTTAATTTTTTTTTATGAAATCAAATTATTTTTTAAAATCTATCAACCAAACATAAATTTTAAAAGTCAACATTTTTCTAAAACTATTGACTAATGCTTTGTTTTTTAAAACTATTTCTTAAGAATATATTTGAAAGCCAGGTCTCCAGCCAGGTCCATAGCTGGAGGCAAGTGAAAGGCAACCATACATTGATGTCTCTCTTCTTCTCTGCCACTCTCCCTTCCCCCCTCTCTAAAAATAATAAATAATTTTTTTTAAAAGAATATATTTGAAAGAACTGTCTTTTCAACTATCCGTGATCTGGTTCCCCAAAGCACAGGACGGCCAACTCCTCACTCTTGGTAACATCAGGGAAACAGTACCCTAATACCCATTCATATCACCTTTGAACTTCTGTAAGTGAATCTTAAACTGAGCTTATTTCTCCAATTAACAAAGGTCATACACATTAGTTTCACTTCTAGAAACTGCAAAAGAAAACAGCTTGGTTTTCTAGACCAATTTCTCATTTAACGGACCCTTACACATCACCCATGAAAAATAATTGTGCCAATTCTCCCCAATACTTCCTGTGACAGGCATTCATTACCTCACCAATAACTTTTGTTTGGGAGGTGAAACTGTTAGGAAGTTCTTCTGAATACAAAAGAAATTAAGATAATTACCATACAAATTCTTTGGCAACCATCTAAAATCAGATCTACTTTTTATATACATTTACATGTTATTTGATTTTTAAATGATTAATTGTCACTTTGGAATTTACAAGTTATATACATTTCAGAAATAAAAGCATCTCCAGAAATCCAATTCCTAATACCTAGACAAAAAACATGCAAAATATAATTTACAATGGATGCAGCTAGCTGACAGGCTTAGATGTAACCATCTGACTATCATATTTTTGTTTGTCTTTTTCCTTAGATTTAACCAGAATGAAAGTAATAAATAAAAATAGAGGTGTATAAAGGGTAAAGTGATAATACCTATCTTCTTGCTGCAATTTTTTAAAGCAACAATCAGCAACTAAAATCAATTTAGGTGATGATGATTAATAAGTATAGTATGTAAGTTTAACAGAAATATGTTATGTCCAAAGTGTGGTCTGACAACCATATACCTCCAAATTTCTGGGACCTGGGTGTGGGGTCTAGAGGTAAAATGGGTCTGCCCTTCCAACCAGGTCTTTGGACTATGGATCTAAGGAGGATCCAACAGCCAGAATCCAAAAGTAAAGTTGGAGCCAAGAACCAAGGAAATAGCCCACAGGCATAATGATTCAAAAAGGCTAAGCAGAAAGAGCAAAGGACTCCGGCAAGAGAACAGCACATGAAGACAAGCATACAGCAAACAAATGTCAAAGACGGAGCAAGCAAATTCATTACTGTGGATCAAAGAGGTGGTCCAAGATTTGTGTAAAGGACCTATTTATAGAGTCTCTGTCTTCTTATCCACCTGTGCTACCAAGGGAGGGGCTAAAAGGCCAACTGTTTGAGAGAATCATTAAATTTTGCTTAAAGGCCTGTACTCTACATATAATTTCTTATTCTGAGATCCCAAAGTAGGTCATGAAAAATGCCACTGCGATGGAATATGGGTTTGGTTTTCCTATTTCTTTAAGACAAGTTTAAGAAGCAAATAAGATACTTTCTTTAGGTTAGTGCCAGGGCTAAAATGAGAACTTTACCCTCAACTCTCCAAATCAGTTCTTTCTTGCCAAATTTTTCAGTAAGTCCATGGTAATCGTACTGAATCAAGTCAAGCAAAGTGTAGATACAATACTTCTCATCTAAAGAAAATACCTCTGTCAGGATTGTGATAAGTCTTCTAATTTCATTTAAGCTGTCCTTGTTCTCTATGTTCTCTCATCTCATTTGACAGTAGGGGACGTTTGTGAAATGAATGGGCAGACAATAGAATTAATGGGAGAGACTCCATTGAGCCCATCACAGTATCTTTCATCTTCATTAGAGAAATTCAGAGGAATACACAGAGCTGAGAAGCCCAGGGGAAATAACATGCTCCTGAATAACCAGCTCTCTCTGAATTTATAACACAGCCAGCTGGTAGTAGAGGAGATTAAATGAAGGAAAATAAAAGTAAAGGAATTGAAAGAAATTCAGTGGACCCAAAGGAACAGAAAGAAATCAAGAGAAGGAATCAGATTGGACACAGAGAAGTTGGAAGGAGTGCGGAGAAGAGCAAAGGAAGGTGCCTAGGGATAAATGCACATTAAAAAAATGAATATGAAATTTCTCTTAAGAAGATGAGAATTTACTTTTGTACGTTTGAAAAAAAATTGGCTCATCACCAAAAACTTTGGGTAATGCACTGTATACCATTATTATTGTTCAAATAACCATTGCAACTTTTAAATGATGATATTAGCAGCCCTATAAAATTAAAATAATATAGCCTTTAATCCAATTATGATGGAATATATGGCTGCTTTAGTCTATTTTACACAGAATTGGAAAGGCAAATCTCTTACAATACTATTTCTATTTCTAAGAAGTTCTGTTTATATTCAACTTATTGTTAGGAAAGGTAATGTCTATTGATTTCATATATCAATATATACCTTTTCACTGTGGACAGTGGATCTCGGCTCAATGAATGATGATTTGTTTATACCAGTCATATAGTTGGCTCCCCGCAAAGGAAAGGAGTTCATTTTTGTGCATCTTTGTTATTTTAGATACCCTTATATTTGATTATTACCATAAAAGACACAATTTTTTCACTGCACTAAAAACCGAAGTGCTGCCCCAGCTGGTGGCACAGTGGATAAGGCACCAGCCTGCAAAGCCAAAAGTTGCTGGTTTGATTCCCCAGCCAGGGCACATAATCAGGTTGCAAGCCAGGTCTCCAGCGAGATCCGTAGCTGGAGCCAGGTGAATGGCAACCATACATTGATGTCTCTCTTCCTCTCTGACTCTCTCCCTACCCCTCTCTCTAAAAATAATAAAAATAAAGTCTTAAAAAAAATAATAAAACTGAAGTGCAATAGCATATGCCACCTCATTTTCTCTTGAGTAGTGCTAGGTGGCTAATAAGAGGTTTAAAGAAGAGATGAAGTTATAGTGCTTGATTTCATGACAGGCCAAGTTATTTTCTGTTAAACACAGAGTGGGGCATAACACATGGTTAGTGAAGCTGCTGTGACGGGGAGGTCTTGGTTATTCTCTATAATCATAGCTGGGGGTTTCTTTACTCCTTAACATTGCAGCTACTGAACTGGAAAAACTTTAGCACTCAGACCCTCAAAATAAAAATGATTAAATGGCAAGTAAAACTGAGCCTGACCGCCTAGACCCTAGACCACTCATTGCTATAGCACAGATAAACGAGCCCACATATTCACTAACACTTGAGGTAAGTGACAGAGATTCACACCTTGAACTTGCCACTCCGTATAGAACAGCATGGTCTTGCCCGCTGTTTCTTCTGCCTCCATGTTATCCCTCCATGTCTTCTCAATTCTTCTCATTCTTTTAAGCCCCATGTCAAATGGCCTAACCTCACAGAATCATTCCTGAACCACAGTAGCTAAACTGAGCACTTGACCCCGTCCCCTGTCTTTTGCCTCAGGCCCCAATGTTTCTTTAGGACACTCTTTGGGGAAAGCAGAGAGGATGCTCAAATTGGGATAGCTGCATTTATGTACAAGGCATGATAAACAAGACTTCAACTGAAAACACATGACCTTAAATCCAATAACTTTTTTTTTCTTAAGAAATAAAATAGAGAAAAATGGGTAAAAATAATCTTGGCTGGCACAGAGACCACCAAGTTTCTATTAAAGCCATGTGCAAAAAACCCCTAAATTTCAGAAGTCTGAATTTTTATCCTAATGCCCATAAAATTATTTCAGGTCATTTTGGAAGGAGATAAAATAACAGGATCATGGTTTCTCTATTGCAAAAATTAGAAATTGCAGCAAGAATGAAGCCTTTGCACCAGCGACTGCATTGTAAACAAATAGTATCCATTGTGGGCGCTGGACCAAACGTCCATCAGCTTTGATCCAGTCCTCCACACCAGTGTCCATTTGCTCAGCGACCTAGACTTTGACTGCCAGTGTCCACTTGAACTATGGGAATGCTCCTTTTTACCTGCAGAAACTTTAACCCAAGGTGTTTTCCCTATAAAATTGAAGTATTGGTATACTAGGGTAACTGTGTGGAGTCTTCAGAGAAAAGCAGCTATACACATCATGTGAAAATACACAGAAGTTACCATTTAATATTGTATGGCTTTACCAATCGCTCAAGTTATTTACAAAAGCTCATTTAGGAACTATGAAGCAGGAAACTAATGATACCAGAGCTGATTTCTCATTCAAAGTCAAAAACAGACTCTGAAATTAAACTGAAAATAGAATATCCCTCTTTCTGCACTTCAGACTTTAAACAAATCAATGTACCATTTCATTTTAATTTAAGTTGTTAGAGACTATTAAGCCCAAGGAACATATTAATTTACATATTTTATATATGCTTTAATCTATCCTCAATTTCCCAGATAGTTGCTAACAGACTGGCATTCTCTTGATTATTGAGCAATAATAACAGAATTAAAGCCCAAGAATTTTGATTCATAATAGCTAGAGCCTATCAATTCACTCTCTATTCAAATATTTGAAGGTGCTTCAGGTACATCACATTTTAATGTTTTGAGAAATTTCCATAAACCGATACCTTCTATATTTCCCATCTTAACTTCTATCAACATTTCATCTTCTTTGCTGTACATAATAATGATCCTTGTATCACTCTCATGCCCGAATGAGTTAATCTTAAAATATTTTTGTATAAAAATTCATGAATTTGAAATAATTTGGGTATAGGATGTTACTAACATCCACACTCATCTCTTTCTTAATGTACAAATTATTCTTTCACTTCGTACTTAGCTGGAAGTATCTCTTTCTTGAAATCTTCTTCCTGAAAAATTTTCTGTTACGCTTAAGGCCAAATTCAAGTATCTGCTTTTCAGTAAATCGCTGTAAGATTCTATAACTTACTTACAATATAAAAAAGGGTATTTTATTTTGTAGCAATTGTACGTCAAGTTTTCCAATAAACTTTTAGCTTCATAGAAACAGTGAGAGTAAACAGTGTTTGAGCCCCAGCTGGTGTGGCTCAGTGGATTGAGCACCAGCCTGTGAACCATAGGGTCACTGATTCAATTCCCAGCCAGGGCACAAGGATGGGCTGCAGGCTAATCCCCAGTTGGGGTATACAAGAAGCAACCACATATGATGTTATCCTCTCTCTTTTTCTCTCTCTTTCCCTCTCTCTGAAAATAAATATTAAAAAATAAAGAGTGACTAGTATTTGACACATATTAAGAGTCATCTTGTGTATAGACTATTGTTAACTGGTCAGTTTGACTCTAGCTTCCTCTGCGCCTCCAATATTTCCACAGCCCTTTTCTCAGAGTAAATATGAATTCATGATGTTTTTTAATAACATTAAATTTTATTTTCTGATCATAATTAAAGCCTAAAGGCAAAAATTTTCTTACCAAAACAAACCAAAATAGAGAGACTATAAACTGATCACACATATAAACATAAGCAAAAACCTCTACAAAACATTGATCAAATCAAAGAGAAATTTCTTTTAAATGTACCATCACCAAGGAACATTTATTCCAGAAAGAAGAAGAGGTTTCAACTTTTAAATATCCTAATACCTCTACATATTAACTGTGTAAATTTAAGCAAACAAAAAAAAATCATTAGAACAATCCCTGGAATACACTAAATAAACAATTAATGGTTAATATTGTATTATTTTCAATTTATATTATTTTTAATCTGTAATTTAATCCAGTAAATTAAGTGATTAAAGGTAAAAATTAGCCAATCATTTCAATGACTATCCCCTCAAATGATTTTACTAATATTTATTTTTTGTTCTTGCTAAAAAAAAATAACTAGTAAGTTAAGAAAAGAAGGAAATTTCCTTAACTTAATAAATATTATCTACAAGTATATGGAAAAATACTTCAAGGTGAAATATTTTAAAACATTCCAACGAAATCAGAGCAAAAGAAAGAATGTCCATCCTCATTGATTCAAAAATGCTATAACACAAGGAACAGTTAATATACTAGGACAAAACATTGGGAAATTTTTTTTAAACATTAGGAAGTTAAAAACCATTGGGAGACATAAACATTGAGAAGTCTTTTTTTTAAGCTTATATTATTTGCAGACAACATGGCTATCTACATAACAATCCAAAAGAATAAACTGAAGAATTACTGAACACATAGTTCAACGTGACATTTTATAAACTCAATATGAAAAATGTAAAATTACTAAATAGAGTAATATGCACAGAGGGCTCAAAATTATCAAATAACTAAAATTTTTGACTAGGTAGCCACATTAATCACAAATTAAACAAAACATTTTATTACAAATTAACAAAAAGATTGAAATATTAACAAACACTAGGATATACATAACATGTGAAAATAAAGGTGAAATTTAAAATACATATAGCATTATTTCCCAGTTTGCTTTCAAAGAGTATGTATGTACACACATATATACTACATGTGGGTTGTTTTCAGATTTTATTTATTTATTGTAGAGAGAGGAGAAGTAGGAAAGAAAGAGAGGGAAAGAAACATCAATCAGTTGCCTCTTGAACATGCCCTGACTAGAGACTGAAACTGCAACCCAGGTGTGTACCCTGGCTGAGACTCCAACTAGATACCTTTCACTTTGAGGGGTAATGCTCAAGCAACTGAGTCACACCGGTCGGAGCCATCTGTGTTTACATGTACATGTAATGTATGTAACCAGCCATATGATATGAAAAAGAGACAGTCATTGAAGAAAATATGAGAAGCATTGTACATAGGACAGTGACACTTTAGTCCCCTTCAAAGTAGGCACCTTGGAACATCCCACAATCTCCCAATTACCCAGCTGTATTTTCCTGAATCTCTTAGACTATCTGAAATCTCTTCCCTTAAAAAACTGATTTTAAATTTGGAAAAAGCCAGAAGTTACAGGGTGCCAAATCTGAGCTGTAGTGGGGCTGAGTCACCTGGGTGATTTGATGACTTGCCAAAAACCTCTGCACAAGACACGATGCATGAGTAGGACCATTGTCATGATGAAGCTGCCAGTCACCAGCTGCCCAGAACTGCAGCTTCTGAATCATCAAAATGATTTCCACGGAAGAATGAGTTCAAGCTTAACTCAAAATTTGTTGCAGATTTGTTGTTCTACTCACTCAGTCATTTTGAATGTGACAGCAACATAGTGCACATGTTCATTCAACAGTGTCTACCAGCCCCACTGTACTGTCTAGTACAGTAAAGTCATTACAGTCTATGCATGCGTACTCTAGTCCACTCTCCTTGGCCACCAGGTTACACTGATGTTGGGCAAACTGTTCCCATTATACTACCAAAGGCCAGACGTTTTCCAAACAGACCTTTTATATATACATATATATACAAGATATTATATATATTTTTTTTTTTGAAGGCAAATTAGGAAATATTTTTCAATGTGAAAAATACACATTCTCTATCTCTAGGTGTCTATCACAAGGAAACACTCCATAAAATCCAGAGAATGTTATGTACAAGGATGTTCACTGGGACAGTATTTGTAATAAGAAATAAAGATCAATCTAAACATTAATATTTAAGAGAACTCCCTAAATAGTTGATGATACATCAATTCCATGAAATATGCAGCTGTCAAAAGAGTATATGGAAAATAAAAGTACAAGACAAATAATGGAACAATCTCCGATCTTCAGTGAATAAGTAATATCATAATAATGTCTAGAGTATGAACTTAACCACGCATATTTGTAAAAAATAAATAAATATTTGATTCTATAAACATTCACACAAGAAGTTACATAAACAATGAACAATCTTGGAGAGACACAAAGTGAACTGACAGTTGTGGTGTAGGTACCAGGAGCAGGAAAATCTGTCATAAGTATCCTCTATGCTTTATTTATTATCTCCCTGAATCTTTTACAACACAGCATACTATAATATAATACTAATAGAACTTTTCAAGTCTAATTCACCCCTCTCATAGAGAGAAATGGTCTACAATTTAACTGAATCTGAAGCATTTCCCTACTAATTAAAGAGTATAGAAGCTATAGAAGTGACAGATAAAGTTCTTGGGCTCTGGGCCATACTTCTTGGTTTCATTCCAGGTTTTGCTATTTACTTAATGTGGGACAGTTACTTTATTGGGTTTTTTTTAAGTATATTTTATTGATTATGCTAATACAGTTATCCCAATTTTCCTCCTCTGCCCACCTCCACCCTGTACCCCACTTCCCTCCAGCAATCCCCCCTTACTTCATGTCCATGGGTCATACATTTAAGTTCTTTAGCATCTCCATTTCCTACATTATTCTTAATCTCTCCCTATTTTATTCCTACCAATTATGTTTCTTAATTCCTGCAACATTTCTCTGTCTTCTCCCTTGCCCCTCCCAGCTGATAACCCTTCAAATGATCTCCATATCTATGATTTTGTTTCTATTCTGGTTATTTGCTTAGTTTTTCTTTTTATTTTTATTTTCAGATTCAGTTGATAATTGTGAGTCTGTTAGTCATTTTAATGCTCATGGTTATGATTGTTCTTCTTTTCCTTAAATAAGTCCCTTCAACATTTCATGTAATAATGGCTTAATATTGATGAACTCCTTTAGCTTTACCTTACCTGGGATGCACTTTATGTGCTCTTCCATTCTAAATGATAGCTTTGCTGGATACAGTAATCTAGGCTGTAGGTCCTTGCTCTTCATCACTTTGAATACTTCTTGCCAGTCCCTTCTTGCCTGCAAAGTTTCTTTTGAGAAATCAGCTAACAGTCTTATGAGAACCCCTTGGTAGGTAACTCTCTGCTTTTCTCTTGCTGCTTTTGAGATTCTCTCTTTATCTTTAACATTTGGCATTTAATTATGATGGGCCTTGTTGTGGTCCTCTTTGGGTCCAACTTGTTTGGGAGTCTCTGTACTTCCTAGACTTGTATATCTATTACCTTCACCAAATTAGGGAAGATTTCTTTCATTATATTTTCAAGTAAGTTTTCAGTTTCTTGTTCTGCCATACCTTATGATGCAGATGTTGGCACGTTTGGAGATATCACAGAGGCTCTTAAGCCCATCCTCATTTTCTTCAATTTGTGTTTCTTCTTTTTGTTCTGGTTGAATGTTTATCTCTTCCTTATGTTCCAAATCATTGATCTGAATTCTAGCTTCCCTTCTATTGGTTTCCTGTAGATTATGCTTTATTTCACTTAGTGTAACCTGCATTTCTTCTTTTTTTTTTTACCATATTCAAGGAATTCTTTGAGCATCCTGATCACCAGGGTTTTAAACTCTGCCTCTAATATATTAGCTACCTCCATTTGGCTTGTTTTCATGGGGTTTTGTTCTGTTCTTTCATTTGGGCCATATTTCTTTGTCTCCTCAATTTAGCAGCCTCTTTTTATTTGTTTCTGTGTATTAGGTAGAGCTTCTTTTACTTCCTATCTTAGTAGCATGGCCTGTTGTAGAAAAAGCACCTGGAGAAGGTGTGGGGCAGAGCTTTGAGTAATTGCTAGGGCAGGGTAACCCTCTTCACTGCTTTGTGGATGAGTGATGAGGGGTCAGAGACAGGATAATGCCACCAGCTGGCTTCTGGCAGTTTACCCAGTGCTTACCTCATTCTAGTCACTTCGCTTCCTTGTCGTGTGCAACTGGTGCCCTTAAAACCATTGCCCCAGTGGTAAATCCCAGAGTGGGTGAGTTTCCATATGTCCTAAGATCATGCTGGTCCTTTAAGTGGGAAAAATCTGGCAGTTTCTTCCACCTCTCCAACCCTCATTGGTTTTCCAGCCAGAGGTAATAGGGTCTATATTCTCGGAGCTGGAACCTGAGCTGTGTGTCCTGGCCTGGGGCCAGGAACACCCATTCCTAAGGTATCCCTCCTGCCCCAGCCACTGCCACCACCTTTCTGCGCCATACCACCTCTACCTGTCCCTGCAACCTCGTCCCTCATACTTGTCTGGATGAATGTGTCTTCTTTAAATCCTTGGCTGCTGTACTTCCAGAGAGCTCAATTTTCTGATGTTTGTAGGTATACAGTTTTGAGATCTGGTTATAATTCTTTCTATGATTGCACAAGGAGGCAAAGTGCATCTACCATCTTCACCAGAAGTCTACTTCATCATTTAAAAATTTAGGTTAGTAATGGGACGTAATTCACAGGGTTCTTGTAAAGATTAAATAAAGACCTCACCTATCAAGTACCTAGCATATTACCTGAACATAATAAATCTTTACCAAGTTCTTGTGGTTGCTTTACAAAATTCATAACATTAGAAATTAAACCTCCTGGCTGAGAAATAAATGTATCATTAATCCATAGTTTTTTTTTTTTCAAAAAAAAGAGCAGTATTTACATAGAATAACTGTGCCATCAATAAAGACCTCCACTGAAAGATCACCTGTTCTGGTTAATATTTTAAAAAATTAATTATAGTGCTATAATAAAAGTCTATGAATTGTTTAATGTGTAAAATTATTACAAGACTATAAGCCCAGAATGTTGTGCAACTGTAATTTTTATGATTTTATTAAAATTTCCCTCAGTATTCTTTCTATATTTAATAAACACCCTCTTATTAGAAAAAAATTAAATTAAGCTTCAATCTTATATATCTAACAAAGAATTTTAAAACTTTAGTTACTTGATTTGTATATAAACTTCAATGCATATTTTTGTATAATACAAAAAATATGCCAAGTAACAGAATCAATTTATACACAAATTCTATTCCAACATAATATTCTCAAGAATAAAAATACAGCAAATAAATATTTTTAAAAATAAACTATAAACTTTAAGATATTGTGTTACTTCATTGTAACATTTCCGAAATTACTAAATAATTTTAGCATAACCATTCCTTAAAAATTTTGTGCAATACTCTGGAAATTAGTGTGAAATTCTTCACTGTGAGAAAGATACATATGAATTATTTATCTAAGAAATAATTTACAGCAGTGATTAGTACAAATAAAGTATTAATTCAATAAGGCAAAAATCTCATTCCATTTAAAATTACAGCAACATATGTTAGGAGGCAGGTTTTTATTTTCTAATCTTACCTAAAATATAAAAGCTAGTAAATTTATTCAAATCTAGAATACAGTTTACAGAGAAGAATCTCAAGAAAATTTTATAAAATCTTAAATATTGATAAATATGGGAGAGGGAGCAGATCTTGCAAAGAACCTATAATAATGAATGATTAAATATTACTGTATCTAGAATTAAGAGAATGGCTTACAGCTTCCTTTATATTCTCTTATTTTTACTATCCTAAGGTATGATTTAAAAAATACAGATTACTAATAGGAACAAGAAAATACCAAACTGGGAAATGACTTGGTGGAAGAATTGCCAGATTGTTATTAGACTAACTTAATCTACATACTTCCTTTTCTTTTGGAAAAGAAGGTTATAATTTAAGTTACTACAATCAACAACTCTTTATTCAGTTTTGAAGATCATATCAATATCCTTCTCCTTTGTTGAGGACAGGCATATAGTCAACAAAAATATTCCAAATGCTTATTGACTAGGTCTGTGACTTCAACTTGGTGTCCTACAACTATTTTTAAAACATGCAACACCAGACTAGTTAGGGTATTGACCTCCTTAGACTATCAAATAAAAAATGACACAATAGCCATCTGTTGTGAATGAATCAAAATGATACCTACTTTTTGTCAGATCAGAAGAAAATATATTATTTGGTGGGCCACAGAATTTTAGTAATTAGTTTATGTGTGCCATGAGATGAAAAGGTTGAAAATCACTTGATTAGGTAGTTAAACAAGATCAGTCACAAGCCTCAACCGATTATGATTCATTTTTAAGAACTTAATTTTCTGTGCTATCGATTCCCACTTTTTAATTGTTACAGGATCTCATACATAATGTATAATTTTAGTAAAACACATTGCATTGGCTGTAACATAGCATGAGTTGTCAAGTAAAACATAATAATCTTTGGCCTCAACTCACCAAATGACATCAATGAAAATTTAAAATTACTCCTACAAACTGGCTAAAAAGGCTTTTAAAACTGTGACATTCATAACTCCTGAGCTAATGTAAAGAATGCTTAGCTCCTTAGACACTCTCTCTTTCTACTTTCTGTTTTCAGGAATTGGATTTATACTGTTATTTACTGTTAAGTTTAACTATTAGTCTAGCTATGTGCTACAAGTAGGTTCAGTGTGATAATACCATTTAAAAAGGAAAATATGCAATTGGTGTTTCATTCGCTTTTATCTAGACAGAACTAGGAGAAAAAGCAAGCTATAGTTAAGTAATATAGCCTGCATTTTATTCATGGCTATGTTTTCTAAAGAAACCCCTCCCAGAGAAAAAGGAGGCTATTTAACAAAAACTGCATTACCCATGGGAAGCCCTTCTTCTCTTGCCATCTAAAGGTTGACACGGGTCACTCCACATGAACCTGGACATGCGTGACATTCAAAGCAAACCAGTTCCAAAACAGCTCCCTTCCCAGGAAACATGGCACTTCTTCTCCAATACAGTGTAAATGTTTTAAGGTCAGAACACAATGTCTGTCAATGTGTTCCATGTATGTTAAAAAGACAGGTGGGTAATTTAGGAAGCATCTGACATTTAAAATAGGAAATCATGCTTTCAGGGTCTCCCCCTCCCCCAACTTGACACCTAATTAAGCATCAATACAAAACAATAAAATTGAACAGATGTACTAGTCATTAACAGGAATTACCCGTTCTCCTATCAAATCTGAGCATACAGAAAAGGCTCTTTGTAATAGGTTGGCGTAATTGCCTGAGAATTCCTCAGAGAAATACACAAATGGACCAAGTCATCTCACACGCACACTTGCACACGCCCGCACACCTCCCACAGACAAACACAGGCACGTTAAGCTTTGATCCACGCTTTTGTCATTGTTACACCCCTCTTGGCAAATGAGAATTTATGGAAGTGGCAGTCAGTACGAGAACATCAAACACATAAATGAAAAAATAAATAAATCAAAATGAAAGGTAATAGAATTCAGCCACACCTTAATACAAATTTCCCCTATACCAATGCTTTTCATAAAAGAGCTGTTTAAATTCTTTATACTAAAAACAGAGCACAATACACAACCCCCCAGAAAGAAACCAAACCAAACAAAATCAAAACATCAAATACACGGGATCTGACAGAATTGTGTCTTCCGCCAGTTTATGATAAAACATGTTTCATCACAAGGACCTGATTCATAATTACTGCAGTTGCGTGGTTTGTTGGTTCAATCAGCCTATAGCGATCATTTAGGGGAGCCCAGAAATCCTGAGATGTGCCAAGCAATTCTTGTGACATCATTATGCAAGGCAGAGATTACAGAAAGTTAGCACAATTTTGTTTTCCCTTAATTAACAGCCCGCTTGGACATGTGTTGTGAACAGTATCTGCTGATGGAAGTGACTAAGTTACCCTTATGAAACCTCCTTCAACAAAAGCATTTGCAAAGTAGAAAACAAGGCATTTCTACAAAGGGTTAAGGACATAGCTGGATTTTAGAATTTTGAATTTTGAAAACAGATACCAGTTTTCTAATCCTCAATAGGCGAAGGGCACTAAATTGATGGAATAGGAGATGCACACCAACAACGCTATATTGGATCTGAATATCTGTGGATCACTCAAATGAAAAATTGGCATTCCCTAATGGCGTCAGAGATCTATAAAGAAAAAATGAGCAGGAAAGATGTTAAGAACACCATTTCAAACTGAACACCACACACACACACACACACACACGCTCAGAACACTTGGGTTTGCCACTATTCTTTTGGCCCTACCTCCTCACAAGCCTCAGCCCCACACCTTGTCACTGTAAGTCCTATTTCAGGCCGCTAGGGACTACAAAGACACTAGTGGCTGCTTGCATTTCAGATTCCAGATATGACATTGTCAGGGGTTGTTCCTGGGTGTTTCAGTAACAAAGATTCCCTAGTCACACCATAAAACCTCATCTATTGGAATTGCAAGTGCCTGGGTCAAATTTCCAATCATCCTGCCCTGGCCGAGTGGGTAAGTCAGTTGGAGCATCGTCCCCATACGCCAAAAGGCTGTAGGTTCGATCCCACTTAGGGCACCATACCTAGGTTGTGGGTTCTATCCCCAGTAGGGATACCTATGGAAAGCATAGCCAATTAACGTTTCTATCTCATATCAATGCCCCCCCCCTCTTTTTCTACCCCTCCCCATTTCTCTCTCTCTCTAAATATCAATATAAGATTGAAAAAATTTGCAACCATCCCTATCACAGGAGTCTAGAAGTATGGAACAATTAGATGTGTGCCCTATTCAAGCCTTTTCCTGTTCAAAATGCTCCCAGTTGGTCCAGTTAACCCAGCTCCAGGTTCCTCCCTTCCTCTCTTCATGGAGCACGTACTACAATCTACGCTAGTTATTCAACCAGTTAACCAGGTACTGCTTTCAACACTTCTGAAAATCCTGGATTGGTGATTTTTTTATTATAGAATTAGTAAGCTTCCATGGTGTATTTTCTCCTCCACCAAAATGCAGATTTTTGTGCACAGGACACACACGTGTGTGTATTTACACAGTGCTTAGGAAATAAACTCAACGTCCCCCAACGATTATTGATTTCATAGCAGACTGTCCTAATTACATACAGCCCCGAACAGTGTGTGTCAGTGGGGTCTCTGGGGTGAAAATCAGTTGCTGGTGATTGCTTGAGGCTCCTGTCACTGGCACAAAATTGTGTCTACTGGAGCAGGGGGTGCAGAAGAAAGGTGTCACAAAGGGGATCTTCAGACCATTGGGCACCTATCTCTTATAAAATGCAATAAACCTGCATTATTTTCTCAAAAACATATTCTAATTCTGTCCGATTCAGCGCTTGATTGATGAAGAAACGTAGCTAGATCCCAAACACTGCCAAATTCAGTTTTACATTTTCCTACCACATATTTGTAAATGACTAGCTTTTAATGGCCATTTTTTATGTTGCTCTATGTCTCATATAGCCCAACACATACCTGTCATTCACACACTAGAAATGCAACAAGCTTTCATGTACGTAGCATCATTCTTACAGTCCACCCTATTGTTATCAATTATAATATAGAACAGCTGGGAACTTGACAAGGCCAGCATAGCACTCATGGTTTTCAGTAGATACTGCCCTTGCTTCACTTCCCTAATACATGGGCAATGTTCTCTTCAAAAAGAAGCCGCTAAAAGGTAAAATATAACCTTTCAACTTGAACTGTATATTCTCTTCATAGTAAGTAAACAAGAGCTATTCCAAACAAAAGCACCTGATTAATTCAGCAGTGCCTGCGATGGTTAAATTCTCCTCATCTGAAATAAACAGCTGCACGCTGCGTTTTCAAATACACACCTCTGTATCTAATTTAGAAGAATTCATGAGTGTTAGACTCTTACATCTATATATGCATGGATTTCCATGTAGTAGCTAGTGCCATTAAATTTCTCCTTGCCAATAGCCTTCTCAGACACTAACAGTCACAGTATTTGGCTTTCAACAGCATTCCAGCTCACTGTTGATGAAAGTAAGCTGTATTGAGCAATGTCAGGTTTGCGCTTTTAAGAAAATCTCTTAGGAAAAAAAGCAAACAAAACCAACAGAATGTTAGAATAAACTGCTGAACAATGAAATAGAGGATTATTAATTCTCTGCCACTTGAAGATAGTTTTCCACCCTCTGGCATGCTGAGATAATTATATACACATGACACTGTATTACACATGCTGTTTGCCTACTTCAAACCTGTTCTTCAATGCAAGTAGTATTGATTGAAGCTTGTCATGCATCATGTTAAAGTCAGAAAAAAATGCCTAATTTCCACTGGAGCTAATCCAGTACTCAAATGTTGTCAAGGAAATTCTGGATGCATTGTGCAAAAACTGCCAGGTTCCATTCCTAATAAAAATTGATTCTTTTTTATTGGGGTCATACAGTCAGCTTTAAAAATCTAACATCTCTTCTTTTGGCAAAATGTAACATTCCCATTATCGATTAAAGCTTCAGAATTGCTTTGGAAGGTATGAGATTCTCTTTTGCATTTAGATCAGGATTGATATGTTAGATCAATGCAATTGCACGCATCTGTCAGATTCGGCTTTTGACGCTGGCGTGTCCCTATTGAACCTAAGAAGTTATTATGGCCACTATGGATCTTAGGAAATTTGGGAAAATTGTAAAGAATGCAGGGAGAAAATTCAATAAAGATTGAAAAAAAAAGGAATATTTCTGCTTTCTGTCTATAACTTGAAACATTTTTTTCCTTCCTCCTGGATAGAAGCTCACCTCCTCTGGCCCCACCTAAAGGAAGGACGTCATCTTATTACGTCATCTTAACTGAAATATCAATTGGCCTGTGAATACCAATAATCAGGAGTCACTGTGACTTAAGGGGCAACAATCCTTTACAAGAAAGGTCTTGTTTGGTACATCACTGAATGCACCAAAACACCTTCTTCTAACCACCAAAAAGATAACATCTGAATTCCATTTGGTGGGAAATAGAATTGGCCTTTCTACTTTACACCATTAAACACTACAACAGTAACTGCTAGGCGGTCATGCCAATCTGAATCCATGTAAGATTAAAGAAAATTATTAAGGCATGTGATTGACATTAATTTTTTTAATCCTAAGAGATTAAGAGACTAAGTCATAGTCTCTTAAAAATATATGTGATCTAAATATATTGAATTTAGACTTATCTTCCTACTTGGGAGTTCAGGGTTTGGAGCGAGAAGAATTGTTTCCCCAGTCATGTATAAGCCTGTGAGATTTTAAGCAGGACACTCACCCATCTTGCATCTTTATTTTTCTCACCTACACAGTAGAGCTACTGAGCAGTACCTTTCTCTCAGAGGTGCTGTAAGAATTGAATAAAATAACATGGCAAAGGCTTAAGAATATTTAGTATACAGAGCTCAATAAATAGCAATTACTCATATAAATTGTATTAAACATTATGAGTGAAAACAAGCTCAGTGTCTTGAGAGTTTCATTTTTATTTTACTAATTTTAATTGACAGAAAGAACTTCTTTAAGGTCTACCATACTCTGTCTCCCTATGATTTTCATTAGTCCTAAATTTCTAAATTTAGGACTAATTTCTGAATTTAGTGTTAAATTTCATTAGCCCTAAATTTCTGATGTTCTCATTACATGTCTACTTCTGTCATGAATTTTCTGGGCTTACAAAAATGCCAAATTATTAATTATAATTCATCCTAGAATATGATTCCTTGATACTTTGGCATCTTAGTTTAAAAAAAAAAAAAAAAATGATGAACACACTAATTCAAAGAGATACACACACCCCTACATTCACTGGAACATTACTCACAATAACCAAGACATAGAAACAACCTAGAGGGCCATTAATATTTGAATGCATAAAAAAGTGTGGGAAGGCCCTGGCTAGTGGTACAGTGGATAAGGTGCTGCCTGGGAACCTAGAGGTCACTGGTTCGATTCTCAGCCAGGGCACATAACCAGGTTGCAAGCCAGGTCTCCAGCCAGGTCCGAAGCTGGAGGCAGGTGAAAGGCAACCTTACATTGATGCCTCTCTCTCCTTCTCTGCCTCTATCCTTTCCCCTCTCTCTAAAAATAATAAATAAGAAAAAAATCTTTAAAAAAGAGATAATAAAATCTTACCATGTGTGACACCATGGCTGGCCCTAGAGGGTGTTATGCTAAGTAAAATGTCAGAGAAACACATTTGTGTGTAGAATTTTAAAAATCAACACAATTAAGCAAACAAAACAAAGACAGACTCACAGAAACAAAGAATAAACCAATGTTTCCAAAGGGGACAATGGTGGAAGGGTGGGTGAAAAAAACTGAAGAGGAATATAGTTAATAACAGTGTAATAATTTTGCACAGTGACAGATGCTTACTGGATTCTGTGTGGTGTTGCTAGCACCAGATACATACATGTCAAACCTTAATGTTGTACACCTGAAACTAATAATATTGTATGGGAACTATAGCTTACATGAATAAACATGTAAATAAACAAGAGACAAAAGGCAGGAAAATAATTAATTTTTCAGTAAACATATTAATTAAATAAACATTTGACTGAGACCTGAAACCAACATTCACGTTGTCATCTGACCAGAGTAGCATTCTAGGTCTCAGAAGAACTGGCATGTTTTGATTATAGCCAACTTGCTGTCACTGCTGCTATTGCTGTGTGTGTGTGTGTGTGTGTGTGTGTGTGTGTGTCTAGCCCAGTTTTCAACTCTATACCGCAAGCTATCAACTTTAAGAATTTATATTTTTTCCATTAATGTGTATTCTTATTAAACAGGAGTGATGGGGGAGACTAAGAATGTACTTTTTTGTAAGTGGCTCACAACAGTTAAATTCTATTCAGTTTCTAAAGTGTATTTCCCTAACTACTTGTATTTTAATGAATTCTTTTTTTAATTACACATTTGTTAATCCCGTCCAATGTCTACTAAACAATTTCAGAGAAAGGGTCAAAATAATCCATGGAAATACAATGCATGAAACATTTTTTCTTATGCAGCTATTAAACATTTACTTTTCCTTGAAAGAAACTACAAAGATAACTGATAAACAATAGAAGCACCTAACATTTTTAAGCATTTAAAATTTGTAAAGCACTTTAACAAATACAAAGGTATCCTTTCACAATTACCCTTAAAAGGATTGTACGCACTTACAAAAATGTTTATCTAATTTATTTATATTTTTCTGAATTTTTCTAATGTATAAATAGTATTTTTTAAAATATGTACTTAAGTATATATATTGTCCTCAGACACGTTGAAAAACTATTGACTACTTGGAAAATTTCCTAAACTATAACACTTAATATATCTACTAAACCATTCCTTTTCTGTTGAACAATATTAAAGTAATACATGGAATGAGAAGTTACAAATAAAAGTAATGTTTCCTCTCATTCCACATCAAGTTCAACGCCATGGAAGTACAATGAAGTTTTCCAGTTTTAGAAAAATTTACATTTCTTGTTTTGGCCATGTTCAGACTTGAAATGACCTAATTTTGCCTCCATTTCTTGATTCTTAGGCTCACTCCTATAAAATATTCGGAAATGAACTCACACGCACTATTTTTCTAAATTCCCCCATCTATCCAGCCATCATTCTCGCTCCCTTCTCCCAACTTTTCTTAGGTATAATTTTATTTTTAACTTCTCCAATACTTTATTTTTAATTTCTCCTAATCCCTGGGCATTAGGCAATATTTCTTACTCCCTAAGAATTAAAGAGAAGAAAATGAGCACCTCCCCACATCCTCTCTCATGACCTGACTTCCCTTCACTATAGCATTTCTTTTAAATTGTCAACGTTTATTATATTTACATTTGCTCTCTAACTATAATTGTCTCCCTTATACATTACCAAGAAGCAGAGTTTCTACCTGATATAAAAGCACAGTTCATTTCAAATCTCAAATTTTATCACCTCCAAAAATAATGAAATTTATTTATTTATTACAATATCTGTGAGGTTTTTTTAATTTTTAAAGATTTTGTTTATTACTTTAGAGAGAGGGGAAGGGAGGGAGAGAGAGAAGGAGAGAAACATCAATGTATGGTTGCCTCTCACATGCCTCTAGCTGGGGACCTGGCTGGAGATTTAACTGGCTTGCAACCTGGTTATGTGCCATGGCTGGGAATCGAACCAGGGACTCTGGTTCACAGGCCGGTGCTCAATCCACAGGCCGGTGCTCAATCCACTGAGCCACACCAGCCAGGGCTGTAAGATAATGAAATTTAAACAGGAAAAGAAGTTTTGTGACTGATTAGTAAAGTACTGTCAAAGATTTCGTATCAGCTTTGTTACTACTTCCTTTATATCAAAGTCCATACACAGAGAAAAGTGTCTCGTGATTATTGGTTGTTTTAAGAATTAGTTTAGAAAATTAAGCATTGAATGATCCATAACTATTATGTAATGAAAAACCTGCTGCAACTCTACATAATTTCTTAGAACACCTTTTGTGTAAAGGTGGGTGGCAGGTGGAAGGACAGATATCCATTTAAAAAGCATTTGGATCAGAAAAATAAAAACTTGATTGGACAAGTTTTTACAAACCTTTCTAACTTACCAATTGTTCTTTTATTGTTAATGTATTAAACATGTCCATACTAAGCAACAAAGGCTATCTAGACTTGAGTTTTATAGAGAATATGTTCTCAAATGACTTATATAACTGCCTTTATCATTAGCTTCATGAAGAGCAACAATACTTATGAAAGACAGTTTAAAAGACATTTCTGTGGAATCTAGATTTTATTTGTGGATCAAAACTATGTTCTTGGCCCATGTTATCATAAAACTGTGTAAAATGACTTTTCCAAAGTTTGACTTTGCTACTACACCCTTGGCTGTAATGGACAGAAGTTTACAAAATTCAATCTTATAGTTATTATTGATCCTTCAACAACCCATGAATTGAAAACTCATGGGAAGAATTTCTTTCAGATCTAAGTACCAGGAAAAATACTTAAGCTCCCCTGTGGAATTAGTACATTACTTCCACATATCCTATAAAATGTATTTACTTCCCTTCTTAATTTGGCCTCTAGGAAACTCAAGAATAAAATTTTCAGGCCAACTATGCAATATCCTGCAGTTTACATATTTGCATTCAGACCACCCTAGCCTCTCATTTCCATTCACCCTTTTCCTGTGTTAACTTCATATTATTTCTACATTCTACTGTATGACATGATGTTCTTATAAATGCATAAACAAACAAAACTATTAATAGAATCACTTTTTCCTAAGGGACTTACTTTACCCATATCACAAGAGGATATTTTTAGAACAACACATCAGGGAGACAAACAAAGCTTCCTAACTTGAAAAATGCATCTTCAATAAAGATATGTTCAACCCCAAACTAATAAAAATAAAGTACAAATTGGGACTGGGTTATATACATACAGAGTTATAGCAAGAAAGCTGACATAGATAATAAATAACTTCATATAACCATTCTTTCCAATTTAAGGAATTTCCTGATTTTTCTGATGGGCAGAGTTTTTTGTCCTTTCTCTCTACAATTTATGAGAAGAGAAAGAAACACAGAAGTAAACAGCCTTAGCAAGGCTACTTTTTTCCTGGAGCCCTCCTCTGTCAAGTGGGTGATTTAGACCCTGAAGTGTTCTTTTGTTTTCTTTGTCTGAAGTCACTACCAGATTAGTTTGTGACTTGCTTGAACATGTTTCCCAGCAGTGATGCTGGGCTGTCCCATTCACTTCTGACCTGCACGGGCTCTTTTCAAGTATTGCACCAAGAGTGGCTGAGGCCCAAACGGAGGCGTGCTGGCCCATTCACAGAAACCATTCAGAGGCCTGTTAGGGGAGGGGCAGTGGGCGGGATGGCAGCCCTCCAAAGAAGAAAGGAAAGTGACCTCTTAAATCAGAAAATGACCTTCTATTTGTCACTGGTTGTCCATGTAAGTGTAAGGGGACCACCTCCTCCATAATACGCTTTGTGTGTACTATAAACGTTACATGTCCTAAAATGGTGGTTCTGAAAAGATTAGAAGAGTTATTAGTATTTAAAAGTAATCAAATTACATGTTTACATATACAGAAAGAGTATAAAATCCATTATATAACCGGCATTCATAAACTTAAAACAAACTGTGTTTCTTCTAAAAACAAAGAGTAAATATATTCGGAGACATTTCTGCATGAAAACATAGTAGTAGTAAGACATTTCCAGATGATGTTAAGTCTCTCCCAGTCTAATGTTTGAGAGCCAATCATTCAATTGTTTCTATTGAAATGGTATTGTGATTTCATTTATACCATCAGTTCCATAGTCATCAGAGTAAAAAATACTGATACTGATGATTTTATCTAATAACCTAAAAGTCAGTAATAGAAGTTGTAAAATTCACCACCACCAGGGATATTTACACATTTGTCACTTAGAATACAGCCTTGGTCAGAAAATAGATCATTAGTCATTTGGGTATTTTCCTCATCTAGATAAGACCTTGTACTTCAGATTCTTTCACTGAAATTTTTGAACCACTGATCCATTCCAAAAGGGAAAAATAGGTCCTGAGGCTAGTTTTCCATGCCAAGGATGCTTAGAGGCAAGACTGGCAGCTGTATCATTACTACTCTGAACTGAAAACTACTTGTCATTCAATTATTCATATTCAGCCCTTGTTTGGAAGAGAAGGCACCCAGGAGAAATAGAGCAGCAAACATGTAAACTGAGAAAGAAGGAAGAGGATTCTGAACATTTATAAGGGAAAGGAGCATCATAGAAGAATTTGGTATTTATCAAGGGATAGAGAAAATGTACTAAGTCATCCTAACAAAAACGGAGAGCATCCTTGGTTTTCACATGTATAAAAAAATAAATTAGTGACAAATATATATATATAAAATTCAGAAGGATGTTGAATAAGCTGAGACTTTCCAGGTAGAAAACAGTACAGTGGTATTTATTTACATCGCTTTGTGTTCATCACCTCTGCTTGACTCTCCCGCACCCCTCAACATGGGAACTTTCATCATTTTGCCTAAAATTCCCTACTTTGAACTGCTTATTTGATATTAATGCTTACCTACTAATATGTACAAGCTAGATTCCCATTTTACTCAAAGTTCTTTTCACACAAATTGAAATTTCTGACATTGAGAGCAGTAAATATTTATGAAGTACCATTTTGCACTAAGGCGTGTAGATAACCAAAATTTTACATATCTCAAAAGCCAAATTATTTTTTTTAACTAAAGCCAAAAGCAGCTTCTGGAAGAATATGCAAATCTATATGAAGTGTATATCCACCACATATAATCAAGGGAGTGCTTAAAATATGAACTGTTGAAATATACAGAAAAAACCTAACTCTTGTCGAGTTATAAGATACCCTTAAATCTCTCATTTGTTAAAAGTTTCACTAGACTAAAACACTAGAGAATAAATATATGTATATATAATTATATTGAATAAAGCTCCATAGGTATTTGCTGTTGTCAGTTCTATAGACTGAATTTTGTGCCCCTCCCCTCCAAATTAATACCTTGAAACTCTAATCCTTAATTTGACTTGTATTTGGAGATAAAACCTTTGGGGGATAATTAGGGTTAGAAAAGGACTTAGAACGTGGCCTTCATCATATATTAGGGGCTTCATAAAAGAAAGAGATGTTCTCTCTCTGACATGTGAGGACACAGCAAAAACTTATCTAGCAGCAAACAGAGAAACAGGTTCCCATCAGGACCCAAACTAGCCAGCACCTTGACCTTAGACTCCCCAGCCTCTGCAACCTGAGATATAAAGGCCTGTTATTTAAGCCACCCAGCCTGGGGTCTTTTGTTATAACGGCCCAAGCAGACTTAAAACAATTAGTTAAAAAACATTCCGAAATATGATAATAGATCACTAATAATAAAATGAAGAAAACATAAAAAGAAAATATACATTTTTTCCTAGAAAGAATATATGCTTTAAACTAAGAAGTGAAGCCCTGGCTGGTAGCACAGTGGAGAAGGTGCTGGCCTGTGAACCCAAAGGTCACTGGTTCGATTCCCAGCCAGGGCACATAAGCAGCTTGCAAGCCAGGTCTCCAGCCAGGTCCGTAGCTGGAGGCAAGTAAAAGGCAACCATACATTGATGTCTCTCTCTCTCTCTGCCTTTCTCCCTTCCTCTCTCTCTAAAAATAATAAATACATTAAAACAAAAGAAGAAAAATATTTTTAAAATATATGAAGTGAACAGTACATTAAAATGCCAAAGATTAAAAATATAATGCTTATTTGTTCGCATTGAACACAACTGACAAAAATGACTGGCTGGTTAAGGAAGAGGTAACTTGCATGTAATTTGAAATCAGTCAAAAGTTAGGGCAGAAATGCACAGAAAGTTTATTTGGCTGGAGAATATCACAAGGATGAGGTTTTATTTTTAACTGAGTGTGGATGCAGACACAAGGGAAAGTGAGGCATGATGTAAGAATCAATGCATGTGGAGCGAGCATAAGCCACATTAATGTACTAAAAGGCTCCTGGCACTCTTCAGACCCTACCAAAATAGTGGGCCCAGTGCAAACAAATCCTTCTCCTCTGTCTGCAGTAACAGCTCCCTCCTCCTCCTCGTTGCATGATCTACAAAACTTCCCTATTTCACAACAGCACACATCTCAGGATCCTGCACCTTCTGTCTGGATCGCAAGCTCCAGACACATCTGCTCAGCTTGGACTTGGCTCCTCCCTCCCTTTCTGCTCCTTTCTGAAGGTCTCCCAAAGAGGCCGAGGCCTCTCCGCTCCCCCTGTGGAAGTTAGAAAAATAGCTGAAAGTCTCAAACTGGAATGGACCATAACTTCCCATGAAAGGAATGATCGCACCTTGAGAGAAAAGGACTTTTTCATACCTGTTTCTTCTGCCACCATACCTGCACCTTTCAGCAAGAGTGCGGGCCAGTAAGACTCCCGTGGATGCTCATGATGAATACAGGAGCACAAAGGCCTGGTGGTCAGCATAGCTGACATACTTCTATTGCACTTTTCTATCCAGTCCATGTGAGTTAAAATGGGCTTCACAGACTGGCCTGGAAATCTTTCTTTTTTATGTTGTCTTTTGTCTGTTTTCCAAAGAATTCACTTATACATACATTGTTTTCTTGGAATCATCTGTAAAGTCCCATAGTGACCACCAGGTACCATTAAGTAAGCACCATCTTTTGCCTATTCACATGACAATTACCACAACAATAAGTACATTAAGCAAGGGGGAAAAAACCACTCTAGTGTTGACTGTTCTTCTTTTTACATTATATTCTTCTGTAGAAACTTTTATCAAATGCAACTGCACATAATTTAACATAATAATTATAACCTTCTCAAACCAAGTGGGTTTCCATTAAGAACCAGAAGTCAGCAGAAATATACAATGCAGGTATGAAAAGTAAAATAAAATAGAGTTCCACATCCATTTAAAGACTATATGCAAAAGTGAGGCAGGTGAAAGGTAACCACCACACATTGATGTCTCTCTCTCTCTCTGACTCTCTCTTTTCCCCTCTAAAAATAATAAATAAAAATCTTTTCAAAAAAACACTATATGCAAAAGTACCAAATTCACTGTTAATTGTTTTATTGTAAAAATATATTATGGCAGTTTGCATTCTAAAGATCAATTAAAAATGATTATATCCACCTAAGGCAATTAAATTAACACCCACTACATACTACACATACACATATACACGCACACACATTGTATAATGTATAGCACAAAGTGGAAGCAGTGTAAAGTTACGTGGTTAAAGAATAGTTTTTACAGTTTAATTAATGAATCACTGCACTTAACATATTTCTTTAAAAAACGGTATCACTTCTTATGGCCATAGGTCCTTTACAAAACTTTAAGTGCCCTTACTGTGATGGCTAGTGAAGTAATCCATAGTGTTAGCCCTATCCCGACATTCACCCCCTTCCAAATGAAATAGCTCCCTCTCCTAAAAAGGGCCTTTTCTTGAACAATATCCTCCATGTAAAATTTAAGATCCATTCTGGAGCAGTGAAAATCAGATCTGAGGCAAAAGCATAGATTTTTAACAGTATGTACTGTTAGCTTTGCACAGCCAAATTTAATCATTCTTTTTCAATACACAAACATTTTAGTATGCTGGGAAGTGCTGAGGGTGGCAAATTTTGTTTATGAAGCTATAATTTATTGATATGGTATGCAACAACAGACGTTACCATGAAAATATCAGGTTTCACAATCCTAAATGAATCCTTATTCTCTGAGGCAGTCAGAAAATCAGGAGGAATACCTTTCATCAAAACTAGCCTTCCAACAGTATTCTAGACATTTTCCTTTTTCATACCTGAGAACACAGTAATAACCTAGATGTAAATGAGAAATAGCAAAGGTGATTAAAATATATTGGAACAGCATAAATAATTCAGGTTACAATGAAAGTTCCTGAGTTAAAATTTAAACCAGAACTAATTACTTCATTTCTAGATCTGCTTTCCATTGGCAGGTATCTTTTTATTTTTAATAGAAAAACCAGAGAGGAAGTTCCCACTTTCTACTTACAAATTCACCTTTACCAACTAGCAAATTTCTAGGAGTTTCATTATACTCCACAGTCAGAAAAGGAAGCTATGACTTTGTTTTTTGTGTGTGTTGGCTTACTTTATTTATTAGTGGCTAAATGGAGGTGTGACTAGTCAAAGAACAGACAGATTCCAAAATAAATTCCAGATGTGCTAACCACCAGTTAGTTATCGGCTCTGAGAGCAAAACTGACAAAACTGTGAAAATAAATCAAGAAGGCCATTCATTTCTAGAGTATTTTCCATTTCACATCTGACCCAGAAGGTCAGAGTATCTCTGTATTAGCAGCTCTAGGACACGGGAGAGGACAGAGGCAGGGTGCCCTCTGGCCGAAAGAGAGCACTCCGGACAGGCTTCAGGTACGTCAAAGACCACCAGGCTTAGGCTCTTTGGCTTCTTCAGAGTGGCATAAAAAAAGAGAAAGAAAAAGACTTGCTTAAAATTCATGTTAAGACCCTGTACAATGTTCACCTTTTGCAGATAAGATTATATAAATTTACTGCAAAGGAGGTATGTTCAGAATCTCACCGCAAGATTTGATACTCTAAATTTTGTTTTCCAGACAAAAAGAAAAAAACTGTATAACTGAAAAATACATACAAGGTAAGTCAGACAATAAAGATGGAAGATTATTTTCAAATACCTTGACTACTTTCTTTCAGACAGTTGTCATTTTGTCAATCATTTCTACCCCCAAACATTTTAATGCACCAGAGATAAATAAGGTGAGGAAGTTTGACACCTGAATTGGAATTGTTATTTTTATATTTCATACACTCTCATTTTTTAAGATTTTAAAAAATATTTTAATGCCCTTCATTTCTATTCTTAAATATATATTCTATTGGTAAAGTCACATTCAGATGCACAATCATATAAAGTGTTGTTTCTGCTGGAATGATCTAGTTTCTCTGCCCCAGCAGCCTTCTCACCATGAAGCTGACCAGAGACACTCTCAGCCTCAGTTTCCCCATCTTTAAAATGCAGACAACAATGCCTAATTTCCTGGATTAGTTGGGAGAATTGTATGAACTAGTGCATGTAAAAATAAATAAGCAGAGAAGTTAAATATTGCTCACATGCTACTCAGTGATGCTGTTTTAAGTTTAAAAATAGGTACATACAATAGGATCTTGGGAAAGAAGACAGAGTTGGCAGGACTTTCTCTGGGATCTTCAAGAGTTTGGATAGAAGCAGCAAAATGAAGACGAAATAGCATTCCAAAAATCTGCAAAGGCTTTCAGAAAGGGCACTATGGGTGTGAGTCACCTGAATGACAACCAGTAGAACACTTTCATGCAGTAGATAGAAGTCAGTGAAAAAATCTGTAGGACTAAGACTGAAGACAGCAGTTCCCCATCGTGGGTCTTCAGCTGCCTCTAACAGCGAGCAGGGTCACTGACCTTCCTCTGTGGGCTAATCTTATTTTCTTGGAGTAAAAGAAAAGCCTGCTGAGAAAGTTGAGTATTTCCTCTGCTCTCAGATAACTGTGCAAACCTGGAGCTGAAACAGAGTTGAAGCTTGACAGGCTCTTTTAGGATTCCTTAACGCAGATCTTAAAGACTACATCATCAACAAATAGCTAATTAACAAAGAAAAGAAGAACAAAGATGAAAAATACTGCTACTCCTAGAAAAAGATTCACCAGCAATTACGGCAGAAGTACCCAGTTCCAGAGATCCCAGGAAGCAAGGCCTCCATACCCTCCACACAAACGACTTGTAAGACATCTTTTTCCTCTGATGTTCACTGTTGGATATGAAACAGCCACTTCCCTCCACACACGTGAACATGTTCAAAACTACATATGGAATGTGGAAAAATCGATTATTGAATGAATCAACAAACTATAAACGTGAAATAAAATTTTAATATTTACCATGAAATCATATTGTTTTGAAAAAAGTGTTCTTTTTGATGATGTAGAAACCATTTACTGAACGGTGTTTTTTTTTTAAAGGTTGACATTCACCTGTTTTTTCCCTATGAAGAACCATAGAAGAAATTTTGCCTTCTCTCCTCCTTCCAAGGTACACAGTGCAGAAAAGCAGAGAAAAATTTTACTAAAAAGCTGTACTTCTAAGACAACTGGCCCATTAACAAATTTCTCCATCAATATCTTACCATCTGTTGTTTACACTGTACTTGTCAATATTGAGCATCACTCACAGTTCATGTAACCATGTAAAATCTCAGAAAGCAGAGTACCAAGGTGGGAAAAAAAAGCTAATTCGAAAATGGTTTCAGAATGTGACAACACATTCATCACTCAAGTATATAATTAGATGGAAAGAAGTTATGTACTCTGCATGCTTTATGTGTCAGGAGGAAATCCTCATAATTTCTAACAGTAGGTTGAACAGGATTGGCAAAAATTTCTCAGGCCAACCTCCAGTTTTTCCTCTGACTCACCTGACCTTTTGCCCACTTATCTAATTCTGAAGCCTCAGATTATCCAGATTAGTCTGCTTAAATTCAAAACACAGTGAAATTTTAATTATCTGTGTCATAAAAGAGTACTTATGGAAACCTAGACAGAATACAGCATAAAAATACTTTGCCTTTAAATACCTTAAATGCTTTTACGCAACAGATTTTTTTTTCTTAAAATGTTATTGGTTCTGCCCTGGCTGGTGACACAGTGGATAAGGTACCAGCCTGTGAACCCAAAGGTCACTGGTTCAATTCCCAGCCAGGGCACATAACCAGGTTACAAGCCAGGTCTCCAGCCAGGTCTGTAACTGGAGGCAGGTGAAAGGCAACCATACATTGATGTCTCTCTCCCTCTCTGCCTCTCTCCCTTTCCTTCTCTCTAAAGTTACTAAATATATAATAAATAAAATCTTTTTTAAAAATTCTAAAAAAAAATGTTATTGTTTCTCTGCCCTGATAAAATCAAACAAACAAAAAAAAAGACTCACAGATACAGGTGGGAGGGTGTTTGGGGGTCTGGTTTAAAAAGGTGAAAGGATTAAGAAGTATAAATTGGTGGCTACAAAATGTACAAAGTACGGCACAGTACACAATAATATTGTAATAAATATGTATGGGGCCAGCTGGGCTCTGGAAATATCAGGGTTAAAACTTTGTAAAGTATATAGTTATCTACCCACCACGCCGGACAGCTGAAACTCTGAAACTAATACAAAATATTGAATGTAAACTATAACTGAGAAATACATTTTTTTAAAAATACATAGCCCTGGCTGATGTGGCTCAGTGGATTGAGTGCTGGCCTGCAAACCGCAGGGTCACCAATTCTATTCCCAGTCAGGGCACATGCCTGGCTTACTGGCCAGGTTCCCACTTGGGGGCATGTGTGAAACGCAACCACACCTTGATGTTTTTCTCCCTCCCTTCCTCTCTCTCTAAAAATAAAAAAATATTTAAAAAATAAAAATATAAAGCAGGAATTGTTTTCAGAGGTAAAATTTCTGGTCCCATATGGTGAAATTTAAAGGAGGCTAAAAAAATTAACTTCTTTCCTAGAGTGTTTTTTTTTTTGTTAAATACCCTTATGTGAGTTGACATGTTAAATTACTATCAGCTTACAGTGAATGAATTTATTACAATTGAGAGACTAGGTAAAAACAACATATAAACACTAACTGCCTCAGAAAGAAAATTACTGGATCCTATTCAATAATTATTGGGTTGAAATGATCAGGTGCCTCTATATACATCATTAGGAAACAACAAATACAAGAAATACATTTTTTGTAGCCCTCACCTTGAAAGATAATGTTCCCCTTTTCTTAGTAATAATTCAGAAATGTTATCAATTTGATTTTATTATCAACAATTTCCATGAATTTTGTAAATGAAGTTGTAAGTAATCAGTGTGCCAGATCAGTCCTGAAAGATTCAAATATAATAAAATGACAGGCTACAAGAAAAAGACACGAGAAGGGCAATGGCATTTGAATTACCTTGGAACAATATCTGCATATATATCAATGTATAAACAGACATGTACTGTTTTAATGAACTAATGGACATGAAGGTCATCTTACAATAGGGAAATGCTAAATTCTTACACACACACACACACACACACACAAAAAAAAAAAAAACAATGCTAAGTACATTCTGGCAAATAAAAAATGTATAATCCATGCTGAAGAGTACACAGGTTATGCAATGGCTCAAATATTAATACCATATCTACACTAACAAAAGTACAGATAAATGAAGAGAGGAGCTAATAAGATATACATTTAAATTAAAATGTAATTAAAATAGTATTTTAAGCTCTTGGGTATTTGACTTCAATATAAATAAGCAAACAAAAAGTGATGTACATCCTGCACATCTGAAACTATTTTAATGTAATAAAAACTATGACAAGTAAATTTTTCGAGAATGTAAAATGTTTTCATAAGAATATCTACTAGTGCCCTGGCTGGTAGCACAGTGGTTAAGGCGCTGGCCTGCGAACCCAAAGGTCGCAGGTTCAATTCCCCAGCCAGGGCACATAACCACACATTGATGTCTCTCTCCCTCTCTGCCTCTCTCCCTTCCCCTCTTTCTAAAAATAATGAAATAAAATCTTTAAAAAAAAAAAAAAAGAATATCTACTAGTGACTGAGCTCTTTTGGGCATAGATACCAAGTGCCACATTGTATTTATACTAAAGCTTTCTTTTGTGTCTAGATATAAAGAAGACTAAGAAAAATAATTACAAAGAACTGCTTATTCCAAATGTTTTTAAATTGTCAAATATATGTAAAATAACTTAAAAGTTATTTAAAATAACTTAAAAGTTATTTTAACTCAAAAGTTACTGATATATCTATATATGCATATATACAGTATAGGTGATAATTGGCATAAAGCAGACAACTCACTTAATTATTCTGCATCTCTATCAATGTATGTAAAAAATAAAATGGGCAAAGTACATTTCTGACATTTATTTGATGGGCTTAAGTGGGATAATATTGTAAAAATGCTACACAAACTGAAGACTGCAGAGTTATATATAATTTTCTTTATGGAATTATAAAATTTATGGAATCATTTCTTTCTAATGCATTTTATTACTTTAGTAACTATTAAACTATGTGCAATTTAAAATAAAAATACTCTACCCTTAACTCCTTAACCCAACGCAGAGTTTGAGAAATGATTTTTTTTTAGTTCATTTTACCTTCTCAACTGCCATGTTGGCCCTTTATTTTCCAAGCTTTTCATTTCCAAATGTTAAGTTTTGTCTAATTTTAAACACTGCACATTTCCACATATAATAACACAGGTACTGTCATTTAGGTCTTTTAAGATGAAGATGAGTATTTGGATCATCTTAATCGAGCTAACACTTCTTTAATATTAACGTTAGCATTTTTCATAGTCAATTCACCACTTTGGTGGCTACACAATATACTTCTGCCCTGGGGATGCCCTAGTTCTTCACTTCCAGATAACGATTCCTCAGCCTGTAATATTGCCCTACATTTCTATTCATTATCGACACTCTCTTATGTTATGCTCATTGTTATGCTAAAGCATGGTTTTTTCTGACAGCAGTTCTGCTATATTTTGTATCCAAATAATTAAGGATATCTATGATAAAACCAAGATCCAAACTACTACTCAAAATATTAAAATGGATGGTGCACAGACTGGCAACTGAGTAGACATGAAGAAAAGCAAATACTTGCACAGAGTGAGTTTGATACCACCAAATGTCACAAACTAAGATTCCTTCTATTTTGTACTTCTTAACTGAAAACAATGTCTAACAAAATTTCAAACCAGACATTAAAACTTGCTTATGAAGGAACTAGCATGGAAGAACCATGGACATGGACAATAAGTGGGATTGACTTTGGGGGGAGTGGATGGGAGGGGAAGGGAACAGAGGATAAAGGGGATGGATGTAATACAACAACAATAAAATTAAATTTAAATTTAAATTTTTTTTAAAACCTGCTTATGTATGTTTAACCAGCATCTGATGCTGTGAACTTAAATGTTTTTCTTTTTAAATTCTTGCATATTCTTCACATATTTCCACGTTTTTAATAAAAGCTCCATGTCCCTTCTCCCTACTTCACCTCACATGGGTTATTAACCAAAGTAATTTGCTCTTGGAACCAGAAACCAGAAAGAGGTATTCCTTCATCATCCTCCCTCCTTCCCTCCTCCTGACATTCCTTCCATCTTTCCTTCCATCTGTCCTTCCCACCCACTCTTCCTTCCTTTCTCCTTCATTTCTTTCCTTTTCTTATTCTTTCATTCTTTCTTTTTATTATAAGCTGAAGGTTATTTTGGTATTTAAACAAAGAACCTTCTACATTTAAGTCACCAATTCAAATGTGACCAATACGGTCACCAGTATCTGGCTGGACTATGATTACTACAAAATGAAATCAAGTTTTCAGTCTCACAAAAGTCACAATCAGCACTAAATAGCACTCATGTTTGTACACAATTTTATTTATCTCTGGTGATTTAACAAAAACTTGATATTTCAAATGGTGATGTAGAATTGAACTATTCTCACAAGATAAAAGACTTTAGGCAAAAAAAAAAAAAAAAAAATGCTCTTAAAAATAAAACTTTAAGACCCTGGCTGGTGGCACAATGGATAGGGAGCTGGCCTGTGAATCCAGAGGCCGCTGGTTCGATTTCCAGTCAGGGCACATAACCAGGTTGCAAACCAGGTCTCCAGCCTGATCCGTGGCTGGAAGCAGGTAAAAGGCAACCAAACATTGATGTCTCTCTCCCTCTCTGCCTCTCTCCCTTCCCCTCTCTCTAACAATAACAAAATCTTAAAATAAATAAATAAAATAAAATTTTAGGCTTATATGCTTCTTATAAGGTGGCAAACAAGGTGACTGGTGAAACTTCTAAGTAACAATTTTAATCCACTGTTTTTAAATGGGTAAAAAGTAACAGATTCCACCTTTGCTCTCACTGTCTTTCTTTCCATTGTATACACCCAATCTCAGGGGGGAAATAAAACAAAATTATTAATAGAGTACTTGAGAAAGATCACTAAAATTCACCTTTACCATCTCAAAATTAAACCCACCTAAACCACGATAAAAAGCCTCCTATTTATAAATCACCAACTCACATGTATCCAGTCTTCCAGCTTTACACAATCACTCATTCATGTATTCAGCTAATTTTTTTTTGGCACCTCAAAAAATGCCAACTACTGTGTTAGGCATTAGAAAAAGAGAGAAATTAAGACACTTATTCATTCATTCCCTCAATACATTTGACCTCTCTTAGGAACTGGGGATACAGCCGAAAATAAAAACAAAATTCTTTGTACTAGTGGAACATAGATTTTAGTGGGGAAATTAGAAAATTACATAAATAAGTAAATTGTATTATTTAGATAATTATAGTATCTAAATATTAAATATGTATAAGTGCCAGAGAAAAATAAAGTTGAGAAGTGTCAGAGTAGAGCTGTAATTTTAGACAGGTAAATGGGGTTTAGTTTCTGTTTTCAGTTAACTCAGTAAAGGAAAACTAAAGGCTTTGCTTTTGTTGTAGTTGTTTGTTTCCTTTTTATTTATTTATTGGGGTGACACTGGTTAAGAAAATGATACAAGTTGCAGATGCACAATTCCACAACGCGTCATCTGTACACTGTGTTGTTTGTTCACCAGCCCAAGTCACGCCTCCATCCTTCATCATTTAACGCCCCACTCCTCTCCCCTCAGCAATCAACACACTACAGGCTATCCATGGATTTTTTCTCTTTGTTTTCCTGTTTGGCTCCACCCTCCACTGCGCCTCCGTGCCTGACAGCTGGTTAGTTCATTTTGTTTATAAAATTCCACATATGAGTGAAATCATATACTTGTCTTTCTCTGACTGAGAAAGACGCTTGCCGTTATGCTGGCCAGGTCCATAGATTTTGCGTTTTGTTAATTTTTAAAGAAGCTTTTAAAATATATATATGGAAAAAGTAATAAATGCCACCAAAGTTGTCAAAAATGCAGGTTATACAAGAGGAAGCTCTGAAAAAGGCACAGAGGGGAAGGATCAGTTGGGTTATGAAAGCCCTTCACAAGGGAGCTGGGCAAAGCAGATGTAAGGAACAGCACGTGCAAAGTCACAAGGGAATTACTTAGGCAATAACTACTATGTTTCCTGCATTCGATACCCACTGCCACTTAATCCGGAGCCTACGGTGTTCCAGACACTTTATCTGTATTAACCCTCGCAATATATGTTTATTTTTTTAAATATTAGACAGCAATGTGAAAGACAGACTGTTGTGGCTAGAGGGCACTGTTAACAGGTTATTATAGTTTATAACAAAATCGTGTAATTCAGTTAGGCTTGATCTAAGCCAATATCAAGGGGGACAAAAAATGGGGGTAGAAA
Source organism: Noctilio leporinus (assembly GCA_004026585.1). Taxonomy (NCBI): domain Eukaryota; kingdom Metazoa; phylum Chordata; class Mammalia; order Chiroptera; family Noctilionidae; genus Noctilio; species Noctilio leporinus. Next base: position 111,138 of record PVIW01002124.1, read on the forward strand.
AAGATATGGTAGTCAACTGATTCTGGGTGGAGGGAGACCAAGGAGCACACAAACAGGAAGGTGTTGAGGTGATCCTAAATTTCCTATAGATCACACAGAGGGTGACACCCGTAGCCACAAGAAAGGAAGAGAAGTTTGGGCTAGGAAAGGGTGGGAATGGAAAGTGCACTAATTTTGAATTTAAGTATATCTTAAGTCATAATGCCAAGATAATGTCCAGACTCTTTATTGTAGGATGAATAGAATCACCCAAAAACGTATTTTTGCATTGGAGCGTTTGGGGTTGCATGAGACAGAAAATGCAAATTGCTTACACATTCACCGAAATTATTTTTGGCTTACTTGTTAATATCTCTAAAGGCAGTATCAGCTCCAACTGAGGTTTACACTAGTTCTATTTCCCTGCCACTGTCTTCGCAGTGCCTTCTTGTATCATCATGGTTTGATTGAGGGCAGCAAGGTTAGGTAGCAGTGTCTGACATTACATGTATCCCACAAAATCCAGAAAAGAAATATTCTCTTCCTTATGCAACGTAAAGTAGTCCTAGACATCCCTCTAAACCAACGTGGATGTCACCCCACCCACATCAACAGAAATGAGTTTGCACTGCCCCTCCTCAACCCATTCCCGCTAAACTATATGGGTACCACTCAGAGAAGGAAAACTGAAATTATTGTTGGGAAAGCAATCCCACCCTCTTCCTTGCGTCCCTCCAAGGCTAACAGAGGTTTACGATTCCATAACTTTGAAAAAGACGGTTTTTTAAAAAATCGTACCAAAAACGTATTGGCCTTAGACTTTCTAAGCTTTTCAAGATTGAGTTTCCAGTGTTACCAGAATTCAACCACACACACTTCCTTGCCAGATGTAGGGACAATGGAAATATTCAAGCTACGTGAAAATATATTAAGTACTGAATCATTTTCGTTAATGTGAGAGAGAGAAATTAGTGCTGTTAAGTGAGAATACACCTTTTTTCCCCCCTTTCTCTGCGGCCCTGACTTCCAATCCCTACACTGAGTTAGTAGCCAAAGGACAGCCAAGTACACAGGCTGGAGTCAAATTCTTGGATGGGAGTTCTAAGTAAGTTCTTGAAACTCTGGCCAAAAGAGAGACAGAGAAGTGGCTGATGGCAGCCTGGGGCCTCATGGTCACAATGAGGACACAGAGTGACATGTGCAGGAACATGCATATCTAAGGATCTGCACCAGGACAAAGGTCAAAACAGATTAGTTTCATTTCAAAGGATGCCAGACGAACCCTTCCTTCCTAAAGCCCTGAAACTACTTAGGCCCTCCTCACATCTTAATTGGCAACCCTGGCCAAATGGGTTAGTGAAGAATCCTTAAATTTACTATTCGTTATAACTCACTAGCTTAAGTTTTCTACTATCGTTCTTAAAGATGGCTCAAAGTTAAAATACAGTTCAATTACAGGGGAGTAAATTTAATTGTTTCTTGCACACTTGCTTTTGCATCTATTACAGAATACTTTCTTAAAGCCAACTATTTAGTTCATATTTGGCATCATTTAGATGACTTTTAATACTAACTCATTACCTCATGCCTTCAGTCAGTACTACTCATTTTACACAAGCAGAAAAGAAAACGAAGAGACTGTGCCCTACATCTCCCGTAGTTTCCCTCTGCAGTCAGCAGAAAAGGTCTTTGCTGGACCTGTGAAGCCCAGGGACAGCAGCGATTTGCCAAACGTGGCCTGTCATAGCACTGAGATTTCAGAATTAGGTTTCAGCATTTGCCGCTGTTGCTCAAGTGCTAAATCTGTATTTGCTTGGGGCAGGGAGCGGAGATTTAAATAGAAAAGTCCAAAGCATCCAAGATACTACCCTTCTGAGTCAGCTGATGTTGAGAATTACTCTGAGTGTTTCAAAACTGATTAAATAAAAGCTATTGGTTATTATAATAACTTTTGTTAAGGTAAAATGGGTGAGTTAGCAAAACATATTGATCTCTTTGTCATTTTTAATGTTATTTGATTAGTCATTTCCTATCACTGTTTTGGGGGGTTGTGAACAGAAAATATGCTCAATGTTGACTGAGGTGTGCTCTCAACAGTGAAGACTTAATGTCTAATTAAGATAATTGTACCTTGAAAATAATAGACAATATATTGCTTTTTAAATGTAGTGTGTATATTAAAATTTAGAAAAACGACCTAAAATACATAAAATTAAGTTTTAAATTCAATATACAAATTAAGATATACAGTAAGTTAAACATATGTAAACTGAGTCATATTGCTACAGCTGGGGATATTATTTCCAAGTAAAGAAGTAAAGGCATTGCAACACTCTGCCTCCCCTCCCCCCCAAAAAAAGCTAGTCTAAAACTGTAAGAGATGATCGGTAGGAAAATGAAGGACAAAGTCTAGGAATTCATACTGCAGCTGCATGGCCAGTAGCAAAGTTGACTGTGGATTCAGAAGGGGATTTAAGGCACATAGCTTACTTATTATATATGTATTCTATAGTGCAAATGATCAGGTCTGAATAATTGGAACTAAGTTTTGAGTACAAAGATGATAGTTTAAATGGTATTTATTGAAAGACCTATCCCAACCAACCATGACAAAGTGTCACATCCTCATTTCTTTCCATCTTGGAGGTGATAGCTTGGATGCTTGTGTTACATATAAAAAGAAGATGGTATTGATGGGAAACTATGCATGTTGGAGGGACAGGGACTATTTGGGAAATCTCTGTACTATTTTTCTCTCAATTTTGCTGTGAACCTAAAACTGCAAAAACAAAAATGAATATTGTTTTGTTCGTTTTTCTTCTCAATTTGGAGAAGCCCTGGCTCAGAAATCATAGCCTTAGTGTTCACTGCACCATTTTTAATCTGTAAATCCTTATCTACACTACTTGGGTTTGTTTATTACTTTGTTTGTTTGACTACTTTATTAGTTTTAGACTTTCCACTTTCTTTTCAACTTTACCCAGGAAATAGGTTTAAAAAATAGGTATTCAATAATTATAATAAATTATGTTTAAGTAATTTCAAGGGACAGGTCCACTTATATAAAAACTAATCTCAACAATCAAATATTCTATTTACTACCCCTCTAAAAATATTATAAAGACACCAATACAATGGATCTGTAATGGTATAAGCCTTCTATCTATGCAAAGAATGTGACTGGTACAGGGAGGACTGCAGCACAGCTGCCTGACAGTTGTCTTCAACTCTTTGTTCACGTCTGAGGGGTCTGCCTACTACCTGAAGCAATATTGCCACAAGACAGCACCCACACTAGGTGTGTGAGCTCACTTTGCTAGAATCATAAAATATATATCTGAAATTCAAATAGGCAATAGAAGATGGATTTGACATCCATTTTCAGTGCCTTTACTTGGGTGTATTTTTATGTCTCTAGATAAGTAAAATAAGCATACAAAATTATCTCATATTTCTACATCTCTATAAAATGCACATTTTCTGTACCCCTCAAATACTAGAAGATAACTGATGGTTTAATACACTTACGTAATCATTTTTTCTTGATTACCTGCACACTGGCCACAGACGTGACTAAGAGCAAAGCCTACTTAAATTGTGAATGAGGATTCCTTTGAACAAAAATAAACTAACTCCGCATGCCCAAATATAATTTATTAATAACAATAGCACTGACATGCAGTTGGAAAACAGCAATAATTATTATGAATATGGCAGTTTAGGCTATAGGGAATGCTTGGTACTCAACAGGGTTGAGGGCACCTTGGAAACAACTTCAGAGCCCCCCACTCCATCAGACAACCAGGGCACACAGATGCGGTCAGAGCATGGCCCAAAGAAAGCCCAGAAACAGGGTTTAATACCTCATGAGGTCAGGTTTGCTCGGTGCTCTGGCCATAATATCAACATTTAATGGCAGGTAAATTCTCATCAAAGAATGTCAGCCATCAAGAAAGACAGCTCAAAAAATGTAGAAATGTAGTGGATCAATAGATCTTTGCCACAAATAATATTATATAACTTAATACATAATTTTTTTCTCCTGCTTTATGTAATCCCACTTATCATAACCTATTATAGGATCCTTTGTAGTCCTTCATAGCAAACATTTCATAAAGGGAATGTTACGTACAGTGAGAAACTTATCTCTACACTTAAAGTAAAAATTAATTAGAATACTTGGATGTCACAACATGCTACACTAACTCATGGTGACAGAAGTTGTGTGAAACAAAACATAAAGGTTCGAAAAACACGGACACTCTTCCTTTTTGTTATTTTTTCTTTCCATCTTTCCCTTCTATTTCTTCATCTCCTTGAGTTGAGACCATCTAGATGAACATAAAGCCTTAATGATCCCTGTGTAGCCTTCTTCCCCTGGAGTTTATCATGCTGCAACTGGATGCACAAAAACACCAAGAAAGTTACCAGAGGGGTGGAAGCAGGGTAGTAAAGGACAAAGGGAAGCCATTATATGGTGATGGAAGATGATTTGACTTTAGGTGTTGGCACATAACACCTAAAGTCCATTTTTTGGACTGCTATTCAATGCATTCCACAGGCTACCCTCTTCTTCTCTCTATTCCCACTATTCCTATGTACAAGGCAACACAGTGGAGTGAAGAGTGTACTGCTTTCGATGTTAGAGTGTCTACTGGACTGTGTTTGAATCTTGACTTGATGATTTACTAGTGTGCAATATTATAAACTCTCTGAACCTCACTTCTTACTAAATAAAAGTATTTAATGCCTGAAAAAAGTTGTAAAAATTAAGATAATAACAAAAATGCACGTAACAAGCCCTGGCTGGTGGCTCAGGGAATAGGCTGGCCTGCAAACCCAAAAGTCACTGGTTCGATTCCCAGCCAGGGCAAATCAGGTCTCCAGCCAGGTCTGTAGCTGGAGGCAGGTGGAAGGCAACCATACACTGAAAAAAAAAAATGCACTTAACAGATGGGACACATGGAAGATCAATCATAGAACTGTTACTATTATAAGAACTTTCCTTTTTCAATCAGGTTGTATACTCCTCATCTTCGTTCAATATGGTCCCCTGCTAATCTGAAGCAGAGAACGTTCACCTACTATGCACTTAATTCTGTTCCATTCTGTAAGGCCAGTCAAAACATCATATGCAAGTTCCAATCAGTTGTAAACACAAGGATAATTAGCTAATTGAGGGTGGTCCCAAGACACTGTGACTCAATGACGAAAATTTATCTACAGGGGAAAGACCAGAAAGGTCTAAGTTAGGACCCAATCTCAACACTTTTAAACTACCAACAAAACCTCAGAGACTAAAAGTTTTAAAGTTTTACAGGAAAAGCTGTGATGCGGAGGATTACATGGCTTCCATGCATTCCCCATGACCACGTGAGCCCAGCTGCTTCTTTTCCTGAATTCACTGTAGCACTTCTGTACATTGCTGGGAAGCACATATAACTTCAGGACATTAATTACTTCTTAAGATATATCTATTATTCCCCAGATTCTCAATCCTTTAAGAAGAAATAAAATACTAGATTTCATAGACTCTCTCTCCATCCGGGTGCTCTTCATTCAAAAAATATTTGACACTTACACATAAATTATCAGGTAATGAAAACAACCCATCCTTTTTAATACCAGTACATTTTAAAAGATGTTATATTCTGCAGGCCATGCAAGCCAAATATAATTAGATGTCTATAATTCCGAAAGCACAGCTCTTCAGTTGACTTTTCTAAGCCAATGGTTCTCTACCCTGGCCACACAACAAAATCATCTAGGGAGAGTTAAAAAAAAAAAAAAAAAAAAAAAAAAACCTATGCCAAGCCAATTATCATAGTCTATAGAGCAGAACCTAAGTATTTGTAATTTTTGAAAACATCCTAGGTGATTTAAATGTGTATCTGTGCTATAAGACCTCTGTATCTCCTATAATTCCCAATAGCAACATGAACTGCTGACAGTTCTTGAGAAAGTCATCTAAAACCTCTTCTGCTCACTATCATTCCCTGAGTTTTAAATATGAAGTATTCGAAACTCTGACCCTTACCAAAACCTTTTAAATTGCTACACTTACTTTGCCTTGAGTAAACAGCATACTATGGACCAAATTATTTAAATAATATGTCCTCTGATTTCTTCGGAAACATACACATACATGCAGAGTATTATTTTACTTTATTTTTTATTTTTTTTAAAGATTTTACTTTAAAGGTGTACCCTTCACCTGCCTCCAACTACAACCCTGGCTGGAGACCTGACTTGCAACCTGATTATGTACCCTGGCTGGGGAACTGAACCAGTGACCTTTGGGTTTGCAGGCCGGCATCTTATCCACTGTGCCACCAGCCAGGGCTACATGCACAATTTTAATAATAAAAAATGTGTTTTGCCTTTATCACACACACAAAAAAAGGTATGTTTGTGAGGTTCGGGCCTTTTCTGATTGCTTAGATTTTGTAAGGGAGCCACTAAAATATTCCTTTTCATCTGTTTCCTTATGAATCAATCCATCGCAGCAGTTTAATCCATTCTTTATTAATTTTTTTTATCACTCCTGCATCACTCTCTACCCAGCACCTTTTCATTTTGATTGGCTTAACCTTAAGAAAAGGCTAATATGGGTTAACAGGCAGTAGAAAAATTACCCCTCTTATGACCTCAGTGGGCTGAAGATGCAAGCTATATCTGGGCCGGCTGACGCCAGACAAGTAACTGGCCTGCGACACAGACACCGAGGAAGTCCCTCGCACCTGTCAAAGGAGGCAAAGCCTGAGAGAGGAGGCGTTGGACTGAGCAGGCGCTTAAGGGCAAACAATGCTCCCAACTGCTTCTAGCAGAGCTCTAAAAATAAAGCTACAAAAGCATTGCAAAGACAGAATGAATTCTTAACACTTGTTCTCTTCTATTTCAGTCTGTTACGAAGCAGGTGACCTCGTACCAAGCGATGAGTCTTTTAACATCCTATATCCTTCACTTTCAAAAATGATCCTCAGTTGTGTTGATCATGACAGAATTCATTCCAGCTGTTTCAAATTCATAATCTCCAGAATCTTTTTTTAGTCTTTCAAGGCCACTCGTAGGATTACATTCTAAAAGAAGCTCCTTTGATATTCATTTGCCTCTTTTACTTTGAAGATTTCTTTCACATGTATTATTATGGGAAAATGTTTATTCCATTAATACTTAAGTTATTCTTTCTGGGACTCTTATCCAAAAAGCTAGAGTTAAAAAAAACCTACATTTATATATCTACACAAATGGTAGCTTAAATACCCCACATTTAAAAATTACTTGTCTAGATAAAGAAAAACTATAGATTTCCTAGGAACATATTTAACAACCCAAATAAGGTCATCCTTATTTTAAATGGTATTTTAAATGCTATTTTAAGGGCTTGGTGGATGAGCAGTTCTGTGTGAGACAGAAATATAATTTTGTGGTTGAGAGCAAGTTGAGAACCAGATAGATCAGAGTTGTATTTCTGTCCAGCTACTACCAGTATGTAGCCTAGACGGGTTTTTCAGCTGCTCAAGACCTCAGCTGCTGCTTCTTCATTTATCAAAGAGAAAAGTAACGTCTGTCATTTTGTCGAAGTCAGACTTAAGTAAGATAACATAAGTAAAACAATAGCTTACTACTTGACACCTAGCATTCGATTGTGTTTACTGCCAACAAATAATTATTCAGTAAATAGCTGATGACCAAAACAATCAAGAAGCAATATTACTTAAAGTGTTGTAGACATTATGTAGTAGGCTCATAATATTCATACCCAATAATCCAAAATCTCAAAGCTCTTTTTTTCTACAGGTGGCTGGACACTTTGTCTCTGCCCATTTTTCTGGCATATTTTTCAGGAGCGTTAATAGGGGCAAAAAAATTTCTTGGGAATTTTTATCCTGAGTAGTCAACATCAACAGAGAGGCTTTTGCACTCTGATTTCTCACAACATATGTCTAAATTTGATAAAATGTATAAATTCTTTCATATAAATTGAAAGTGCCTCAAGATTAAATTTCTTATTTCAAGTGGAAACTAAAACTAAAATGCACACACACACACAGTTACAATGCCTTCCTCTTCTTCTCATTAGAAGCAGACTACAGGGATGGGCATTTTATGGACACAATGGAATGCAAAAACACAAATCACAGCACCCAAGAAACATTGGCAACACAGTACCATGTAGAGTCCCAGTCATTTACCCATCTGACTGGGTGGCTCGCCACCAGCAGGGCATCCCTGCCCTTAGCCCAGCATCACAGGATATCATCCTACTGCAAATCACTAGCCCAACAGAAAATCAAAATGCAAAATATGGAGTAAGGTTTGGGTATGGCTTTCACACTGCTGTAAAGCTGAAAAAGTAAATGGAACCATTCCATAGGGGTTAAATCTCAAAGGACTCAACCCGTGAGTGTTGCCACCCATGAGAAGGTTACGTGAGAAGTAATCTTAAAAAGTAAACTTTGGCCCTGGCTGGTGGCTCAGTCGATAAGGCGCCAGCCTGCGAACCCAAGGGTCACTGGTTCAATTCCCAGGCAGGGCACATAACCAGGTTGCAGGCCAGGTCTCCAGCTAGGGCCCCAGCTGGAGGCAGGTGAAAAGTAACCATTCCTTGATGTTTCTCTCCCTCTCTGCCTCCCTCCCTTCCCCTCTCTCTAAAAATAATGAATAAAATCTTTTAAAAAAAAAAGTAAATTTTGATTTAAAAAAAGAAAAACAGCCTTGTCTGTCCTCTGAGCTCCTGATCATTCTTTCCAAAGACCATTCAGAGCTCCAATTATGTGTTTGTATTTGTGTGTGACGCTCTCTGTCTGTAACTCCTTAAGCCATTCCCTCTGATTTGGTTCTCATAGACAGAAATCAGTTGTGAATCTGGTAAATACTAGTTTTATTTTTGAAATATCTATTAAATTGCTTCTTGCATTACTCTTTAGACCAGAAAATATCAATTTTTGACATAAATGGGAAAAATTATGCCGAAACTTATGATAAAAAGAACACTTGAAATTGAAAGTCTATTTTGAAAAAAATTGTTTATCACCCGAGACTATCCAAATATTTTGTTAAACTCAGAATTAACTAACACATCTCCCATGTTGTCCCAGAGATGTAAAATTGTGAGAGGAAGATACTCTAAATGCTTATAAGCCATTTATATTAACAGGTTGCTAAAAGCAAGGTATTTCACTTGTTAAATTACTTTAACTATAACTATTTTCCCTTAAAAACTAAAGAACTAGTATTTGAATTAGCCCACATATTATATTTGTATCTGTTATACAAATTGAACAGATTTTCAAAGACTACATTAGTATCTCTGAGATAACTTTCCTGGGCAGTTCTAAATGAGACACTTCTTTGCCAATCTCTCTTTATCTTCTATATTTTGAACGAGAAGCCACTTTTATATCTGTGCAAAGAAACTTTGTATGGATTTATTAATTTTCCTTCTAAAACATCTAACATTTACCTACAGGAAAATGGGTCATCAGGAAGTTGATTTCTACTCATGCCCTGATTTCTCAGCCAAAGAAACAATGTGTCTGCATTTTCTGGCCTGGGTGGAGGCTTCCCCATCTCTGTCAGGCTGCTTGCATTTCACCCGTGTCACCAACATGTCCCTGAGGAGCTCCAGGACAATAGCTGGTGGATGTGGCTGGAAGGCCCCATTATTCCTTAGAAAAATAAATGGAGCTTATTCTATTATGCATCATTCTGGAAACACTGAGTTTTTCTTTAAATTCTTAATTACAATCATAACACGTGTAAACCCAAAATATTTTAGAATATTAGTAAGGATAAAATAAAGGTTTAAGGGAAGATATATAAATGCTTACATGTTAAATTCTATTATAATTATTTTATAAATTATCTAAGGTACGATCTTGTTCTATTGACTCTGTTTCTCCAGGGACCAACATATTGCCTGGGCTGTGGCTGGTCATAACATATAAATGCATATAAATACTAGGGGTATCCAATCTGCATTTCAAATGCAACATGAGCTCAGAAAAGCAAGGTCCTGAAAAAGAGGCTGACCACCAACCTTAATGGGATATTCAATGTTATACAAATTCAACACAGTGACTTAATGAGGAAAATGAATAGTCTAATATCCCATTGTCAATATTGTGTTCCGGAGTTTCAAAATATTCACATATACATTGCCTCATATGAATGTCACAACAACAGTGAGCTCTGTAAGACAGAGCATTTTGGATGCATTTTGGTGATGAGGAAATGCATACTGGGAATCAAGAGCTATACCCATGGAGCCTCATCTAATATGAAAGCCAAGTTCACAACTGAGCCTACACATGTTACAGAGCCCGTTAAATGAAGCATCAAACAGAGAAGGAAAAAGAAATAGTGGGAAGGCCTACTAAACGTAACTCCAGACAATAAACTACTGAGTATTAATGTAAGGGAAGCGAGAGTAGCAATGGGCATTAAAAGCAGGTACACCCCTGTGCTGGCCTGTGAACTCAAAGGTTGCTGGTTCAATTCCCAGCCAGGGTACATACCCAGGTTGCAAGCCAGGTCTCCAGCCAGGTCCCCAGCTGGAGGCAGGCTAAAGGCAACCATATATTGATGTTTCTCTCCCTTCCTCTCCCTCTAAAAATAATAATTTTTTTAAATAAAAATAAAAAAATAAAAGCAGGTACGAAGCATTCTAATCCAGGGAGGACGTGGTGACAAGTGTCAAGTCCTGAAAGAGAATACACACAGTATTGATTCAGCCGGTAAGTGCTTTTGATCCGTTCTAGAGAGGTAGATGTGTCCAGAATGTTTATTATAAAAATGTTTTCCTTAAGAAGGTGAACCCAGTTGTAGCACTAATAGCTCAAAGTAAGCCTGGCCTCTGATTCTGAAAGACCACACGCCCTGGGAATGTACACCTCTGTGAAACTGCGTATTTAATGCACGGCTTATAGCCACACATTTGAATTCAGAATCACATCATTAGCATTCTAAAAGTGTGCATGGTAACAAACTCATGCTATTCAAACTTAAAAGGTCCCGAAGTAAAAGGACTATGACATTATGTTATTTTAGAAGGAAAAAAAAAATCTTTCCAAATTAGCCTCCTTTTTTTCAATAACTAATTCTTTAAAAGCCTAAGAGTTCTCTCTATTTCTGGCAAGAAATCATGCTATTCACCCATCACACATTTTTCAAACCTGGAGCAAATCCACTGATGTTGTGCCAGAGAAGAAGGAGCACAGGACAGGACAGGAGACACAAGTCTCTCTTTGCAAGAGAATGCCAGAAAAATTCCCTAGACATCAAGTTTGGGGCCTGCGTGAAATTACCTGGATGTTTTGCCTGTAAGTCCTAAAGGACAACCTACATTGTATATTTTGCAGAGTGTAAATACAGAAAGCTTTCATAACTAAATGCTCTAAAGGAATTATTTTTAATGATGTCTCAGTGAAAATGAAACCATTGCAATAATTTAGTACACTATGCTTCACCAGGCCTCAACTGACTGAATGTGATGTCATGATGAACCCAACAGGGTGACAAAGTCTGCATTAGAGTGCTGCCATTGCTATAACGAAGCACCAGAAACATATGGACTCTTAGTTCTAGGGGCTGGACAACCAAGATCAAGGGATCACGCTTCTTTTAAAGGTGCCAGAGGAGGGTCTGTTCCAGGCCTCTCTCCTCATTGCTGGTAGTTCTTTGGCTTGTAGCAGCAAAACCCCAATCTTCACATGATGTTCTCCCTATGTGTGTGTCTGGACCCCAATTTTCTTTTTTTTTAATGTACTGTATATTTGCCATATTGGATCGCAGCCCATCTTACCCCAGTATGACCTAATCCTAACTAATTGTATCTGCAAAGGCCCTAGATCCAAATAAAGGCACACTGAGATCCTGAGGGTTAGAACTTCAACATATAAATTTTGAAAAAACACATGCAAACCCACAGCAGGGGGCCCCTGCAGGAACTCAAAAGCAGTCTCACAGGTAATGCATAAACAGGGATTATCCTTCATATTAATAGTTTGCATAACTTGGTAATTCACAACTATTTTAAGTTTTTAAGCTTTTATCATGGAATGCATAACTAATACTTCATTTCTGAAGGCACTTAAAGAAAGAATATATCTAGGATATAAAGAAGCTAAAAACAAGTAGTTCTAAATAATTGTTTGTTAACATATCTACAATCCCGAAGTATGCATAGATGTTTATTAATACTCAAATATTTCCATATTTCTCTATGTGGCCCATGTAGAGTTAAAATAGAGAATCTGAATGTCCTAACAAGGATACCATTAAGGTAGGTTACACTGTATGATATACTGATAATATAGCCTAGGTTCAGGGTAACCATGTAATTTGTTGTCTGAAAGTGGACACTTTTGAGAGTGAAGGGTTATTATTAACAATGAGGGTGGAAAACAGACAGAAAGCAAAAGGGTCTTAGTCAAACCCAACATGAGGGTTGACAAAAAGAAGAGCTGGGCTGAAATAAAATGCTGGTAGCTGCAGGATTTTTTTATTTTTTTTATACCATATTTGTCTGCAGTAGAAAAAAAAGGAAAAGCAGGGATTATTATGCCCATGTATGAATACTGAATGCCTGAAAGAAGGGAGAAAATGTGTGGAAATGGACTAGATTTTGCATAGACTGAAGGTGTAATGTATTTATGTTTTGTTAGTAAAATCGTAGAATTAGAGAGGTATCATGGAGCGGACAATGGGAAAAGGAGGCATAAAAGTGGGCCTTTCTAGGCTCTATTAAGCCAGTGCAAGTAGGATGGATATGAAATACTTTAGGAGCCCCATTTAAGCCACATCAACTAAAAAGATAAAACATTTGTACTATTCCTTTGCAGAGAGCAAAACAAGAAGCAGCAAAATTACTCCTGGATTGAATAAAGGAAAAAGATTATCTTGGACCAGAGATTCTGGGTTTCCATTTTTCCTCTTGTAAAATAAGAGCATTTCCTCCTAACCAATGTGCAAAGTGCTCACCAGGATTACTATTTCTAACTACACCACTTTGTATTGTCATTCTTGTAAGTACACTGTCCTTTAAGAGAACAGCATGTAGCTCTTCTCCATTTACAATAAAAGCAGATGAGCAAAAATGTCATGGTATTCTTTTCATGCTCATCAAGATATTTTTGGTGTGGGATCAGTCCAGACCAGCCCTATAAAATTTCAAAGCCCTATACAAGGCAGAACACTATACAATACACCTCCAAATAAAGCTTAGCAAATAGAGTAAGTTGTTCCAAAAGTACTCATATTTTTTGGAGGATAGGGGGGATCTCTGTTAATTATCTCCCTCTGAAAAGAATGGAGCACTTTCAGCCCAGAAAATCTTCATTAGTTTGCTATGCAGCCTTCCTAGAAGAAACAACAAACACCTCTAACAAGAGCATGTGTCCATATTAATCAAGGTTTGCCCACAGGTCATATTGGCAACTGTCCAGCTTTTCTGGTATCTACAAAGCATTTTCTGGGGTGTGCACAAGGACAGGATAGACTGGCTCATTTCCGCTCCAGACCCAGCAGGAAAGAGGAGATACCAGTATACGTCTGTTAAAGACATGTTTCACTACACAATTTTCCTTCAGGATATTCACAGATCTCCAGGAAAAGAATTTCAGCCCTGTGCATGTGATGATACATTAAATAATTGCACTTCCCACTTCACCAAGCACTACACTTAAAGGCTAAATTAAAAAATATATATTTTGAGCTAGCAAATTTACCTTTTTTAATAGCATACGTATCACCAGGCATTAACGAATTAAACTTCTTGATGTGAAAAATGTTCGCAAAATGCAAACTGCACAGAAGCATTGGGGGAGTGAGGCAGGTATAGGCACCACCAGCAAGAGGCACACTGATCATGGGCCAATCTATTGTGCAGTTTCCACTTAGATGAGCAGTTCTCAACCAGGGTTGATTTTGCACCACAAGAGACATTTGACAGTGCTACTACGCACTCTGTAATACACAGGATGCGCCTCCATTGCAAACAGCTGCCTGGTCCGAAATGCCAATAGTTCCAAGTTTGAGAAACCTAGCCTAGATCATATTAAACACAAAGTAGTGGCTTTATATAAAAACTGTGGTAATACCATCGAGGTGCATTTTAATAGACTTCAATAGTTATTTTTGGTCAAGATTTCCTGAATTTTCTAAAATTATGAACTGTTAACAAATACCATAAAATATTATGAAATACAATAAAATGTTACAAAATTAAAATAAAATAGTCTAGCCTTTATCATGCGCTGTCTGAATTTAGGAGACCAGGGTTGGTAAGAAATATAAATGAGTCAAATTAATCGCATATAATATTCATTGAGGATTCCAAAAGCTTCTTAATTTCTAGTTTTTACCCCATTACCAACTCATCATTTTCTTTTCTTTATAAAATAAAATGCTGCTTTTAACCAACCACATCATGAAGGCCAGAAACAAAACAACTCTCATTGTGAGATAAAAGCATGAGAAAAGCATTAATAAATGTATCTAACTGGATGTAATGACACAATTTAGTTCTGCCTTTTGAAAAATGTTAAAATATCTTCTTGTGATACATTTTATGAAACAATTGCTTTAAGTGTTTTTAGGGCCTTGTTTCCTTACTTTAAACAACTTCACAGAGTACTAGACTTTAACAAATTTGTATTATGTTTTATATGGAACAAATTTGCAATCTTCAATGTAGATCAACATAAAATAGAAAAATCAGAGCAGAAAAAAAAATGATAGCAGGTCATACTTTCCTCTAACTTTGATTGAGTCAATTAGTTCTTTAAGTACGTAACTCAATTTTCTTTTATACTTCTTCAAGTGCATGTCCTTCAAAACATCTCTGTCCTTATCCCAACAGTCTGTGCCTCTTAATCTCTCATACTGCTATTCCATCAGTATTTTTATAAAAATAGGACTCTTGCTTTATTGTAATAAAATACCACATATATCCAGAGTAATTCTTTACCTACCATGCTTAGCTTATCATCACTCTATTATGTGTCACTGATAGCTATCTAAAATTCATATCTATCTAAAATGATCCCTTCTTTAGAAAATAATATCTGATGTTCTAAGGAATAGCATCAGAAGCTAGACAAAAAAAAAAAAAAGAAAAGAAAAAACAAGAAATCATTCTTTCAAAACTTGTTCTATGACTGTGCCCAAATACTGGTGAACAATCTAGAAGCAGAGAGCCCAGATATTCCTCTTCTGATGCAGTATCTGGCAGCTGCAATCATGAGGCAGAACAGAACTACAAAAAAATACTCCCTTTAAAAAATACAGTCTGTATTTATATGGCTGACACATTAGGGGTTTAGCTGTGCTAATTAACTACCTTTAAAATGACACTTCTAGAAAGATTCTGTTCATCTAATGGTTTGGGAAAGAAGAGTTCCTTTGAATTTTTTTAAAAGGTGATGGATGAAGGATAAAAGCAGAGATTTGATTAATACAGGAAGAGCTCATGGACACTCATCCACTAGGAAAGGAGTAAATAAATACAATGATAGAGGACAGGGAGAGACAGCCCATAGACACGCAGCCTCATTCAACAAAGTAGGCAGACAGTCCTCTACAGCACTAAGCATAACAATGCCCATGTGACTTCCTGATGCTCTCCCGGAGCAAAGAGGACTGCCTCAGAACTAATCAGATCACGCATGCAGAGACGTGCCTTTATTCACAGTCCTATGAAAAATGAGAATGACCAGAGATGTAAGTAACACAAAAACTTTCATTTCAAGACCACCTAAGGTCAACAGAATAATTTCATAGATGATTTGGAGTCAATAGCATCTTGACCTCATAAAAATTCCACGATGCAGCAAAAGTTTTGGTGACCTCATCCATATATTTGAACATAGTTTGCCTTCCTGTTGCTCAAAGTGCCTCAAATAAAAAGACTTAACTAACCCTGAACAAAAGCTGCTGGCATCTGCTTTTAAATTCTCAGCCATATTTTTTGACCAAATTGAAATATATTAAATTAAAATATTAATGTATAAGGGTCATCTTGCCAAGATATTTTACATATGTACATATAAATGTAATAATAATTAATATTTTATTGCAATAATTAACTATAATGTAATGGTTACCAAGATGTTATACAATTTCCACTGGTAAGATTTCAGCAGGTTTCTTAGAATTATGTCCATTGTAATGTTCTAAATTACACATTCTCTTTCGTGAAGATTCTTAACCAATGCAGAATCAGTTATAATTTTTACTATGTAAAATCCATGAAATTATGTTATCAGGGATGTATCAATCAAGCATTTTTTTTTGTGATCTAATCCTAAAATCACTTAGAAGGCCAGTTTAGTAAGACTTTGTCTAGCTAGTATGGTCAACACCGGCATTGTTCTTGTCCTGACATCCTATTAGCTGGGAGATATAGCATCTTAATAAAAAGATCAAATTTAATTTGATTACTCTTAGGTAACCCACTAAAGAACAGAAAAAGAACCCTTCAAGAGATTCTTGAAACACATAAATTCTGATTTTCTTAGGAAACTAGTTTATCTCAATCATCAGGAAAACTATATAAAAATCCTTGAGAAAACTGTTCAGGAATAAGTGTATAGTGGCATTTATAACTCAGAAAAGACAGCATGGAGATGCATAAAATAAAGAGCTGATAACCTTATTGCACCTGTCTTGTTATAACTTAATGTGTCTCAGTTTCATTAAGTAAAATCCTACATACAATTGGAGAACGTCTTTGGCACCACTGTCAGAAAAATCTCTAGTCAAACCAGGAAAAAATAACAGAAATAGACTGTCAAAAATGTGTTAGTATTTTTTATACATTTCAATTACAATAAGCTCAGATGCCTATGAAAAAAAAGTTTGCAATGCTCAAACTTACTAAGTCAATATGTGAACCACTCTTAGAAAGTTTTCATTGTCTTGTGCAAGAATCATATTGTTTGATTCTGGATGTGTTTCAATACAGTGAGAATGTTATGCTTTTATACTATCGCAAACACTCAGATCTCAGATACTATTGGAGATTTTTGTATACAGCCTCAATCTCACAGGCCAAATATACTTTATACAGAAAATGTTTTTAAAATACCCAGTGCAAAAAAATGCAACTTGTCTTAGGTATGGAAGTCCTTCCCTTCACTGTAATACCAAAATACTTGCTCTACTTACAGCAAGCATTTAGACACACTGGAGGAAACAGGAAACTTCCATAAGAAAACACACTAAAAGTCAAACTTTCATGCAAATAACATAAAATTCTAGCCAGAGCCCTGGCTGGTGGCACAGTGGATAAGGTGCAGACCTGAGAACCCAAAGGTCTCCAGTTCGATCCCCAGCCAGGGCACATAACCAGGTTGCAAGCCAGGTTGCCAGCCAGGTCCGTAGCTGGAGGCAGGTGAAAGGCAACCATACATGGATGCTTCTCTCCTTCTCTTCCTCTCTCCCTTCCCCTCCCTCTAAAAAATAATAAATACATCTTTTTTTTTTTTTAATTCTAGCCAGAAACGACATGTAACAATCTGAAATAGGCAGCTCCTTTCAAACCAAAATATGATCATTTTGAGGAAAAGGTCATAACTATCCAAGAGCCTAAACCAAGGATAAGCATTCAAGTAGGGTATATATTTTCAGACTGTTTAATATGAAAAATCTTCTATGTTAGTCTTTTTAGTGCCATTTTCAAACTGAAAAGTTATTTGGTTACCTTAAATAGCCAAATCAATTAAACTAGAGTTACTCAGGTTGTGCTCTGAAGGTCTAGCTCAAAAGAAAATAGGAAAATAGAGAGTGTTCAGACACTTTTATAACTGAAAAAGTAATGTTATGACTACTAAATCTAATTATTATAAAATAAGAATCATATATTTTTTAAAGATTTTATTTATTACTTTTAGAGAGAGGGGATGGGAGAGAAGCAGGGAGGGAGAGAGACATCAATGTATGGTTGCCTTTCACCTGCCTCCAGCTACAGACCTGGCTGGACACCTGGCTTGCAACCTGGTTATGTGCCCTGGCTGGGGAATCGAACCAGTGACCTTTGGGTTTGCAGGCTGGTGTCTTATCCACTGTGCCACCATTGAGGGCCAAAATCATATATTCTTTAATTCCACTCTTTCATTAATTGATTGTCATTGTGCTCTATAAAAATAAACATTTGCAATGAATATGAATTTTACCAAAAATAAAATATATTCCTTTAGGACTGTTAGGGTAAAAAACACTGAATTAGACAATTCTTCTGACCAGAATCCCAGGTGTTAGCAAATTAATTGGTGCTAGTGATATAACAAGACAAATCCTGAACAAATCAGATAATCAGCACTTCTAGTGGAAATGACTAGGTATGCATAGAGCACCTGTACGTAGAATAGGAAGGATCCTTTTTTTAAGGTAAATTTACCGAGTTCCCACTACACTTATTTTGAAGAAGGATTTTTATGATAATCTCTTCTTTGAAAAGCAGAAGCTATAGCTAATCTCCTAAATCTATATACTGAAGAGGATAAATCATATATGATGCTTTAAGCTATATGAACATTTCTGCATTAATACTTTATCAGTGGGGCATTAGTTAGAAAGGTTACCATTCCAAACATATTGGTATTTTAAAACACACACACACAGATACAGGTTAGGATCTTAGAAGACTCACCCAGTTTATATAGGCAGGGAAATAAGGTAGACATCATTTCAGGACAGACCCAAGATTTCATATAAAATAAACTTTAATTTGGAAATAACTTAATCCTTTATAATTCAGAAGAACTGTCTAACAATTTTTCTACACGCTGGCAATAATTGTGTAAATTGACTTCAAAAATTCAGAGAGAATTTTTTTCTCAGCAGAGGGTGAAAAGTTCGGCTAACACTAGTAATGAGTTGTTAATGAGCTACTGGAATTTACTTGCCTCACAGGATGGGTCAGCACCAATGCATTAGCACTGTGCAATTTCCCTGGAGGCCAAAGGATGGCAGGGCATTGGGCTACTTCAGAGAATTGTCAGTGTGTGAGCATCTGAAGCATGAAGCAAATGAGTATCCCAGCTTGTTTTCTGAGTTTGGGTGCCTTTATGATGGTTATCTAATAATAAAACCAGTGGGAAAAAGAACTGTAAGATGGCTTCCATCTGCCATCCACTCCCCGGAGTGGGGGGAGGAGGGGTGCCACCTAAGATTATAAAGGAAGGCCACTGCCACAACTGGGTTATGTCTTATGGTCAAGCGCAAAGGAATTCTGTACACTAAAGACCCCAAATCATTTGATTCTCAATTCATTAAAAGAAAGAGTACTGTGCACTGGCTAGTTAATTAGTTGAAAGTCTTTAAAAGAAGGATTGAAGAGAGATTTGCCTTCTGGCCTTTCAGAAGGAACTAAACTGGCAAGAGGACCTTTGAGAGGGCCATGTGAAAGGAAACCCCAGTAACCTTGGGAAGCTGTGGATAAACGGAAGGAGCATGGAGGTATTCCTATAACCTGAAGGAAGCGTCAGCAACGTCATAAGCTTGGAAGAAGAGCTTCAAGTAGCCCCAGAAATGAACGCAGGCCAGTCAACCACCTTAGTATAGCCCTGTGACACCCTGAGCAAAAGACTCAGCTAAGCCACGGCTGCACTCCTCCCCATGGAAACTGCTAGAAAAACAAATGTGCATTGTCTTAAACTACCAAGTTTCTAGAAGTATATTACATGGCATCGAAAATACCAAACTGAAATAAATGAATCTCGATTACTGAATTCTAAACAAGTGCCTCATTCTTCCTCTCAAGCCTCATATTAAATGGCTTTATGAAGATTCTGTTTAGTTTGTTTCATTCGCTGTACTTTAAATTAGTGATCAGTCTTGGATCTCTTTTGGATAATCGGGCTGACATCTTTTGTTGTTGCTGTTGCATGAATGTTGAGGATTTGACAGTTTTCCTAACTTCTCTCATTTGATCACAACATTACACTAGGAGAAAAGCTAATCAACTAGAGCAGGTGGGTCAAACTCATTTTCACCAACCTCGCAGTTGCCTTTAAAGTTGTAATTTTAGGGCTATACAAATGTAACTACTCCTTCACAGGTAAGCAAGCCGGGTAGAAACAAGGTGCTAGGCCAGATAAAACAACGTGGAGGGCCGGATTCAGCCCTTAGGCCTTATGTTTGTCACCAGTGAACTAGGCACAGGAGAGGCCACCCTTTATGTGGTTCTGAACACATTTCCAAACTTTAAGATGTACAATGACTTCTAATGTAACCTATTCTTGAAAAATTGGAGTTGATATTTTAATCAGTTTAATTGATTTATCCTCTTTTCTTCAAAACTCCATAATATTCACTTATTCCACACGGTAAGGTATATTATGTTTTGTTGCTCATCTTCAAAGAAAAAAAGAAAGCACCATTCTACGTTACAAGTATCATCATTATTACTGATGTAGTTTTAAACCTGGTACCATACTGTGCTTTAGTGTAATTTGGGGGTAGCACAGAGTGTTAAGAGAGAAAAACATCAGACTTCTCCATTTCTCAGAAATATAATGAGATAATTCAGAAGTACCATGAGAAAGAAAACTAAAATATGAGGCCAGGATTGGAGCATTTCAAAAGCATTCCCACAGGAACTGGGATAACTCAAGAAGGTGGTCCCCTCATATCCATGGTTTCATTCCAAGACTCCCCAGTGCATGCCTGAAACCATACGTAGTACCATATTCTATATAGGCTGTTTTCCCTATATACATACATACCTATAATAATTTGGTATAGTAAGAGATCAGTAATAACAATGAAATAGACGAATTATAAGAATATTCAGTACACTGTGACAAAAGTTATGTAACTATGGTCTCTCCCAAAATACCATATTTAACTGTATGTACAAAGTGATACACTGGACAAAGGAACATTTCGAGTCCTGGATGGGACAGAGTGGAACAGTGTGGGATGTCATCATGCTATTCCGCAAGGCACTCGACTTAAAAAGTTACGAATTGCTGACTCCTGAAATGTTCCATTTTATCTTTTCAGACTGCAGTTGACCTCAGATGACTGAAACAAGGGAAAGCACAATCACAGGCAAGGGAGCACTAGTGCACCAAGAAAGACCTAGTTTATGTTGAGCGGACACGTGAGTACGTTAACAACTATGCTGTTAGGAAGTGGTTGGGTGGTGAGCACTTAGAGGTTAGGAGAGCTAAAGCCAGGAACGGGCCCTCACAAGGCTGTTTCCCTATCTAGTTAGTGACAGAGACCATCAGGAACCCTAACCACCTGACTCCACTAAATTCTCCTGCTGCTAATCAAATTATATTTGTCCAGTGCTTTCCATGTGCCAGTGCTTTCCATGAACTAACTTTTTTTTTTTAAGATTTCATTTATTTGTTTGTTTGGTTTTCAGAGAGGAGGGGAAGGGAGAAAGAAGAGGGAGAGAAGCATCCATGTGTCATTGCCTCTCATCTGCCTTGCACTGGGACCGGGCCCGCAACCCAGGCATGTGCCCTGACTGGGAATTGAACCAGTGACTCTGGTTCGCAGGCTGGTGCTTAATCCACTGAGCCACACCAGCCAGGGCTGAATTAACACTCTTTAATTCTCACAAAAACTTTACATGGTTTTATCAATGGCATACTTGCTCAAATTCCCCAGCTAATACTTTGTAAAGCTGAGCTTTGAACCCACACTTGAACCAACCAATCAAGTTCTGTAAGATAATTAAGCCCTAGTGCTCAATAGCACTCATTTTTAAGGCTTGAATGCTCCTCTATGATCTAGATAGTTCTAGTCATGAACCACTTTTGAGAGAACTAGAAAACATAGCCATTCAAATCATTATCTGTTTTTCAGTGGTTCAGCTGAGGAAACCTGATTAGAAATATTGTTGCCACCCCATAATGATCACTTTTTAGAAGTGATCACCAGACTGCCTAGCTTGAGTCCTCGGAACTTCCAGAACAGACCAGTGTGGTTCTGGCTTTGCTTAAATGTCTATCAATATGCTTCCTAGAAACTTCAGGGGGCAAGTGGTGCAATACTGAACCACTGAGATTTGGAAGATGTGAGTTATCACAAGTGGGCAAAAATGGGACCACTATCACCAGCAAGTGTAGTATATCCTATCCCAAAGGTTCTAATGTTGCAGTCACTCCTAATCAAATGAGCAATCCTGTATATGTGTGACAGGTCTTCCAGATACTAAAAACCACTTTCGGGTTTTATAATGTCTTCTAAATGTGTCCTACATACACGTAACACATCTGAATCGGTGTGCATAATTCACTAGTGTTTTCTAAGATTTTCATGTCATATAAACTGTTTATATATATTAATATATAATGTTCTATGTTGCTTTATTACATAATATATAAACATTATATAATACACACACATATCTTTTATGTGTTATCCTGTTGTTAAGGGGGGTGGGTTGCAGAGGAAACAAGAAAGGAAAGAAAACACACCCTGAGCACTCTGTTCACCCCAGGTTTTAGAACCATGTGATTATTATGAGAACAGAATCCCAGGGACCCATCTACTTCACTTTATGTAAAAATCCAGAAGGGGCAGAATCAGATCCAAAGCTTGCAACCCTCAACCCGCCCCTCTGTCACCGTCATTTACATCCAGGGACTCAGCTGGCTTTTAGACACCACACAGACAGGTTGTGTCACATCTGATAACTTAAGGAGATAAACGGACCTCATCTAATTACCATGCATGGTTGGCTGTGCGATGAGTTACCATTCCCCTATGTTTATGTATTACCATTGAGTATTGATATAAATTTTAAACAATTACTCATTGGCAGACCTTGACATGCTGTATATCAATCCCCTGGGAACCGAGTTACACATGCACAATGAAATTTTACCTCAGCAAAATTAATTCTAATTTCTACATGTACAGTGACAGGAAAATCAGATGTTTTGAGAAACAGCCAAGCTTAAATGTTTAATTTAGAGCTAGGAGCAAAACCCCCACCATACCCACCATCCTCCTGAGGCTTCCATGGCTCATTGCTTTATCCCTCTTAACATTTTCACAAATGCAAATTTAAGTCAATTCTAATAGCACATCATGGCAAAGAAGGGTTGATATTTTTAAGGTGACAAACATCCTAAGAACTTTACACATTCCTTTCTGTGGCAAATGTCAAAAAGGCAGGTTCGTGGCACTTGAAAATGTACTGCTTTAATGGTTATCATCAAGTTGTAGTCATCAGTCATGGCATTAATGTACAGTTTCATCAAAATATCTCCACAAATCGATTCAAATGTTGCTACCAAGAAGGGGCATGTTTGCAAAAGGCTGACCTCTGTTTGTATTGGGAAGTGCAGGGGTGGGGTTAAATGAGTGTGACTAATCATCAGTTGGACGAGGCAGATGAAAACTGGCCTTTTTCAGG
The DNA here is from genome assembly GCA_004026585.1 of Noctilio leporinus. Classification (NCBI taxonomy): domain Eukaryota; kingdom Metazoa; phylum Chordata; class Mammalia; order Chiroptera; family Noctilionidae; genus Noctilio; species Noctilio leporinus. The sequence continues at coordinate 134,500 of PVIW01002124.1, forward strand.
ATGCTCTTGGCAGATTTTTACTGACTTCTGTGTTGGTTGCTAAAAATGCAACTGGTCTCGCTATTCCTCTCCTGCGCTTGCCCAATTTGGAAAGTTGTCTGGAATCACTTCCATAAACATCATGGGCAGATCGCCTTATTCACTTTCAAATGTTCTGACTTGAAGTAGGAAACACATTTTTCTTTGACAATGACAGGTTGTCAGTGGCAAAGTGGTAACTTGTAAAAATAGATTCAACCTCCTATGGCGCAGTTCTCATACAACAGGTGCAGCTGGAACTGTCGAGATAAAATATATCAAAGCCTTTGTGGTTCTGCTTCCTTTGTGATCCTCTTTAGGGTACAGGTTGTGTCCTTAACCTGGGGACAGAGCACCTCACTCACTCAAGCTCACTGCATCTCGCTTTATGACTAAAGGCTACACAAGCTTTAGAGAAAGACACTGTTAAGTCCTTTAACCATTCCTTCCCCCCTTTATTTCAGATTTCTCTCATGGCCACAGCCAAAGGGATGCATTAGCATAATAATCTAGCTCACTGAATCTTAGTCATCACTTTGTGGTTTCTTGAAGGCAGAAGAATCACGTGGTACAAATAATAAAGCCTGGCCATGAAAGTTCCCCATGCATCCTCTCACTGGACCCTCACGGTATAACACTGACTCTGGTATTAACTTCATATTATCCTTGTTCTGCAGGTATAGAAATTGAGACTAGAGTTGGTTCTGCTCTGCCTTACATTGACTCCGCTTCCCCTCCACCTCACTGTTGGAATAGTCAGCCAGCCACAATGGACCAGGAAAGCTAAGGACGCTAACTTGCCAAAGCTCCCGCCATAGAGAGGCAGCAATGTACAGCAAATAAGTGGGGGACTGTAGAATCGAGCTGCTTGAAATCAAACTTCGCTCCTAGGAAATATCGGAGATGTTCTTCACTCTCTAAATTTAACTTCCTTCATCTATAAAACAAGGATAATATTAATACTTATATTAGGGGACTAAGGTAAAAGTTGGATGGCTTAGAAAAACATGCAGAGTATTAAATAGCAATATCACAATATGTAAAGAGAGTTGTTATATAAGTTTCCATACATTTTGCAGGTAGAAACATCAAAATTAGCTCAAGCACACTGTAAATATCTATGAGAAAAAGGAGCAAAGTCACAAGGGAAAAATACAGAGCCCATCCTAACTCTCACCTGTTGTTACAAACCACACCTGCACTGGTACCAATGAGATCAACACTGATTCATAGATCTGCCGGCATTTGCCATCCTAACCATTCACTCAGTCATCTTGGAGGCTCAGGAACTGCTGTGATGGCAGCTGCCAATTTCCTGGCCTTCAGGAGACCCGAGATGCCTCCTTAGGGTTGACCAAACGCATGCTTTGTAGGAATATTCCATCTGTTAGTGGCTTCTCACCTTATCAAATTTATCACTTTGTTTTATTGACAAGGAACTGTTCCAAATCAAATTTCTGCCTTTTGCTAAAGACTGAATATAGAGTTGGGGAATAGAACGGGGGAGTAAACCTCCCCTATCTGTCAAAAAATTAATAAATAAGGATAAATTACCGAAAAAGGAATTATTTTCTTTGTTTCCTTTTCATTGATATTTCTTTCAAAGACTTATTAAATAAGCACACAGACTTATTAAATCTAGTAACATTTTGCAAAATGACATGGACCTTAGAGATAATGTCTCCTAAAAATAGAAGTAAAAAAATAAAATAAAGAAAAATGGGCCAAATGTTGCTGGTCTGAAGGGAATAGTTATGAACGGGAGCCCTATTACTACCAAGTAAAGAAAAACTCTAGTCTGTGCACCTCAAAACTTAAACATTACTCAAGTGTACTTATTACATTTCTGAATCATGTCATTCTTTCTTGAAAATGGAATATGTAATTTTAAACATTCCTCCAAAAACATCTCCACTAAATTGAAAGTGTATCTAGTCTATATTCCAACCATCTGCTTTAATTCTCAAGATGGTTTCATCTTTCAAGTTACTTTGTAAGACATTGTTTTTCTTCTTGATTTCTTCCTCACCAGCTAGTCAGAACATTTACTCATGAATCATGGCCTCTCATCTTGTTTGTCTCTCTGCCATTTAGTCTTCTGCCTTTGATATCCTCAAAGCTCCCCTCTGGTAACACATTTAGCTGTCTCTACACCTTCCCCAACCCCAGAAACCACTTCCAAAGAACTACCTCTTCCTCCGTCCATGCTATTAGCAACTGGCCTACTGCAGCTTAATGTCTCCCACTGAGATTGGACCAGGGCGTGGAGAAGTGGCCAAGCTTTCCAAAGGAATTCCATCTCCTGATCACAACTAAATGGTCTATAGCAGGCCATCCAGACCATATTGAGACTGTCAACATTTCTTCAGGAGGCTATACTTTGGACTAGAATTCTAGTCTCAAACTAGTTCAAAGCTTTGATGGAGAACAGAAACCCTCACAGCTATTCAGACCTTGGAGCACTGGAAAGCAGATAAAGTCAATCGACAGGGAAGAGAGAAGAATGAAGAGTTAAACGAACAAACAAAAAATAACTCTAGACTGGAGCAAGAGATGATCCTGATGGCAGTCCCACTCCTTTCTGCAGTTGTTGGCACATCCTTGACCTTGACTCTCATAATTGATCATTCAGCTCCACTAAATTGAAAAATATTTCTGTTTTGGGGTCAGGATAGTCCTGTGGTTTTCTATTACTACTATTTGCAATCCCCAAAAACCTAAAATAACTGCTATTTTTAAACAAAGCAAAAGAATGCCAAATATCTTAAATCTGCCTTCCTCTGAACTTAGTAATTTCTTTTCCCTCCTTCACATTGGTAAATTCCTCCAAAGGCCAATCTACACTTGCTCCCTTTATCAGTCTCAGTTGCTACCACCACCTAAGGCACTGAAATCCTGCATCAGCCAGCAACACCCAGCTGAAGCTGCTCTCATGCCCTCCATGGCCTGGTGACTTCCTTAAAGGGCTCACTTTTTCTGATCCCTCTGCAAAATGAAACTGTAGACCAAGGCTCTTCTCTGGAAACTCACAGTGCCTGTCATGATGGATACTAAAAAAATATTTGCTGGCGCCCTGGCTGGTGGCTCAGTGGATAAGGTGCTGGCCTGCGAACCCAAAGGCCACTGGTTCGATTCCCCAGCCAGGGCAACATAACCAGGTTGTAAGCCAGGTCTCCAGCCAGGTCTGTAGCTGGAGGCAGGTGAAAGGCAACCATACATTGATGTCTCTCTCCCTCTCTGCTTCTCTCCCTTCCCCCTCTCTCTGGAAATAATAAATACAAAATCTTTAAAAATATGTATTTGGTAAATAAATGAACCATTTTTCTGGATTCCAAGAATGCCCGCTGGGTTCATCTCCAATGGCAACTTCAGATACATTTTCGAATGGCCTAGTATCATCTACAGGAACACTACCAACTCTAAATGTCCAACAACAAGCCTATTACCTTCACTCCCACTGCCAACTTGGTATTCCTCCCATATCCTCTACAAAGTCCAATATAACATGATCTACCTGATAGAGATCTTAGAGTCTAACTCTCCTCTCTCCTGGTTCCCTAAATCCCAGAACCCACTGGGCCTGACATGTTACTTCTACATTATATTTCATATCTGCTTACCCAATACCACTGTTCCTTTTTAGAGCTTGACCATCTCTCACTATGGGAATGCCCCAGTGGCCTACTAACTGGTCCTCTCACTGTCTCTGCCTCAAATATTGGTCCTCTTTAATCCATTTTCTAGACACTATGATTCAAAAGCTATAATTTATTTTTAACTTAAAAATCCTAAGATAAAGACCAAATTTAAGTATGCAGAGCTGAGCCACCACAAATGTCCTATGCTATGAAAACTGGCTATCTTCCTTCAGGCCATGATACAAAAATTTTATAATTCAGACTCAAACCAATGATCCAATCACACCAACATCACTTTCCACCCAGGAGCCCTGTGACTAACATGGAATGGACCATGTTTCTTCAACATGCTACATGCTTTTACTTGGTCATGTTTTGATGGGTCCTACTGCTTCCCAGTCAACTTGAAGTTGTAAATGTCTTCCTTTGGGACTCTTCCTCAGTTGGAGCCTCAGAATGTAGTTCAGTGCACTAATAACTTGTACTAAATAATAATAATAGCATTAATTATTGAATTAAATTGCATTTGATATTAAAAATATATATAAATCAGGAAACATTAAATGAGACAGCAGGAACTTCCAGTCAAGATAGAGGCATAGGTAGACTTGCTTTGCCTCCTTGAATAATCACAAAGAGAATTGCAACTATATCTCAAAACAAAGAACAACCAGAATTTTCAAAAAATCAGGCTGTATGGAAGTCAACAACCAAGGATTTAAAGTAGCTGCATTCATCAAGATGGGAGGAAGGAAGGGAGGTGTGGCAATAGAAAGGCTCAGGGGCATGGTGTAGCATTAAGAGAGATGGTGGCACAGACTGTCTCACACTCTTGTGCGGTAGACAAAAAGTGGGAAGGATACCCTGGGAGCAAACAACCCACCCCAGGCCAGACTGCACAGCCCAGGGTTCCATTGCCAGGAAGATAAACTCCCCTAACATCTGGCTGTAAAAACCAGGGGTAGTAGGGGCAGCAGAGGAAACTGCTGGGTTTGCAGGAGAGTCCATTTAAAGGGCCCACAGGGACTTAGAATGGATGTAAACCCACTCACGTGGGAATTCACCACCAGGGCCGCAGCTGGAAGAGCACCAGTCATATACGGGAAGTGGGTGAAGTGACTGGAAGTGGGGCAAGTGCTGGGCAAACCTCCAGAAGCCAAGCGGCAACATAATCTCCTCTCCAAGCCCTTCCCCCAACACAAAGCCACAAAGCGGTGAAGCAGGTTGCCCTGCCCTGTCTATTACCTTAGGCTCCACCCCAATTTACAGGTGCCTTTTCTAAAAGAGGGAGTCAAAGCGACTCTAGGTAATACACAGACACAAACACAAGGAGGCCGCCAAATTAAGGAGACAAAGAAACATGGCCCAAATGAAAAAGAACAAAACCCCAGAAAAAGAACTAAATGAAATGGAGATAACCAACCTACCAGCTGCAGAGTTTAAAACACTGGTGATCAGGATGTTCAAAGAACTTACTAAGTATGGCAAAAACATAAGGAAAGAAACGAAGGTTTAACTAACTGAAATAAAGAAAAATCTACAGGAACCCAACGGAGGAGAAGATGAAGCTGAGAATCAAATGAACAATTTGAAGGACCACAAGGAAGGAAAAAGCATTCAAACAGAAGAGCAGAAAGAAAAATGAATTAAAAATAAAAAATAAAAAGAGGATAGGCTTAGGAACCTCTGGGAGACTTTAAACATGCCAACATCCGAAGCATAAGGATCCAAACCCAGGCATGGGGACAGAGCAGGTGCCGCACTCCACAGCAGGATAATATACTGATGCTTATTTTTGTAATTATTTTTACTCCAAGGGCCTTCTCCCATTCAAACGATAATGGAGGCATCTGCTGTACCAGAGAAGGGATGCTAAGGCATTAAACTGAAAATTTATTTGAAAAAATTATGAAAGTAAACTTCCCTAATTTGGTGAAGGAAATTGACATACAAGTCCAGGAAGCACAGAGAGTCCCAAACAAGTTAAACCCAAAGAGGACCACACTAACACACATCATAATTAAAATGGCAAAAGTTAAAAATAAAGAGAGAATCTTAAAAGCAGAAAGAGAAAAGCATGGAGTTACCTATGAGTATAGAGTTTCCATAAGACTATTTAGCTGATTTGTCAAAAGAAAGTTTGCAGGCAAGAAGGGACTGCCTAGAAGTATTCAAAGTGATGAAAAGCAAGGACCTACAACCAAGGTTATTTTATCCAGCAAAGTTATCATTCAGAATGGAAGGGCAGATCAAGTGCTTCCCAGACAAGGTAAAGCTAAAGGAGTTCGTCATCACCAAGCCATTATACTATTAACACATGAAATGTTAAAAAGATCTTTTTTTGTTTGTTTTAATTGTTGTCGTATTACATCCATCCCCTTTTAACTCCCCTCTGTCCCCTTCCCCACCCACCCACCCACCCCCCAAAGTCTACTTGTTATCCATGTCCATGGTTCTTCCATACTAGTTCCTTGACTAAACTGCTCCCTAAAGGGATCTTTTTTAAAATAAAGAAGATCAAAATAATGAACATTAAAATGTCAACATATTCACAACCATCAACAATTAAATCTTAAAAAAAAAATAAGCAAACAATCAGAACAAGAAAAGAATCACAGATATGGAGATCACTTAGAGAATTATCCGCTGGAAGGGGAAAAATAAGGGCTAAAGTACAGGGATTAAGAAACATAATTGGTAAGTACAAAATAGACAGGGGAATGTCAAGAATTGTATAGAAAAAGGAGAAGCCAAAGAACTTATATGCATGATCCATGGACATGAACTAAGGAGGGGATTGCTGGAGGGAAGAGAAGTACCAGACAGAGGCGGGGGCTAAGGGGGAAATTGGGAAAACTGTAATAGCATAATCAATAAAACATATTTTTTAAAGAGACAGCATAAATTAAAATTATTTTTATTTATTTTTTTAAAGATTTTATTTCATTATTTCTAGAAAGAGGGGAAGGGAGAGAGGCAGAGAGGGAGAGAGACATCAATGTATGGTTGCCTTTCACCTGACTCCAGCCACAGATCTGACCAGAGACCTGGTTTGCAACCTTGTTATGTGCCCTGGCTGGGGAATCGAACCTGCGACCTATGGGTTCATAGGCCGGCGCCTTACCCACTGTGCTACCAACCAGGCTAAAATTATTTTTAAATGTGATGTATTATGTACTTTCAGGTCTACACAATCTTGAGTATACTATATTGAAGCCTACCTACCTGCAAGTTATTTCCATTTCTTGTAATACAAAAAATTTACTAACAGAATTCTTTTTCTGATTATTAGCACTGAAGCTTTTAAGAAAATATTATACTAAACTTCTTATACAATAAACCATTTCCCCAAGTTTTATTAAAAATAAAATGTTTAATTGTTTTTTTCTTTTGAGATCTAGACAATTTTATTGTCTGTGGTTTCTAAGGTGAATTTCCATAAATATTTAAATATCTAAAAACAAATATTATGTTCCATAAATAGCATTTCCAGAATAACCAAGCTTACATGGGGAATTTTTAAAAATATGAAACATTTTAAAATAACCAACTCCCACCTACCTTTTTAATTTTGTAACCTGAGGGTTCCTTTGCTCACATACATCATTCCTCGTAGCATTTTCACCACAACACTTCGTGATCACTTTTTTTAATACAAGAGGTTTTCCTAGTCTGCTTAAGCCCATTTATTTTACCGAGCCAGCCCTCCATTAATCCTCAAATTAAGACCTCATGAATGTCTAACCATCCTTTTACATAGTCTGACAGTAGCCACCTTATACAGAGAATGATTTTATTAGCTCTTTCTTCTTTTCCCTAATTATCCCCATAGTATGTGAGCAAATGTTAAAAGAAACAATGGTCTCGACTGTCGGGCAATTTTGGGGAAAGTTCTGATTATGTATTACAGACTTATCTGTGCATCAAAATACCTCAACAATCTCCCAAAAAGAGAAATGTCCAGTGGTAAAAGGATGTCCCCAAAAGGGTGAGAGAAGAATCAAGTAAGAAGAAGGACCTGGAATTGAGGTCTGGTCAGAGGTTACTTGGGAGAAAACAAACCAAAAATTTTCCATTGGACATCATGCTATATGAAAATAATAAATTATAATTAATATTAAATACATGTGTATATGAAAAAGAGAACTAGCAATTAGTTATTTAAATAAAAGATTCATAATTAGCCAGAAGACCATCACTATAACGTTTTAATTATTCAGGAAAAAAGAACTTCAAACTGACAATAAAATTATCCCTAAATCTGAAGCATTTAAAATGTCCAATAACTTTATTTTCCATTGTCATTATTTCTAGCTTCAGCAGTTTCCTCTGAAATAATATAGAATTTAAAACATATCCTAATTTTTTATTCCAGCAGAAGCATATGGTAAGAAAAAATCGGTAGAAGCAAATGTTAAAATAACATTTAGCCAAAAATATCCCACATTCATATTCAAGTGAAAATTTAAATATTGCTTTATATATATCAGCCTGATTTTGAATTATTGAAATTAACTGTAAAAGTGCACCAGTGTGTTGAGGCCACAAGATTAATCTGTTCCTTGTTTATAATCTTGTTAGGATCTGTATAGATGGCAAGTTTTATGGGAGCAAATGATCATTTGACTCAGGTTTTTAGATTTCTAAAAGTAGCGTATTGAAATACTACAAAATATGAACAACTACAAGGAAAAGAATCCTGGAAGTTTATATTTTACAAAAAACTTTATATTATGGGTACTTACTCTTCATTCCAAAAATGTCACAATGCCAAATATGTTTAATTCTCATACATTTCAAAGTATCTCATGTTTAAATGGCAGAAATAAAATTGCTTTGCATGCAAAGACCTTTTATTAGGTACCCAATAGTTCATAAGCAGTATCTTCCTCATACATACTTGTTTAAAAGACGGCAAAACAAACCCTGGCTGGTAGCACAGTGGTTAAGGCACCGGCCTGCGAACCCAAAGGTCGCAGGTTCGATTCCCCAGCCAGGGCACATAACCAGGTTGCAAGCCAGGTCTCCAGCCAGGTCTGTAGCTGGAGGCAGGTGAAAGGCAACCATACATGGATGTCTCTCTCCCTCTTTGCTTCTCTCCCTACCCCTCTCTCTGGGAATCCAAAGGTCGCTGGTTTGATCCCCAGCCAGGGCACAAAACCAGGTTGCAAACCAGGTCTCCAGCCAGGTCTGTGGCTGGAGGCAGGTGAAACGCAACCATACGTTAATGTCTCTCTGCCTCTCTCCCTTCCCCTCTTTCTAAAAAATAATGAAATAAAATCTTTAAAAAAAAAAAAAAGATGGCAAAACTATCTTTAGAATCACACTTGTTTTTTAATTCATCAATTATGTTAATAGCTTGTCACTATATGACCTGAGCATATTCAAGTTGTTTTTATACACAAGATCTCATTTGATTTTCTTTACACGTTATTCTCAATACTAGTATTATAAAAATATTTTGAATGACATTTAATCCCTAAAAAGTTGCAGACTGGCAGAGATCTTAAAGAATGTACATTTGTTAACAAATTTACCTTATTGAGGGTTTTTCTACCCTAGCAAACCATGTGAAGTGTATAAAAATACATGTGTGCCCACACATACATAGGTAAATACAGGGTAGGGCAAAAGTAGGTTTACAGTTTTGAGTATGCAAAACAGTTGATTCTTGTATTATTATTTATCAATTATTGTATTATTCACCATACAAACAACTATAAACCTACTTTTGCCCCACCTTGCATATATTTACACACACATAAGTTATTATTATATAGAATATTTTAATAATATAAACTAGACAATTTATCTAATTATGCAACATTAATATTTTGGACCCTCAAGGAAAATATTTTAAATACAGTATTTTTCACACAGAGATACTGTTTTTACCTCAACCAACATTGAGGTCAGTACCCTCTTTCTTTCAACTCTGTAAACAATAGGACACAACCATTCTTCCTTTTCCTGTGCACATGAGAAAAAATGAATTACGTGTTAGCACATGGATGCCTAACTCAACATAGTTCCAAGTTTACTGGAAAGCAACCATAGGAAAGGCTTAGAAACAGTTGTACTATGCAGACAGTCCATGACTAGGACGGGCTGACACTGCGACACAGCACCTGTGTCCACTAACAGCTTCAGGTGAACATGGAATGGATGAAACAGAACAGAGTTCTTTCCCCACAGTAAGCAGCTTACATGCTTTTTGAAATACTACAACAGACAGCCCTTTTATTACAAATGATGAAAGGTTTTCACTTTAATAGCAATGAAATCTTCTTAAAAATACTGAAAAAGATGTTTTCTTCTCAAACTTCTTCTACATAAGCAAGCTTATGTTAGAACTGATTATGCCCATATAAATAAGGCACTGAAGGAAATCAACAAATTGGCAATTTGCCTGAAGTATATTTTACATGAATCATTTAAATCTTCAGTTTAAGTTTATAAACAGTTTGAAGACACAAGAAAGCAAGAACTGAATTCAGAAGAACAGAATACTTGGAAATTTACATGTATATCGAAAATCAGGGAAAAGAAGAAGCTTCTGTATACATGCTTTGTATAGTGATACACTAAAGAACACATCAGATAATATAGTTTGGTACATGTATAATTTTTTAAATATTTTAAAATTCCTAAAAGCATTGTTTTTTCTTATGAATACATACTTCTACATATAAATACTAAATCTGAATACGTAATTTGCCTGTGTTGTGTTTTTGCTAAACCTTACCATGTGTAAACCCTATAAGGGTGAGTACTTTGCTATTTTTATCAACACTGGAGAATAACAGAAAGGTGTCTATGCAGCAATGAGTGGTAAATGTTTTATCTTTGTCAAAGTGAACAACTTGCTTTAGATTCTTGTTTTATATGTATTTATTAAATTAAAATTAAATTAGTAAAAGCCATAAAAATAATAAAAGGCGCATTTTATCACATTATGAACCATAATTAAGCTTACAATTTTCTCTATTTCTAAAAAAATGTTTTTGGTTTATGTCCATTTCCATCGGCCTAATGCTCATTGAAAGTCCAATTCACACAGCGAATATACCTATGTATAAATATTAATGAAGTTAACATCACATTTCTACTTATAAAGAAAAACCTTATCTACCATTGCATATTTTAAACATTCACCTGTGGAATAATGTCATGTGCTTAAGCTGATGAGAACAAATTAAAGACCTAATATAGTAATGCATTAATGTTTTTACTTTTGAAGTTATATTTTATACTTAATAGTTTATCTCATATTTTATGACACATTTTCTTGTATGCATAGTATGTGAATAGAAATTGCTAAGCCCAAATGAGAATGACTATGTCACTTCTAACACATTGAAAAGATATCCCATCCAATATTATATCCATTCCAATGACATAAAAAAAATTTTTGGCAGCCTTTAAATTAAAATTTGTTAACAGAAAAAAATATATTTTTAAATATTTAAACCCCCAAGTACTATTCTTTTATAAGATGCTATGTCTATTTCATGTTTAGTCTAACATATTTACCCCATTATACCAATGTTTTCCACATACCAATGTTCTCTCAGCCAATTGGCATTTTGATATGACTGAGATAAAAGTTTAACATGAAGAGTAGTTATAACTACAATGTTTAAAAAAAAACTGGATTTGTAAGTAGATTCTAAAATTAAGAGAAACAGGTTTAAATTAACATTACAATACTGGCTACCATACATATTACCCCAAGTTTTAAAATAGAAGTGTTTTCACATATGAGTCAAGGAATTATTTCTAGAACAAGTGAGAGCCCACGTTTTGAAAATATATTTTGGACAACCAATATAACGTGCATACTATAACATAAATATTATAAACCAATATGCATTAGGTGTTTGCTACCATATGGCATATTTATGTTTCACACTTTGAGACAGTCACTTCCACAAGAAAAACCTTACCAATTCCTTTGTCTGCAAGAACCCATTTTTTTAGTACTATCACTCAGCAGTTTAACTACTACTTTAATCCAGAAGAATATGCCTTGAGAATGTATGAGAAAAGAGAGAGCAGAAAATTAAAGTCATTAATGATCATTTTTGTTTTATTATAATAAAACTTAAGCCCTTAATATTATAAACACTGAAAAAACTGAAGTACTAACTCTAATTCCGGTCCCATTTCAGTAAATGCATAATTTTATATTGTGTTGATGGCATCCTCTTCTGATAATGAAAACTTCTTATATTACCTTCTCTCTGAAAAGTAAAATTGTCAAAATGCAAAAGATTTTACTAATGATTTCCAGAGAAATTTATACATTGCAGCATGATAATGTGCCTGTAGTGAATGCCATAATTCTTGTAGTTTTTTTAACTTGATATTTTCCCCAAAGATTTGAGATTTATCCTGATTATCTCAACACTCCACATGAATTATTTTCTTGCAAGAAAAGCAAATGGCATCACATCTTGATGAAAATAATGCTGCCTTTTTAAAGATTTTATGAGATTTATTCAGAAATCTAACAAGTACAGATGTCAACTATCGGTTGTTCTCTCCTCAGAAGGTGGTATTACTAACTTTACAAATAAATAAATGAAGATGCATCAGCCTTACAAAAATTTTGTTAATGTTATCTATAGGAGGCTGACTTAGAATTACAAAATCTTTTATTGTTTCATATCATTTGAAGACATATTAAAATTCCATTGTTAAAAAATAAATTTCAAATCCTTTCAAAGAAAAGACATTGTAGTTTCCTAATTCCTACTTTTGCCCACTGTTTATTTTCTTTCTTGTCTCTAGTAAATTTCTGACCATGAAAATTGAGTTTTTTTAATTTTAGGAAATCATTTATTGCAGCTGTCCTTAAAATAAAGATTTTTACATTAATATTTTTACCATTGTTATGTTCAGAAATGAAAGGTGGCATTTTGATGGAGTTTAAAGTCATAGTTTTCCCCAAAGGTGTAATGATGCATTCCCTCAAATGACAGAAATACTGATAAATTGTCAGTTAAAAATAAGACTTGCATATTGTGTAAACTAAGCACACGGATTCCTTTGTAAAGAGCCACTTCTTTATCTGACTCAAAATGCAAGTGAGTCATTTAAGTTCTTGTTGTATAGGCCAAGCTATAAAGGGTAAAAAAATAAACAAGTAAATGCTTAATTTTTAAATGAGAGTAAATAATTTTGAAACATGCTTAGGGTAATTCATACTCTTCTTATGTTTCAAAATATCCGCTTGGAACATGCTGCCAATTCAATGAAGATCTACAGATGTCATTTTACCCTTTTGCTTCATAACAAAACAGAATCTGCAATCATTTTTAAGGAAGATTATCTAAAAAAGATGACTGTAAATCAGTGACAAAAATATTAGATGCTTCCCCCTTTTCTGGGTTTGAATGTGCATTCATCAGATTCTTGCACTGACACCTAAGGTAAAAAAATACTTTAAGCTGAATCCTAAATAATAGCTGGTGAAGTTTCACTGTTAGTATCCACCAAAAAACTCTAGTGTTTAGCACTGGGTCAACAAAAGGACAGCAAGTAATTCCTAACATCCTAAATACCGGGAAGGCTACCTTGGGCTTTGTTTTTGTTATGTAAAATGCATTAAAGTGACTCATCCACTTAATGGTACCTACTCTCAGAAGCTTTAAAGTAGCTTCAAGAACTAAAATAAATGCTTTCCCAGAATGCCTGATAGGCTATTCAGCACACTTAAAAATATATATGTATTTTTATACAGCACTGACTTTGATTCTTTTTTCCAGCCTAAGAGAGAATTATTTTTCATTCCCTTCCTGCCGTGTGAGTACACGGCTACCTTTAAACACATTTCCAGAATAGCAACGAGGTGTTTTGTTTTGTTTTGTTTCGAAGTAATTTGAGAAATGTTAAAAATAACAGAAATTGCAGAAGACTCTGGTAACGCTCAGTCCCTCCCTCAAAAAAATATTCTATTCAAAGAACAGGAACCACCCGTGTGACTTTCAGCACTTAGATGCTCCAAATAAAAGGTGAGGGATGTTGGATGGCGTGGTCCTAGTACCTGTGAGACCCCTGGGTGGACCGTACTCTGCCGCGGGGAGCAGGCACACTTATCAGAAAGGCTGTCAAGTGCGCCCAGTAAATTCGGACCTAAACGAGTCCGAACACTATAGTAATTAGAGCATCCCAGGGGCCAAGTACAGGGGAAGTACAGGCTACCCTGACCAGCCTGGAATTACCGATTTGTGAAAAAAAAGAAAAACCAAACTAAGACACAACTTTTTATTAGACTGGGTTTGATGACAGCGGCTAACTGGCGGGAAACTTTCTTTCCCCCAGCACCTATAAACTCTTTTAAGTCCAAGATTGCTTTAAGAGATGGACTGAGGCACCAGGAGTCGTCGGCGAACGTTTCCAGGGACCCGACACGCCGGTTTACAGCCGATTTCGGCGGCGAGCCGCGCGCACCTCCCGCTCGGCCTCCCCGGATCCCAGCCCAGCTCGCTCCCCACCCGCTCCGGGCAGAAAAGCCCCGCTATTCGGGAACGGACTCCCGAGCCCTGCTCCAGCCGCACCCTCGGCCGGCGCCGCCAGCCCTGCCCAGCCCGGCGACTTACGTGATGGCCGAAGGGAACGGCTCCGCAGACGAGGGGCGGATCAGCAAAGATTGGAAAAGTGTCAGAGTCAAGGCCAGCAGGCAGCCAGCAGCCATCTTCGCGATCGAAGATCAATCCCGCCTCCCTCCCCCGCCGGGGTAAGGAAGGGTGCTGGAAACCGCGGGAGAGGCAGCAGCACTGCCTCCCCGGACCGCAGACGTCCGGGGGCTGGCGCGCCCAGGCCGGGGCGCAGACTAGCTCTGGGGCCGGGGCGAAGCCCGGCGCGGGGCAGGGGCGGCGGCCGGCCGACCCTCGGGCGCGCGTGGGCTGCTCAGCGCCGCGGCTGCCTCCCCTCCGCCGCCATCAAGGGCGACTTTGGAAACGGACCTGGGCGAGCTTTCCAGCGCCCGCGCACTCTCACTGTCTCTCTCGTTCCCCCTCTCGATTTCTTCCCTGATTTATTCCCCTGATTGCTGAGAAGGAGGCGGAGGCGGGGGCGGAGGAGGGTGGCGGCTCTGGGGAGGGGGGTGGGGGGGGGGGGGGGGGGGGGGGGGGGGGGGGGGGGGGGGGGGGGGGGGGGGGGGGGGGGGGGGGGGGGGGGGGGGGGGGGGGGGGGGGGGGGGGGGGGGTAGAGACTTGTAGCAGGGAGAGGCTCAGTCTGGCTGCTCCCGGCGAGTCAGAGGGAGGCGGCTGGGGGTGGGTAGCGGGAGGGCTGGGCGTCAGAGCGACCGGGCGGAGACGGCCGGGAGCAGCCCTCCTTACAAGGCAGAAAGGAACTCTAAAAGTCGGCGCCCGCTCGCTCCCGCCGCCCGGCGAGCGGCGGAGGAGCGGACCCAGCCCGCCGGGCTCCCGAGGGACAGGCAGCCGCCCGGCGGGCATCGGGCTGCAGAGGCTCCAACCCAGTACTTGGCGTGCCTCTTCGGGGGTTATTTTTGCACATGCAGGCAGCGTTCCCCGAGCCCTTTTCCCGGGTGCAGAATCCACTGCCAGCCTGGGAATCGTGGATAAGTGATTTGACAACAAATGTTGGAGGGGGTTTGCGTTTACATTTTAAAGCACCGCTTTTGACTCTCAACCAGGTGGCACTATTTATGTGCCCAGCAGTGCCAGAAGCTAGAGCCTCTGTAGTGGCTGAATGCCTGTCGCGCCAGCGGCCCCACCCCAGGTGCGGTTCACCTGGCGAGGACAGCCTCGGCCCGGGCTGGGGACAGAGAGGCACCTGATGCTGTAAAATCTTCCCAGGCCTGCCATTCAGTAGGACAGAGGGGTAGAGGGAAGAATTCTCCGTCCCGGGAGGACAGTGCTGCGAAAGGGCTTTTTGTACCATCCTAGTGAGACTACTTCCAGAAGGTTCCAAACACCCTGCTTTGGCCACTGGTCTGCCCTGCCTTGACAACAGGGTGAGTTCACTTTGTTGATGTGAAGGCGCTAAAAGGGTAGCAATTTGAGAAAAGCTCCTGAAATGTGGAAGAGAAATTAAGGGAGGGTAGAGAGCCAAACCAGTTTCCACCTCCACCCCCAGGACAAGCAGTGGTAGAGCGTGCTCAGGACTTCTTTCGAGTAAACAGAACAGAATGGGCTTGCATTAGGCCTCTTCCAACCGCACAGGCCTTGTTTAGAAGGGAACGGGTTTGCCAGGAGTGGAAAGATTTCCTTGAACATGTTCTTAAGCTGCCTACCATAGAGCACTTCTGACATGAAGTGCATAGAACATGATTCCAGATTGGGGGGTGGGGGTGGGAATGACCAGCCTGCATAGGCATAAAAGCTATTAAAAGCTATGATTATGATGAGGTGGCTGTAAAATTGTTTAAGTGTCCCCTCTTTACTTTCAGGGAGAGTTTATGGAGGGAGAAAGACCCTGTTATATGCGGAATTGATGTTCCAGCTTTCTGAAGGCAACATCCCAAAACAGAACGCAATGCGCTTACTAGCAAAATGTAAAGTGTCTGATTTTCAGGTGCTTGACCCAGTGATTTTTCTCTCCCCTGACCTCTTCTCTTTGGTGCCTTCTTTGGTTTTATATTCTCTACGTCTTTTTATTGTTCTTTGTTTCTTCCTACTCCGAGGGTCCTCCCAAAAGGCACCCCACCGGGACTTAACTTTGTTTTATGCTAAGCACAGAGGCGGCAGCGGGAGCTGGCAAACAGAGATGAAATGGGATGTAATACGATTGAGAAATAGATCCCAGGAAGGATATTTTATATAACTGAAGAGAGCTTTCCACTCCAAAATTAGATAACCAAATTGTCCAATCCATCATTTTTTCCAATTGTTAGTGCTGCAAAAGCATGTTTTCTTCCCCAGCATGGGGATTACAAATAGCAGAATTAAATGCCCATTATTTGACTATGTGATATGTTGGTATCATAATAGCCTCACTGCTTAAAAGTATTTTTATAACGTATTCTGTCAATTATTTCAATAATGACCTCAGACTTCCTACTAAGGTATATCATTTCCAATTTCATATCTAAGAGAAAGAGCTTAAAGAATAAAAAAATGTAATAAACTTCCAGAGAAGGTACGTCAGCCTTCATTTATTAACGTTGTTGGCCTTTGAGCCTTATCTCAGTTTCTCTGGGTCACTCTGATGAAGGACTCTGTTCTCTAATATCCGAAGCTGTTGAAGAAAGATATTGCTTCTACAATTCTTCCTGAAAGGGTTGGTTATCAACTGTTAAGCCTAAATCACTGCTTAGTGCTCTGTTGAAAGGTTTGCTAATGCTTTTTATCAACCTAAACTTTTTAAATGAGGATATTCAGCATGTGGCTTTTAGTTCTTATGTGTGATAGTTAAAGCTTGACCACAACATAACATAATGCACCTACTGGATTACCCATAGTCATCTACAATACACTGTTTTGTCTTAGTTCTGTTATTTTGGGGGAAATATCACACATATCAGACCTCATCCCATTAATTTTAATAAAATTTTGCATGGTCATCAAAGTGTTCCATTCAAGATAAACAGTTTATAAATCATAAGGACTGATAATAAAACTTATGGACTATAAATAAGCAAAAAAGTCAGAAGTCAGTATCTACTATTCACTTAAGAGGAAATTTTCTAATAAGAAAATAAAGACTAGAGAAGAGTTGCTGATGTTTGTATATAATCACTTATAAAAGAAAATTAAAGTGCATGCAAAAGATGCCTTTTTTTTTTTTTTTTTTTCATTTATGGCAGTGAAACTGGTTAACAAAATTCTATGGGTTCCAGGTGCACAATTCCACAACACATCATCTGTACACTCTACTGTATATTCACAACCCCTAGTCAAGCTTCCATAACTAGTGACTTTTATGACAAATTTATGGTTTGTAACTTTTGGCTCTCAGTTGTTATATATGTGAATATTTAACTCGTTCATATATAGTTTATTTTATTAAAAATGAACAAAGAACAATATTTACCTAGTAACCATGAAATGATCACTCTTACTCCCTTTTTGTTTTAGGTTATAGTATGCATAGTAGTAGCATAAAATTCTATTTTTGTATATTTGTATTATATATGAGCATGTTTTTCTGAATTTTCTTTCAGTGAACCAAACCTAATTCTGTCAACATTTTGGCTTAAAGAATAGGACACTGTAATCTAATTGAAATATGTTTCTCCCCACCCCCCCCACCCCCCCACCCCCACCCGCCCCAAGCACACACATACAAATACTAGAAAATAATTCTTCTTTGGCCAAAATAAAATGCAATCATTAATTTTCTAGATATTTTTGTTTTTATATCTTAAGAAATATAAGGAGAATAATACCATGACAAAAGGCCTTATTTGTTTACATGCCGATAGGGGCATATGACTTGTCTATAAAGTAAAGGTACACTGTAAGAGCAATAATCAAAAATACTTGTGATTTGAGGCTCTGTCATGCTTCCACGCACACACAGCTATGTGCCGGAGAAAGCTGAAGTTAAACAAAAATAGGCAGAAAGCTTCAACTATCTATGTCCTTGAGGAATCTTTTCAGATAAGAAAAACAGCAATTGGTAGGAACAAAATAGGGGATGTTAAGAATAGTATAGGAAAGGGAGAGGCTAAAGAACACACAGGCATGACCCATGGACATGAACTAAGTGTGGTGGGACTGCTGGAGGGAGGTGGTACTGAGCAGAGGGGAGCAAAGGGGAGAAAATTGGAACTGGAACAGCATAATCAATAAAATATAATTAAAAAAAAGAAAGACAGCCATTCAGAAGTATTAATTCCCAAAAGAAGAACTGGTTAAGGGATTGTGTAATGGTTTTTAAGGCAGTGTTTGCATTCAGTATTTTTTTAACTAAAGCATCACACAGAGGCCATCATAGACAGCAACAAGGAAAAGACAATATCTTAAAAGAGATGTGGTCAAATATTTCCTACAAACAACAGAGGAAAATTTTTCCTTGGCCCAAGTAATACAGCTATTAACAGATACTGCATTAAACTTTTGAGGGAAAAAATACATACTTTTTTTAAATGGACACAAACATTAAACAGGTATTTAATGGAAATTTATTATTTACCCATCAGAATTATATGTATATTGGCAAACTTCTGCTAACTTAAGTATTTAGAAACATGAGCTGTTATATTAAATACCATCATATCTTCAACCAAGCAGCTTTTATGTGTTCCATTTTTGAATCTCTGCTAATCATAACATTTTTAATTTATCCCTTTCTCATTTTATTTTTGCTCTACCTCCCTCCACCATTAAACACAAGCACATCTCAGAAAAAGAATACCTACAGCATAACTTCCCATTAAAAAACTATTGGACTCTAAAATCTAAATTTCATAGTAAGATCCTTCACTCCATAAATAAGGTTGGAGTGTTGTTGTTTGAATTGTAAGTTACAGAACAAACTGTATGGAATCTATTTATTTAGTCCTACACAGACAAAGGGAAGTGGAGAATTCAATTACCCAATTCTTTACTAGCAGCAAAAATGCAATGGGATATTGTTAATAATAGGTATATATAACATTTGAAAAGTTAAAAATTAATAACTATTGGCACTCTTTCCATTTCTTTTAATTGTATGAATGCAACCCTCCATGAGAGAAAGAGAAAGATCATTTGTTGATCCTATTCTTCTCATACTAAGTGCTTTAATATACTCTAAACACAGTAAAACAGTATTATAACCTAGCATATTTCTATAAGAATTTAGATATGTTATGGACCAAATACACCTGTATAGATATAATATACAATTAATCTGTTAGGTGAGTCTTCAGAGAAGCACCACAAAAGGGTATTGTGAGGAGTTTCTCCCTCAGTAGCAATGAGGTTGTGGGGGGGGGGGGGTGAATAGAACACTAATTTTACTTTTGTAGCCACATATATTTATATGATTAAAATGCCTACTGTTATTGTAAAGGAGACCTCAATATCAGACTATATCAGTTAACTTAAGAGCTAAAATCCTCCAACCCATTGATAAATGGCAATAACTATTTTATTCACCTATTGCATGGGAGATATAAACTTAAATGTTTGATATTTGGAAACATTTGAAAATCAATACACATCAATTTTTTTATATAGTAATAGTACTTTCTTCAAAATATAGAGGAGCTCTGGCTGGTGTGGCTCAGTGGATTGGTGCCAGCCTTCGAACCCAAATGTTGCTGGTTCAATTTCCAAGCAACATGACCAAGTTGCAAGCCAGGTCTTCAGCCAGGTCCCCAATGTATGGTGAAAGACAACCATACATTGATACTTCTCTCCCTCCCTCCCTCCCTGCCCTTTTCTCTGAAAATAATGAATTAAGCCTTAAAATATATATATAAAGGATAGTGGTGTATAATTACTAAGGATTACTGATAATTTGGGGGAAAAATACTGTGATGCCTAATGGGCTGAAGGATATTGTATGCTATCTAATGTTCTAGTTTTCATAATTGAAACAATATTTCATCATTTTGTATCTTTAAATCTAAGAACAGGGATTTAAACAATCCTGTTCTAAAGATAACTTGCATTGTCTACAGTTGGAATTTAAATATATTGATATTTTTCCTTATTCACAATTCCTTTAATGTTTTAAAGTCACTTTTTTTTTTAAGAACACAATTTTTCTCAGACTACCCATAGCTAGGTAGAAGAAAATTAATTTCATAAATGTGCCAGCTTGGGTGAAAACAATCCAAACTAAAACTATAATAAATGAAGCATTGACTTTTAA
The DNA here is from genome assembly GCA_004026585.1 of Noctilio leporinus. Classification (NCBI taxonomy): domain Eukaryota; kingdom Metazoa; phylum Chordata; class Mammalia; order Chiroptera; family Noctilionidae; genus Noctilio; species Noctilio leporinus. Next base: position 154,929 of record PVIW01002124.1, read on the forward strand.
AGTGAAGTATATAGCAGATTCCCTTTATTTGGGGTTCTCAATCTGTGGATTCAACTAAAAGAAGAACAAAAGTGTTCAGGGGACAAAAAGTTCTGTTGTTGCTGACGTGTATGTTCTATGTATTGAAGCCAATGATGGTTGTGTTTGTAATAAACATGTACAGATTTTTTCTATCAATTATTCCCTAAACAATATAGTACAATAACTATTTACATAATATTTACATTGTATATTCAGTATTATAAGTAATCTAGGGATGATTTAAAGTATACTTGAGGATCTGTGCAGATGATATGCCAATGCTACACTTATGTAAGAGACTTGAGCATTTTCGGATTTTGGTTTCCATAGAGGTCCTAGAACTAATCCCCCTGAATGACTATATGTATTAGATGTTACTACAAGTCTTTCCATTACCCAGAGATCAATCTATTTCTGCCAAGATGTTAGTCACTTTTTGGAATATAATTTATACTGTCAGAATACATGCTGATTAATTTTTAGTAAGTATAAACCAAATGAATAACTGAAAAATGAATGTTTTATTTTTATAATATTCTAATAACATTTCATAATCTAGCTGCCATTAAGAATGATCTTAATTTTATTCAAATATGTCATTCACATGGTTAGTAGTCATTATTAATGATAAGAGCCAGCATATCTCTTTTCCTGTTAGTACTTGAAGATTTCTTATATTCAAGACTTTATGTTTTTCAAAAGATTATTAGGATGACTTTGTACTTCCTATATATTGGATTGATTATACATTTTCTTTAAACTTTAATTTTTTTCTCAAAATACACAAAACATTTTCCTTTAAACAACCAGCAAATTCTTTTCAAAGATTGTCATCATAAACTTAGGTACAACAGGTGACAATGCTACACAATGAAGACTTCACAAATGTCCATAACTCATTAGAGTGGGGGAACAGACCCAGTTCTGCTGTTCTTTCCCTTTTTTTCTCTGTTAACTAGTCACCTCCATTTCACCCCCCCACCCCCCCACCCCACCCCACCCCACCCCCGTCCCCGTTCCACCCTTTCATTTGATCTTTTTCTTCTCCAACAGACAATAGTTGAGTGTCTTTAACACATTAACAAAAGAAGGATCTTTTTTAAGTAGTAAGGAGAAAAGACAGTGGAAATATTAGGGAATACAAAGAGAAATTACGGGCAGAAAAGAAAATGGAAACATGAAGGAAGAACACCCTGAAGGAAAGGATGAATTTGCACCTATAACACAGATAAATGCAATGCAAACAAGAAAGAGGTAAAACAGAGACAGCAAGGAATGAGAAGGCCAAAATTGCCTGGAAAGAAACACAGCAGAAATGAAAGAAAAGATGAAGGCAACTAAACTTCAATATTCAATCAGCTGAAATTATTATTGCTAAACAAATGTAATATTTAATACCTCCTTATATAAAGAAAATATGAGTTATCTTTCAAGATTTTTTCTCTATATTAATACTTAATCATTTTTTAAAATCAAAAAGTAAATATTAAAGCATTAGATAAGGTACAACTATAGTAACATGTTTGCAAATTTCTTAGGCATAGGCAGCAGCCTGAACACTGACATAGAATTTTTATATGATCTGTACTGAAAAATGTCATAATCCATTTTGTGTAGAATATTGATTTTATGTACAAATATTTTTATAGTAAATCACTCATGAACTTTCACGAATATTCTTTCCACTTTAAACCTTTAGAACCACTTCTTTCCATTTATTTTTTCAGAAAAATTCAGTAACAATAGGAAGGTGTACATGAGATTAAGAGGAAAAGTCAGCAGTGAGGTAGCTACTTCAATAACCTGAAAAACTTTGCATTTTTAATACATATAACAGTCCTGAACTCAGTATCTCATTTCCCAGTCTCTTTTCCATGCTTTATGTTAATTTTACACTAATTTTTCCTTAATTCATGAGAAAACTTGAGCCCATTAATCTCTAAGACCTCCATCATATATGCAAATTCTTGACCCCAGATTTCTGTTGACTCTTGAAATCATTAGAAACACATGCAGTGGTGTGCTACAAATGGCCCAGACGTATCTAACTAAAAAAACTTAGCTCTGTTATGTAGTACTTCAAGATGTAGGCCAAGTTACTTCACTTCCTTGAGCCTCAAATTTCAATTTTTAAAAAATGGGGAAACTCCTGTAAAAATTTAAAAATACAGCATAATTCCTTCACTCATCCATAGCTATGGCCAAAGTCAGGGATGTTGCGGGACATGAAAAGTGTTGAGCTATACAAGGTGAAATTTTCTTCAATCTCTATGGACTTCAGAATTGAGAAGAAATCTATTTATAATGTCTGTTTAAAGAACGTTAAACAGTTATCTGTAAGAACAATTAACTGTCATGTAATACACAGTTAATGAATTTAATGGTGTACATAATGCTCTAAAGAAGTACTGTTATTTTCTCATTCTTTTGTAATTTGTACATGTGCATGCTTTAAAGTGTATATATTAATAAACTAATGATCAATAAAGGTGGGCGTTATTTGAAAAAAGGCTTACAATAGCTCGTCTGAAAATAATTTACTCAATTTATGTAGATCAATTTTTAAAATCAGAAATATATAAGGGCTTTTTAAATTTTTTCTTCTTTACAACTTTATTTATACTCACATAGCATACAATTCATCCATTTTAAGGGTATGTTCCAGGGGCTTTTAGCATTATAGGAAGATTTTCACTATCATTTTTATTTTAAAAGATCAATCATCATATATTTGAATGGCACAGTATTTAAGGAGACCTACAAGTATCAACTATAGGCATGTAATAAATATTAATTCAACTTAATGTTAACTGTTAGACAAATTTTAATGGACTTATCACTTAAATTGTATATCTTTCTGATGATTAGGGTTTTCCCAAATATAAAACCTTAACTTCTCTTTCTTTTACTTAGTCCACCTCAAGAAATTAGTCATTATAAAAAAGTTTAAGTTTATCTAAAAATAATCATATAGGCCTGTTATAGAAAAACATAAAATTATAAATTTTATTGTCATATGCACCTATGGGGTCTATTTTGTATTGTCATTTTTGTACTTGTGCAATGAGAATAGTGTTAATGACATTGAAATATGTGAGGCTGTAAATGGCATTTGCATTCACCAGATACATCAACTCTGCTTCTACATTTAATCACTAGAGCTATTTATAGCTTCATGCACTCTTCTTCCATAAACAGCAATACCTCAGTCAAGTACCTTCATAGTACTGATTTATTTTCCATGTCAATGGAGATGAGAAAAACAAAACTATATTTTTGTATTGGTTTTAGACAGAGGATGAGAGAGAAACATCAATTCGTTGTTCTATTTATTTATGCATTTATTGATCCTTACATGTGCCCTGATAGGGGATCAAACCCACAATCTTTGTATAACTATACAACGCTCTAACTAAGTGAACTACCAAGCCAGAGCCAAAAATATTGTATAGAAATAAAACATTTTCACCTTGATCAAGAAAAGAAGCTTTAAAAGCTGAATATAAAAATACAAGAAAAATAAAATCTATAGTTAAATATATTTAACTTTGGAAATTTTTATTAAATCTTCAAATATATACTATGGGTAGGATTTGTCATTTTATTTCTCAATGAAATATTAAAATAATTTAGTACTTCATTATTTTTTAATTTAAGTAAAAATATTTTAAGACACTATAATAGTAATAGTTTTCTAAAAATACAGGCCATCTCTAACTTATAAGCATGTGTTCCAAACAGTTATTTTTATATCTTTATTTTGAAACATAAGCTGTACTTTCTCATAGAAAGAACATGTGGAATTTTCCTTTAATATTTTATTTCCTTATTTTTAGAGAGGGGATAGGAGAAAGAGGAAGAGAAACATCAATGTGTGGTTGCCCCTTGCATGCTTCCAGCTGGGGACCTGGCCTGCAGCCCAGGCATGTGCCCTGACTGGGAATTGAACCAGCGATCCTTAGGTTCTCAGGCCAAAGCTCAATCCACTGAGCCATACCAGCCAGGGCAAACATGGGTTTTAGTTAGTAACCTGAGCATGAATTCAAAATTCTACTTAGTTCAGTTGCTGGATTTAGAATCACCATTTCTAGTTATAAAATATAACAAACTTTATTAAGAATAACTTATTAGGGCCCTGGCTGGATAGCTCAGTTGGTTAGAGCATTATCCCAGTATGCCAAGGTTGAGAATTCAATCCCCAGTCAGGGCACATACAAGAATCAACAACCAACAAATACATAAATAAGTGAAATAATAAAAATTAATCTCTCTTTTCCCTCCCCATTTCCTCCCTCAAATCAATCAATAAATAAAATAATTTGTTACATTTCATTTTTAAAAAGCCAAAATTACCCTTTCATACACAGCATAGCATATATGTGTGAAAAACTCATTTTGGAACTTGTTTGATATCAACTAGAAATTTAGAAATGTCCTTATTCATTTGTTCATATATTCTTGCAGCTGGGCATCTACTTATTTGTTATTAAGAACTTGCTAAGAACTAAACATTCTGACAAAGAAGTCATGTGCTTCATAAATTTATATGTTTCCATGCACAATCCGGAAATTGGGTGAAATGCATGCATTTGTTACATGTAAATATTCATATGGGTTATCCACTTCTTTTCTAGTCTTAGGATGCATGATGTCCTTTGGTATTAGAAATGTAAGTTTTAAAATTTAAAATTTGTGTTCAAAATGTCAGGTCAAGAACCCTGTGAATTACGAGGCAGGTGTGCTACGGAGCAAGAAGGGGCTCATTCACATGGTGCCTTGGTTTAAGACCCAGCAATTAGTGTTAAGAAAAACAGGTCTTTATTTACAATATTCCAACCTGGGGGTGGGGTGCTGAAAGCACTCCTCCTTAGAGCCCTGTTTCCCCCCCAAGACCCAGCACTTCCCTTGCTCCCCAAAAGTCTATAAGCCAAAAGCATGCCCAGAAGTTCCCTATTCCTTATCTGTCAGCCCTCTCCTTCAGGATCTGGGGTGTGCAGTCATCAGCTTCTGTACAGCAGTTCAGAAAAGCATGTGCTGTGTTACTGTGCATCATGGTGAGGTCAGGAAAAGCACAAGTCCTAAAAGAGTCCTTTCTGCATATCCCGAGTTCCAAAACGTCCAGGTCTGTAAGACAGTCCTCAGTGACTTCCAAGCCCGCGGAGCTGGTACAGTCAAAGCCGCAGTGTGCCTGCTTTCTTAGCCCAGGCTGCAAAGCCTGCTCATCCCTGCAGACTGCATAGCTGCTGGCTCCTTCTTTCTTCTTACGGAGGACCAGCTTCACTACAAATTACACAGCTGCTGCATTACGGCTCTCACACATCAAACCTCACAGGGGTCCCTCTACATCCTTACAAAATCGCGTGACTCTCCCTCATGACTGCTGCCTAATTTTTAAACCCTGACTGCAGCCTGTGACGCAGTCAGTGTGGTGACCAGTCCTGGCCACTTGCAAAATCTCACACAGGCCCAGTAACCTTTTTCATCACCATTCTTATGGACCAAGTTCCTCCTAGTTCCTTGGTGCTGTGGAGCCACCGTAGCCATTTGGATAACTAAGAAACTAAGTATCTGTTAGGAAAATGGCTGTGCCCCACTCAGTCCCATCTTCCCAATGCTGAGTTTCTGGCCTCTCTTACCAGTGGACATGTAAAATGGGGCAACTGCTTTGGAAAACCTTAAACATAGAGCTACCACATGACCAAGCATTTCTGCCCCTAGGTATTTATACAAGAAAGATGAAAACATATAGCCAAAAAATACAAACAAGCCATATTCCCATCAACTAATAAATAAAATGTGGTCTATTTATTTATTAAATGAAATTTATTTAGCAATAAAATTTAATAAACTACTGATACAAGCTACAACATAGAAGACTGTTGAAAATGCACTTAGTGAAAGAATCCGGTCACAAAAGACTACATATTGTATAATTCCATTTACAAGAATACCTAGAATAGGCAAATCCATAGAGACAGAAAGTATATTAGTGTTTGCCTAGGACTAGGATGGGTTATTGTGGGTAAACACGGTAATTGACTGCTAATGGATATGGGAAGATGTAATGTTCTAAGATTGATCGTAGTGACGGTTGCACAACTTTGTAAACATACTAAAAACCATTGATTTGTACACTTTACATGGGTGAGTGACATATTAACTATATCTTAGTTATATCATTTATATAATCAATGCCTGGTACAAGATACTAAACTGTATATTTTATAGATAGTGCTGCCTTTAATCAAGTGCCTGGGCCATTATCTTAGGCACTCTACGAATATATTATTAAAGAAACAGGATAGCTGACCTGCAGACCTAAAGGTTGCTGGTTCTATTCCCAGCCAGGACACATAACCAGGTTGCAGGCCAGGTCTCCAGCCACGTGGAAGCAGGTGAAAGGCAACCATACATTGATGTTTCTCCCCCTCTCTGCCTCTCTCCCTTCCTCTCTCTCTAAAAATAATATTTAAAAATCTTTACATATATAAAGTTACACCCATTGCCTTCTCCTATCAGGATTTTCCGTCAGCAGCACCTCAGTCCAGCTTCTGTCTCAATTTTGTGGGGCTAAATAGGTGCTTTGAAACTGCTCAGGGAAGGACAAACCTTCATCTCTACAAATTCACCTCTCCCAGGAATTGATCTGGGCTCTTCTGAGGATAATTAGAACAAATTTCGGTTTGGGCTTACTTTTAGCAGACATGGTACCAAATTTTGATTAATTTTTCTTGCATGCAATGCTTTTTGACAGGTTTACCTACCTGTCCTGTTTCTATCTATCTATCTATCTATCTATCTATCTATCTATCTATATTTATATATTTAATTAGATATAGATAACAAATTAGAAATTTGTTCTAATTATCCTCAGAAGAGCCCAGATCAATTCCTGGGAGAGGTGAATTTGTAGAGATGAAGATTTGTCCTTCCCTGAGCAGTTTCAAAGCACCTATTTAGCCCCACAAAATTGAGACAGAAGCTGGACTGAGGTGCTGCTGACAGAAAATCCTGATAGGAGAAGGCAATGGGTGTAACTTTGAAGCAACAGTACCATTCATACACATCAGTGGTTCTCAAATTTGAGTATTCATCATAAACCTCTGGAAAAACAGATTACTGACTTTCTGATTTCCTAGGATTGGGTCAGGCCCGGTAATGTGCATCTCTAACAAATTCCAAAGTAATACTGATTCTGCTTGTCACAGGTGAATTCTGCTGGTTATTCAAAAAGTGAATATGTTTATAAGTGGGAGATGATGGGAGAGGTGGGCTGAAGAAAATAAAGATATAAAAGGAAATGACACATTGAAGACAAATTGTCGAAGTCAATAACTTCCGAGCAAAGCTTTTAACCCTGGTGCATTATCTTGGTACATGGTGAGAATGGTTATTCAGTGAGGTGAGTTTTATTATCTGAGTTAAATTGCCTGTCAGATCTCCTGCTGCCTTTCCCGTAGCAAATTTACTGATGGTAACCTGCCCCCCTCAACAGCTCCAGCAACATGGGGTGGCTAAGTTGGAAGTACTCTCTTTAGCGTGAGAGTTGGGATGTGCTGAAAACCACAAAGACTTCTTTCTTCCCAAATATGTACCCTACAAAGCCATCCGACTCCTTTCCCCACTTGCCTTCCTTAGAACTCCACTAGCAAGGTAATTACATGAGGTTAGTAAAGAAGTGCATTCAAATGCATAAGCCCTCAGAACAGAAGCACCTCTCTCATTATCACAGAAATATCTTTGTCATTATCAAAAAATCTGTTTATCACATTAACTGTCACCTGAAAAAGAGATTTCCAGGCTCTAGGAGAAAGATATTTTGATTTTGGTAAGAAAAGTCAGTATCAATTTGATTCACTGCAACTATTTCACTCCAAAGTTACATCACTAGAATTTGTTTCTGAATTTCTCATGAAAATCAATGAAAGACCAATAATCAACAATAAAGCATTATTAACAAAGTACTTGAAATGTAGTCTTAGATGTTTCTCAGATTTACTTTTTTGAACATTGAAGGAAAATGACATTCATTTTCACTCACTCTAATAAGACACCACCTCCTACAGGTCACAGAATCTTTTCAGAGAACAAAAACAAAACAGAAACAGAACTATTTATTGGTTAAAAATTAAGCATTTGCCCTGGCTAGTGTGGCTCAGTGGATTGGCACTAGCCTGAAAACTTAAAGGTCGTGGGTTCGATTCCCCAGTCAGGGCACATAACCAGGTTGCAAGCCAGATCTCCAGCCAGGTCCATACCTAGAGGCAGGTGAAAGGCAACCATACATTGATGCTTCTCTGCCTTCTTCCTCCCTTCCTGCCCTTCTCTCTGAAAATAATGAATAACGAAAAAACATCTTTAAAAAAAATTAAGCATTGACCTTAGTGCCTAGGAGAGAAATGTGATCTGGATCCTCCAAAGAAAATATGGTTATGGAAATAAAAATAATCCAATAAAGTATAGAGTTATAACTCAGCCTTCCCCTTTTAGTTCCCTGGGTTTTCCAAGGAAATCTGTGCCATCTGCAGACAGATGCTTATGTTTTTATGTTTATTCAATATGAATAAACAGAGGTGCTAGTGTAGAAATTGGCACTGTTAGAAATGTGGATTAATTTACGGTAAGAGTCAGGTGTTTAATCAGAGTTTTTTAAGCAAAATGACATTTGAAAACAATTTCCACAGCCAAAAAACTGCATTGTTATTGTAATTTTGATAATTTACTGTTACATTTAGCACCAGACATTGTGGTTGAGCAAGCTGATTCTTGGGTTTAAATTAAAGCATAAGTAGCATCACTAAACTACCTTGATGCCATAGAAGAACTCAAACCTCTGAAATATTATGGATACTTTAGCAATATTTTACAAAACTAGTTTAACTCTCATCATAATATGCTCAACATTTCCAAATGTTATCACTTATATTTTATTCTATACATAATCTTTAATATATAATACTATATACTGCTGTTAATAGTCATATATCTAAATAGATAGTAGATAGCCCTGGTTAATGTGGCTCAGTGGATTGAGCACTGGCCTGTGAACCAAAGGATCACAGGTTCGGTTTCCAGTCAGGGCACATGCCTGGGCTGCTGGCCAGGTCCCCAGTTGGGGTGTGTGAGAGGCCACACCACACATTGATATTTCTCTCCTTCTTTCTCTCCCTCCCTTCCCCTCTCTTTAAAAATAAATAAAAATCTTTAAATAGATGATGACAGATAGATAGATAGATATTTCTCTTTAATACAAAAAGTGTTCCAATTTTGGAGCTGATGTAAAAGTTATATTCACATATACCTTTATATAACCATGACCCTTAGAAATAAATATTGAAGATCATGTTAAATTATATCAATTATCTTGCTCTTACTTTTAAAGAAACATTCAACAGAATAGGCATTTTTGTATTAAAAATTTACAGATACTTAGCACTGATTAAAATTTAGCATTTAGCACAGATTGATGCATTCATTCTGTGATTTTTTTTAAATTTTGGTATTTTTTAAATGTTTTTTATTTATTATTTTCAGAGAGAAGGGCAGGGAGAAAGGAAGAAAGGGAGAGAAACATCAATGTATGGTTGCCTTTGACCTGCCTCCAGCTAAGGACCTGACTGGAGACCTGGCCTGCAACCTAGTTATGTTCCCTGGCTGGGGAATCGAACCAGTGACCTGTGCGTTTGCAGGCTGGCGCCAATCCACTGAGCCACACCAGCCAAGGCTTAAACTTTGGTATTTTTATACAGGAAAGGTGAACTACTATAAAATTTTATAAGATTAATTTCTTTTCTGGTTATGCAGATAATTTTGTATTAGTTTAACATTGATTCATGTGACAAGTAAAACTTTACATTTGAATGATGTAATATGACATTATTATTATTATTATGCTAATTTAATCATCTATTGAGGCTTGCTTGTCAGCAAGTAGATTTCTTCTAGTGGTAATTTAAGAAACAAGTTTCTTTTCCTCTTGTGTTTCCTCCGTCTCCTAGGGCTCTGTCTGAAATCTTTTGCGCTTGGACAAAGGAAGAGGAAACTGGGCAAGGAATCTTCACTTCCTTAGAGCTTGAAACATATCACTTCTGCTCTCATTCCCTGTGGTAAACTAGCCAAAGGATGCAACCGAGATGCAAGTGGAGGGTGACGAATTAGGTCCTTGACTGGGCAGCTAATTTCTCATAAAAGTGATGGAAGCTAGGGCACAAATTTTGGTGGCAAGTTGGCTGTCATCTGACCACCAAAGGTCTTTGCTTCCTTCTTCCACTTAAAGAACCCTCTCCCCTCTTCCAAGCCCTTACTCTATTTTTCCATCCAGCCCGATGTCAAAGAGATCTACACAACACACAATTTTCTCTAACTCATCCAAATATGGCTTTCCATGACACAGCGATCTCTAGAAAACAGTTTCTAGCTCCCCCCCTCCCCCCAAGCTACAGTTACAACACAGAGATGGCGCAGTGCAAGGATTACTGTAACAAAACTATGAGTTGCCAGAGAATGACACACACACACAAGTTGCTGTTTCTCAGCAATGACCAAATCCTGCTGAGTAAAACACCCTGGGAGAAGTTTCATGATAAGGCTCTGATTTCTGTCTCTGATAAGGACTTCATTATTGGTTATTTCTGATTCCTGCTGGTTGCGTCCTGTGGGAAGTTCGTCCTTGACCATTATTTTCGTGTCGGCTTCTGAAATGAACAATAGGGAGTATGCCCACCGTGGTAGGCAGAAAAATAATCGCTCCCCACCAAAAAAAAAGTTCGTGTCCTCATCCTTGGAACTTATGAATATATTATATGACATTGCAAGGGAGAAGTAAGGGTGCAGAGGAAATTAAATTTGCTACTTAACCTTGAGATGGGGGGGGAGGGTTTGTCCTGGCTCATGTGGGCAGGCCCAGTGTAATCAGAAAGTACCTTGTAAGTGAAGAAGGGAGGCAAGAGTCAATGTCAAAATAATACAGTTTGGGAAAGATTTGACCAGTCATTGCTGGCTTTTCAGATGGAAACAGAACATGAGCTAAGGAATGCAATGGTCTCTAAATACTGGAAAATGAAAATAAATTAAAAAAAAAAAACAAAACAGATTTTCTCCTAGAACAAGGAATGCAACCCTGCTGACCTTTGGATTCTAGCCCAGTAACCCTTTTGGATTTGTGATCTACCGAAGGATAAGATAGTTGTGGTAATTTATAACAGCAGTAATAGATTATAGACTATAATTCCTGTTATTAATTTGGAGGGACAGAGGCTTTTTCCTTTTTTCATACTTGCAATTTTTTTTAGGCCAGTCTCACGTTTTGTTTAGTCTGTTCTTAATTAAAATTCTCTTAAAATGTAGAGGCTTCTGATATAATTATTTTCATCAGTACCAAGGTAGAACAATCGCATTCAAAAGTTATATCTTAGGCATAATAGAGTAGCCTCCCCCATCCATGGTTAACGTTTCCATAGTTTCAGCTACCCTAGTCAACAGCGGTCCAAAATTTTTCAATAAAAATTCCAGAAATAAGCAAGTCATAAATTTTAGATCTTCTGAATAGTGTGATGAAATCTTATGCTGTTCTGCTACATTCCCCCTCTTTTTTCCAGCATATCTGATGGGTTATGGACCCTTCCCACCCAGAAGCCCCCTATTAACCATCTTGGTGGCAGCTCAACGGTCATGGGATTTGTTGCTTTTTTTCAAGCACTGTGTGCAAGAATAATGATGCTGGAAATTCAGATATGCCAAAGAGAAGCCATAAAAGCTTCCTTTAAGTTAAAAGGTGAAAGTTCTTAACTTAAGGAAAGAAAAGAAATTGTATGCTGAGTGTTAGGTTTGTGCCCAGAACAAGAAAAGAGTCAGGTGGACCAGTTCAAAGCCTTTATTGAAGGATGTTCAAGCAGGTGGGCTGGGTCCCAGAAGACTGCAATGCCAAGCAGAAACAGAGTTGGGTTTTTAAGGGGTGGGAGAGTTGGTGGGACTTTCAAAAGTCCAGATGGTGCTAGTGATAAGGAAGTAGGCTCTGAGAACAGGGAAGGTACTCAATTCTTGTCAGCGGACAAAGGTACCTTTGTTAGACAGGATAACCAGAGGGCACAGGCAGTCACTGGGGGAAGCAGGTTTATTGGGGACTTGCTGAAATTAGATCTGAATTCCTGGGACCCAGGTCTTCATGCCTCAGACTGAGGTTGTGAAGACCTACAGTAAGGATGAATCTCCTCCCTGTGAAATAGATTAATTTGTAAATTAAACTTTATGATAGGTATGTACGTATAGGGAAAAACACGGTATATATCTGTACTATCTGTGGTACTATCTGTAGTTTTAGATATCTACTGAGGGTCTTAGACTGTATTCCCCCTAAATAAGGAGGTGGTACTGTAATATACATTCTTCATACTTGAAACAGAAGATTTAAATTTTTTTTTAATTTATAAAGATTTTGCTAACTAGGATTCTGCCCTCAATCAAAACGGAAAACTTTAGAAGTATGATGTTACATCCTGGGAGGAAGAATTAGCAAGCACAAAAATGTTGATTAGTTGGAGAATTAAGTGCTTGAATAATTGACCTGGAAAAAAGGTCAGGGACATATAAGGACTATAAATAATAGGCTTTGGGGATAAGCACTGAAAAAATGGTCCTTACCCTGTTAGACTCTAGAATTTTGCCAGGGAATAGGATTAAGCAAATAATGCATTTAATTACAAAAGCTGGGAACTACTATAGACAAAAAACATCAGGTACTATAAGAAGAGTTCAACAACAAGACTTACCAACTGATGAGTTAGTAAAGAGTTTCTCAGAGAAAGACACAGAGAAGGGGAATGATGGGTTGCCAGGTAAAGAGTAGGGTTTAAAACATCCCAGGAGGAGAAAAAGCATATGAAGAAATTTCCCATTCTGATAGGCTGAGGTAGCTTTTAATGACCAAAGTTTCTTTTGAGAACAACGTAGAAAAGTCACATCAAGCATGAAAAAGCCTTAAGGGTCGCCTAAATCAACTAGCTCAAAGGGGTCAAAAGCCTGAGGAAAAGGGGCTGCAAAGAGGTGAGCTAATATTCCTCAACAAATGCTTGAGAATTTGGGATTTGCCTGGGCAAAAGATTATTGATGGAGGACTGGGAAATCAGAAGAGAGTTGAGCTGATTGCAAAGCTGAAAGAAGAAAGGGTGGAGAAGGGGGAGAACGGGAGAAAAGAGAAAGAAAGAGTATGAAAAGCGTAGCAGAGATTTCAATGGTTTAACTGTTCAAGGAAGACAGAAATAAGAGTCCTAGACTTCCAAATAAAGAGCCATACGTTCACTTAAAGCCCTAGAGGAGTGGTATGCCCTGAGAGCAGAACTCCAGAAACAGGAAAAATATTATTAAAACCTCAACCAAGAAGTTACTGATTATATTAAGGAGATCCATCTCAAGCCATTTTCCTAGAAGAAGAAGAAAGGGATGGATAACATAATTTGGAACCCTTTTATTTATACCTAATGTCCAGTACTTAGTCAGATATGCTAGAGTTTGTAAAAGACCAAACCACATACACAAATCCTTAAAAAACATAAGAAGAAAATAGAAATAGATTTACCGTTATCCAAATACTGGTCATAGTAGACAGACATTCAAATAATTATGACTAAAGTGTTCAAGAAAAGAGAAGAATGTGGAGAAAAATTAAATGTTAGAAAATTTTACAAGACAATTGAAAACTATAAAAATTCAAATGGCTTTTTGGAACTGAAAAATATCTGTATTTAACTGCATATTGGACATGGAAAAGATAAAATTATAGAATTAAAAAACAGACTAAAAAGAAAAATTACAGAAAAGAGTGTACAGACATGTGGGACAGAGTGAAAAGGTTTAAAATACATGTAATTGGAGTCTCACAAGGACAGAAGAGAGAGTGAAGCAGAAGCATAGAGAATGGGTATTTTTTTAAGTGATGGAAGATGTCAGAGAGTTAGGAAGCACTGTGTAACTCAATCAGTGTCTATAAAAAGAAAGTCTCACTGAAGCACATAACTGCTGAAAATCAGAAACAATGAGAAAATTTTGAAAGCAGTCCAATAAAACAAAAGGACAGGAAAGAGTTTGTCACATTCAAGGAAAACTTTCAAAAGCAAATGTTATTAGACTAGCATTTATTTTAAAGGAGTGATGTACTATGAGGCATCAAAAGGAAGAAATAGGGGAAGTTATAGAGAATCTTGAAGGCCTTGCTTTGTATTTTGGATTTTATCTTAGGATAATAAAAAATGATCAAAGAACTTAAATGGGAGAAGACACCATCAGATATGAATAATTAAGAGTTTAACTTTACAGTTCTGAGGAGAATGGATTGAGTGGTAGGAGAGGCAAGGAATAAATAGAGTAGAGCAGGAATGTGATTAGCAGACAACGACCAAAAGATATTAAACAACTGGAACAAGACACATGGTTAGAGAGCAACTACCAGCAAGGATTATTTGATCTTAGGTCTGTTTGTGTTGAGTGAGAGCTTATAAAAATGCCTCCAAATAGTGACTGTTGCAATGCTGGCAAGGCTAAAATGACTGGACAGGGTCCAGTGATCAATGGCCATAAATCAGTGGGGAATTGAAGGCTACTAAGGTGAGGACCTAGGAAATGGAATACAGCTCACGGGACAGAAAAGATATTTTGTCCATTATTTTGTTTTTATCCACATCATTTTAGAATGTTGAGGCTTCATATAATTATGGTAGGGACAAAAGAACTAACTAGATAAATGGCAGTTAAGAAAATGATCAATTATTCAGCATTTATTAGTATCACACAATGTTATGTATTTTCTCTATATATAAAATCTCATTGAATTTTCACAACCCTCATTTAAAGGAGGTCTTATTCTCTTTTCACAAGTGAGATAACTGAAGCAAATTGAAGTGATTTGCTGAGCATGCAAGAGGGATTATGAAACTTGTTCAGGAAGGAATGATGCCAAACAGGAGCATGAGAATTAACTGAGGTCACTGATTTGGAAGACTGTGATGGTCACTGTGTCCTGCTCTGCAAAACTCCTTAGATCTTCACATCCTCATGCACACTTTTCAGTAAAGACTGAAGTGCAGGGGGAATTTAAGTTCTACAAAAAGTTGGGTTGATCAGGATGTTACCACTGCTGCCCCAGGTGGTATGCCAAGACTACAGGGTAAGGTAATACAGAGAGGGTGATTCATTTTCAATAATTATGATAGATTTTTTCCCCAACTTGGTGAGTCATATGTAACTTTGTTTTATGAGGCATTCTACTTACTAGAATGATACAAGAGTCAGAAGTGTACAATTCCACAGAATACAGTCACCATGATACTAAAAGAAATAACAGTATATAGTGACATTTTGGAAAAATACACGGAATCTTTTCACTTGGCCTTGATTTTAACAGTTTGTAACTGTTTCTATGTAAACGTCTCTAAATTTGGAACCACTCTCAATGAGTTTTCAATTAAGACTAAGCTGAAAATGTGAGAGTATTATCCAATTTTAACCTTTAATGAAAGATTATGTGATGCATGAAAAATCTTGGCATCATATAAGGCTTGTTATTTGGGAAGAAAAGAAAGGAATTGAAAATACAGGAATATACAGTTATACCTAAGAAAATGTTTAATACCCCTGTCACAGATTCCAAATTCAGTATCTCATGGAGGAGTCTTGAGAGGGGGCAGGAAACTAGAATTTCTTAAACGTGGAAGTAGAGACCTGAATAGACTTTTAATCTTATGGCCGTGGACACAACCTGCCTAATTTTAATGAGACCAAACAAATTCCCCGTAAATGACCTAGTTATATTCTAGGAGAGACTGAGATAGACTCCTGGGGGCTTGACCAAAAAGACTAGGAAAAATTAATCACTTATTATCTGAGACACATAATTCTTAGAGACTTTAGATGGTTAAGAAATTTGTAACTCTATCTGGTGATGGATATTAACTAGACTTATTCTAGTAATAATTTTACAATATATACAAATATTGAATTTTTATGTTGAACATCTGACATAAATATAATGTTAAATGTCAGTTATTCCATTTAAAAAACAAAGAAATCAGCCTGCCAAGTGGGATTTATATCCCCAGTGTGCCACTTAACAAATATGTGACATTCACAAGTATACTGTGATTAATTTTACTTTTATTTAGTAATGTGAAAAAAAGGAAATAGCTGTAGAAGCTATTCCATAAAGTTATTATAGTGTTTAAATGAGTTAATGCACAAAAACTGAGAACACTGTCTGAAACATAACAATGACTCCATAAACATCAGATACTAGTATATCATCATCATCATCATCATCATCGTTTTATTATTAAGATGTCATCACGGCCAACATTTCTCTGTGCTTTGCAACTTTTCCTTTGGGGTTTCCATTTTGTTCAGATTGCTTAATTTATTCTATCTTTCTTAGTCATTATTTCCCCCCTTTATTTTTCATGAGCTTTCTTCTTTTCTCCCTTCTTGCTCTTACCTCTTTCCTTTCCTTTATAACTCTTTGTTTATAATTAGTTTTAAGTGTAATATTTGATATGCACAAAATAAAATACTATTTATAATAGGCTGCTAAGTATAATGAATAATTATAGATGAAATTATCTCATACCCACCACTCAGGTTAGGAGATGATCATGATCAGTGTGCTTTGGAAGCCCATCCTTGCTCTGCCCTGGTTCCATCATCGCTGTTCCTAATTTACCACGAATTCACTAATGTTTTAAATTTCTTGTTTGTCATATGTTTCTTTATCTCTAAGTACTTTTTATCTCCTGTGTTTGTAGTGTTTGCCTAATATTGCATGTACAAAACTTTTATAAATAGACTTTCACTATATACAATCTTCCATGTCTTAATTTGCCCCTCAGCCTCAGAGTCCAAGGTAGACTCCCATGAATTTTAGCTAAAGATCACTCATTTCTACTGCTGGCTAACATTCCATTCACCACAATTATTTGAACCATTTTATTGTTGGTAGACTTGATATAATTGCTAATTCTTTACTCTCACCAATGTTTCTGTGCACATTCTTGCACCTATTTCTTGGTTCATATATTTGAGAATGTCTTTAAGATAGAATTCTAAGAATGAATTGTTGGGTAGTTAGGTATGCACATTTTCACAAAGTAATGACAAATTATTTTTCATAGCAGTTATCATGCTTTACAGTCCAACTAACAAGAAATAAGAATATAGGTTAATCCAGAGACTCATTTATATTTGATAGTACCCCCCCCCTTTTTTTCCCTACTGCAGCAAAAACTGGAAATTTAGCTGGAATTGGGAACATTGGGTACTATAGCATTTTACTGGGCCTAAGGACATGCACTGTTTTTTCCTAATCAATTAACAATTTTACCTTTAAAGCTTTTAATAGTTTTATAATTTTGGTAGATGAGAATATTGGAAATAATAGTTTGCAAAAGCTAATTTTTTAGTACCCTAATTGGCCCTTCAATGTTTAAGCAAAAAGGAGGGGGGAAAAGGAATAAGACACAATCGTCTATTATACCTAGAAAGTTGGAAACTTATCACACTATAAAAGCTAAAGGGCATTTTTAACAGAGATTAGGGATCAGGATACAGAGCTGGAGTTCATCTGCCATGGTTCGTGGGAAATGGAACCGAGTCCGAGTCATGCCAGCAAGCTTGGTGTAGAGGCTGACATGTCTCAGGCAGTTTGCATTCTGCAGCTTAGCAAGTCCAAATAAAATGGCTCAAAATAATCAGATGAAACAATTTACACTTTCCACTAACATTAGATGCATATGCACATATGTTTTAATAAATAAATGTATGACAAAAATAATTCTACATTTCTGTATTTAAGAGATTTTAAAAGAAAAATTCCTGTGATTTCCAATGTTAGAAGTATAAGGTTTGGCCCCATAACCAAAATTTCAAGGACTCTTGGATCTTTGAGAATTACAACATAGAATACTTTCAGTGGAGAGATTTAAAGTACACACGTATACAAGTACGTGGGGGTGGGGTGGAGGGTCGAAGGCTGGTTGGAAAGCAAGAAGTCTTGCAAAAATTATCAGGTCCACACAAATTCCATTTGGGTTGCCAAATTTGCATTAGTCCTGCCCACAGTTTGAAATGTCACCCCACCCTCTCTCTACCATCTGCACCACCACCTACTGATTCCTATGTCTCTAGTCTTAGAGAACAGAAGCATCTGCCTATAACAGGCACATTTAGAATGGCCCCCAAACACAGATTCAAATACAAAAATTAAAAATATATTAGAGAGAAGTCAGGATGTGTGTTTATTTTAGAGCCAGAACTTTACCATCATAGGTTTTCAAGCTTGTTCTTTCCCTGAACTCATTTCATTTTACCGGCATACAAAAAACAAGAGCATTTTTATGGTGAATCTAAGATCACATAGATGAATTAATAACAAAAAAGTCTGTGCAAATTTCTTTACCTGTTGCTAATTAAATAATACAGCTACTTCCACTCATTATTTTCCATTTATCAATTTATTTACTCAATACACAGTTGGGGGTCATACAGTGATATATAGAAAATCAATAACACATTTTTTCCTACTTCTGAACACCACAGTGTAGTGCAGAGATATTTAATAGAAATACAATGTGTAGCACATACGAACATTTTACATTCTCTAGCACAAAGGTTAAAATAATAAAATAAAAACAATAAATTTAATAGCATACTTCACTTATCTCAACATATTCAAGATGTTAACATTTCAATATGCAGTCAATAGAAAATTTTTTATTGTGATTCTTTGTATTCTCTTTTTGGTCTATTTTCAAAAGTAAGTGCGTAACTCAACTTGTACGAGCCACATTTCAAGTGTTCATTAGTCACATGCAGTGAGTGGTTTCTGTTTTGGACAGTACAGTTCTAGCACATAGATAATATTCATTTATTATTCCAGAGTGAGGGAAATAGCAAGAAAATAAATACAATGCAATCAAGGTGCAATGAAACTGATAAGGGTATATACAGAGAAACAAATGAATCTTTTCAAAACTTTCTCATTTAGAATTATTTTATATTTAAGTATATTTCATTGATTATGCTGTTACAGTTGCCCCAACATCTTTTCCCTTTGTTTCCCTCTGCCCAGTACCCTCCTTCCACCCCCTTAGTTCACGTCCATGGTTCATGCATGTAAGTTCTTTGGCTTCACCCTTTCCTATACTATTCTTAACATTCCCTATTTTATACCTACCAATTATGCCCCTTAATCCCTGCACCAGTTTTCCCTTCTCTCTCTTTCCCTTTCCGGCTGACAATCCTCCAAATGATCCCTATACCAATGATTCTGTTCATATTCTGGCTGTTTGCTTAGTTTGTTTTTATTTTTTAGATTCTATTGTTAATAGTTGTGAGTTTGTCATTTTAATGTTTATAGTTTTGATCTTCTTTTTCTTAAATAAGTCCCTTTAGAATTTTGTGTAATAATGGCTTGGTGATGATGAACTCCTTTGCTTTATCTTGTCTGGGAAGCACTTTATCTACCCCTCCATTATAAATAAAAGCTTTTCTGGATAGGGTAACCTAGGTTGTAGGTCCTTGCTTTTCATCACTTTGAATACTTCTTGCTAGTCCTTTCTTGTCTACAAAGTTTCTTTTGAGACATCATCTAATAGTTTTATAAGAACCTCTTTGTAGGTAACTGTCTTCTTTTCTCTTGCTGCTTTTAAGATTTTCTTTTTCTTTTTAACTTTTGGCATTTTAATTATGATGTGTCTTGGTGTGGTCTTCTTTGGTTTGAGACTCTCTGTGCTTTCTGAACTTGTATGTCTATTTTCTTCACCAAACTAAGGAAGTTTTCTTTTATTGTTTTTAAAGTAAGTTTTCAACTTCTTATTCTTGTTCTCCTCCTTCTGGCATCCCTGTGACTCAGATGCTGGCACATTCGCAGATGTCCCAGAGGTTCCTAAGCCCATCTTCACTTAAAAAATTTTTGTTTCTTCTTTTTGTTCTGGTTGAATGTTTATGTCTTCCTTATATTCCAAATCATTGGTTTGAATCTCAGCTTCCTTCCCTTATTTGGTGGTTTCCTGTGGATTATTCTTTATTTCACTTAGTGTAATCTTTATTTCTTCCCCTATTTGTTTATTCATTTATTTATTTTATTTTTTTGCAATACTCAAGGAGTTCTCTGAGCATCCTGCTCACCAGTGTTTTGAACTCTGCATCTTATAGATTGATTACCTCCATTTTACTTAGTCGTTTTTCTGGGGTTTTATTCTATTTTTTGATTTGAGCCATATATTTTTGTCTCCTCAATTTAGCAGCCTCCCTGTGTTTGTATCTTTGTATTAGATAGAGCTGCTTTGTTTTGACTCTCTGTCTTAGTAATGCTGCCTAATGTAGAAAAGGCACCTATAAATTGTGTGGGGGTGGAGCCTTAGGTAATTGCCAGGGTCAGGCAACTTGCTTCACTGCTTTGTACCTATGTGATGAGGACTAAGAGAGGGGACAATGCCGTCGCCTGGCTTCTGGTGGTTTGCCTGGTCCTCATCCCATTTCTAGTCATTTCACCCCTGTCCCAGGTGTGACTGGCACCATTCAAACTGCTACCCAGTGGTGAATCCTGGAGTGGGCAGGTTTGTGTACATTCTAAGACCATGCTGGCCTTTTAAGTGGTGAAAATCCATCAGTGTCTTCTGCTGCCCTAACCCCCACTGGTTTTTACAGCCAGTGGTAAGGAAAGTCTGTTTTCCCAGGGCTGGAAGCCTGGGCTGTGCAGTCTGGGGCTGGGATCTCTCATTCCTTAGGTCTCCCTCCCCTCCATTCTGCTGCTGAGCTGCCTCCTCACCACTTTTCCACAGGATGCTGCCACTCCTACCCATATGGATGAATGTGTCTTTTAAAATCCTTGGTTGTTGGAATTCCACACAGCTCAATTTTTTGACAGCTCTGGATGTTATTAGTTTTGAGATCTGGTTGTAATTCTTTCTATGGTTGCACAACAAGGCAAAGCGTGTCTATGTGTGTCTCCATAATGACTGGAAGTTATTAGCCATTCTTAAACAGTTTGCACTAACATAACATTGGGAGTAATTCTCTATAGGTTTCTTAGGTTTCTATGCAACTTGCTAGCACAGGAACTAATGACCTTTGCTCTAGACTATCTTCCCAAAGATGTTTGTATAGTAAACAACCTTTAATGATGAATATAGTGTCCCCCCTAGAGCAAAAAAGCACATTTCTTTACTGTTGTGTTTAAATAAATATAATCTCTTCTTCTGGGAATAAAGGTCGGTTAGATTTACTGTCCATTATAAAGGATTTGTTCCCTAAACTCAGGATTCATCTCCATTAGTTTAACCCATTATATTATGTGTGGCTAACATCTGTCTCTCTTCAGATCCCCTTGGGGTACAGGAGCATTGGCTTAAATGCTGACACTGTGGTACCAGCAATGACAAATAAAGTCCTTTGTGTTTGATCCAGGAGTCTCAAGTCTTTTGTCAGCAACCATGCAACTGTGGCAGGCCAACATATTAGCTTGCGAATTTGATAAGATTCCCAGTCCTTCACAGTGCTTCGTATATCTCAGTGATCAACTCTGAAGATAATGAAGACAATGATTTTTTTCCAGATGTAATATTTAGCACACAATAAGTTTTCTAGTTCATGAAATTTTTGCACTTCCTGAACTTACAGGGACTGTACTTTCAAACCTTAACTAAATTCAACTGCTATTCCACTGGAAAAATAGCTAACATTTGTAAACATTTGGTAAATAAGGTATCTTGAACAAATATAGAGTGTATCTTACAATAGGATTTCTAAATCTCTCCACAGAGTTTACCAAATATTCGAGTCTATATTCTACTTGTTTCTTGAACTAGAAATATAAGTGAAATTATGATGTTTTGTAATTGACTCATTAGTTTCTGTGAAGAAAAAAGTGCTGCCATTCTGTGATAACAAATACTGCTTCAATAATACATCATTTTTTTCCTTTCTCACACAGCATAATAAATTACAGAGCCAGAAGAACTCAGAGAGTATAATTTCTAACTCTTACAAAACAAAAACTCATATATGTTAAGAAAGTTGCTTTTGTTAGCTGTATGCTGGGATTAAATTTAGACTTCTGGTTGTCAGGTAATATTTTTCTTCCACAGTACTTTACACACGCACTCTTCTCTGTTCTGTTCCCTATTAATCTCTTAACACCAAGAAGGAGGAATTTTCTGAAAAATAATACATTCTGAGAAGGAGAAAAATATAACAGGCAAATGAGAGAAAAAGGGTGAACTTTATAGTTAAGGTTCCCCAGGCTTCCATGGCTTGATGTTACCAGCAAATTCTACTTAACAAATACAACCCCAAAACTAGAATTTTATAATCTGCTAATTAAAAAAATATTCTATTGGCTAGACTGTCATGAGCAAGTCACTAACAAATAAGGGATGTTGGGTATAGTTACCACCCTTTCAACATCTATTTATTCCTTAAATTAGATCTCTGAACTGCTCAATAGGGACAATAAATCAAATTTGGGATTATTTAGGATAAGAGCTGAGGTGTCTGATATTTACACACACAATTTTTCCCTTCACAACATATTTTTAGGAATACTTAGACATAGACTAAGGCTTTTTTTTGCAACTAAAGATACAAGATGTTTTAAAAGACCATAAGTCAATTTAGATGTGATTTAGTTTTTCTATCTTTAATTGTTCCTGCAGAGAAGATAAACATTTAAAATTTATCTTTAATATTTTATTTAATCTTCTAAATTTAATATTAATTCCTCTTTTGAACTCACTGAAAACTGTGCAGAGAAACGTCCATTTCACTTTTCCCTTTATGCGTAATTGTGTTGCTGTTGGTAGAGCTGGTTTGATCTTTAGGAATGATTGATTAGTGTCCCTACCCAGCCTTGAGAAGTTTGTTCTAAATCAACTCTAATCAGCTGCTGATTCTACTCTAACTTCAGAGCCCTAAAGCAACACTGTCTAATCAATGACAGAAATATTATCTAGCAAGTTCTTACTATTTGCCTGGTAACTAGGAAGTTTATGCACTGCCAGCTAAACAGTGAGAACTACGTTTACTGATATCAGTCACTTCTAAGTAGAAATGAGAAACAACAGCATGAAGAGTCTGGGCACAGCAGTTAGAAGCTTCTGTGACAGAGAAGCTTCTTTTTTTCTTCTTTAAATTAGCATTAGCATTATATCTTATTGCTAGTTAAGACCATTTCTCATGTTTCCTAGGCTCATAGACTTTTTAATATATTTGATTTTGTATTGCTAAAAATTCATTGGTAAACAGAAATTTGCTTACTTAAGGTAACATATACTTGAGCTCATCCTTATTTGAATAAACAGTGATGTTTCAAAAAATATGCCCAATAAATTGTCATGTGGCATCTATCAGAGATTAAGTATATTAACACGATTATTCCTAAATTTGCCAACAGATGCCACTTACCATTTAATAAGTGGGATTCAATTTCACAGCACAGCTAAATTTAGATGCAGCTCCATTACACATGAAGAGACAAACAAACCAAAATTAATTTCTCATGACGTTAGTCAGTTAAAATCTGTGTCTATAGGGTAACCATACCATACATTTCCCTTACATTTCAAAAGCTATAACAAAAAGTGTTGTTCTGGCTTGCTGTCATTGTGCACGTAATTCAAAACCTTCTCATTCTGTTTTCTTTGGCTCTATAATATCTCCTGCATTCATTTATTCATGTCTAATTAACTTAGAATATTACATTAGTTTCAGATATACAACATAGAGATTTGGTATTTATATATATTACAAAGTGACTATAACTTACAGTCTAGCTATCTTCTATTATCATACCAAGTGAGTGCAGTATTATTGGCTATTTCCTCCATGCTACTTGTTACTTACTTCCACATACTTATTTTATCATGAATGTTTATTCCCCTTAATTCCCCTCACCTATTTCACATACCTCTCCAACCCCAAGCCCCAACCACAGTTTATTCTCTGCATATGTAAGTCCATTATTGGTTTGTTTGCTCATTTAATTTTAGATTCCAGGCATAAGTGACCCTGCTGTCATAATTGTATTTTGGTGGCCCACTCAAAGATAGTCTGCCAGATTTTCATCTCTTCATTTCCAAATACAAGTGAAAACACCTTAATGTTCCTCATCTCATGCTCTCTAGGGATGTCTTAAACCATTGCTTCCATTTCTATGCCCTTACTCTCCTCTCAGCTCCAGTGATTCATTCACGTGTGTTTTCATGCCACTTGAGCCCCATTTTATACCATTGTAAACATAATTGTCAACCCATAACATCACCACTAAATTATATATGTATGTATGTTTAAGTTTATATGTTTATCTCTCTTGATATGAGCTGTTATACTAAAGTCAACAAAAGTTAACTTATATTAAATTATAGCAAATTAAATTTCTAAAATATCGGTAAATAGATTGAATATACAAGGTCTATCCTGAAAGTATCGAGCCAATGTCAATATAATTAAAACAGTTTGCATGGCCAATACTTTTGAGACAGACCTCATTTAATACTTAAAATATTGTTATTCACTTATGAAAATTTATGTTAAGTGATTTTTCAAATATTTTATAAAATATTTTATTTGTTTATTCTTAGAGAGAGGGGAAGGGAGGGAGAAAGAGAGGGAGAAAACATTGATGTGTGAGAGAAACATCAATCAGTTGTCTCTTACATGTGCCCCAATAGAAGACCAGACCTGCAACCCAGGCATGTGCTTGCTCTGACCAGGAATCAAACCAGTGACATTTTGCTTTGCAGAACAATGCCCAAACCCAACCAACTGAGTCACACCCATCAGGGCTCAACTTAAATAATCAAAAGAATTCACTAAAATGGGGGAGATAAGAAGTTATCTTAGCAATTTAGTAGGATCTTTTGATAGATCACTTAACTTCTCTAGAAAGCCTGCTTTTAAACTTCGCTTATTTGCAATAAAATAGAATATAGATATTTAAATGTATTTGTTTAATGTACCTACCATTATTAAGTCTGAGAAACTATTTTCATATAAAATTGCACCTGTGTTTTTCATTTCACCCTATAGTGGCTTATGCCAATAATGAATTATCCCATTTAGTCATGGCAAAGCTGCCTCTACTTTTCTGTTTGACATTTGTTTTATAGCACAATGTTAAATGATTTAATGTTTCTAAATTCATACACAGCAGTTTTTACTTTCTACTAAAATACTATGCTTACCTTCACAGAAGTGAAATGGATTTATTTTATTGTCTTCATGATATTAAGGACTCAAGTCATGAATTGTGCCCTCTACTTATTCTTTTTTACTTATGCATTTTTTGTTGTGGTTGTTGTTGAGGGTTTTATAACTACAACATATGCTCTAAAGATACTCATGAAGGGAAAAGTAATTTATATTCTTCTGAATTTTCCTTATTTTTAAATCAATTTTAATATCATCAACTTGTCAAAACAAAGCTAGGTTATTCATTTTACTAATCTTAATTGGGAATTTGAAATATATTTTAGTTCTTTACAAAATAACTAAAGAATTAAAAACGTGCTATATTTGTTTTTTGTTCTGAAGTTCAAGCATTTATGTTAGTATGATATTAGGTATTTTAAATTAAGTTTATTGGGGTGACATTGCTTAATAGGATCATATAGGTTTCAAGTGTACTTTTCTATGATACACTATCTATATATTACATCATGTGCCCTCCACCCAAAGTCAAATTATCTTCTGTCAACATATATTTGGTCCTTTTTCCCTTTGCTACTATCTTCCACCTCCTTCCCTCTAGTAACCACCATACTGTTGTCTGTGCCTATGAGTTTCAGTTTTATATCCCACATGTGTAAAATCATATGGTTCTTAGCTTTTTCTGACTAACTTATTTCACAGCAAATGGCAATATTTCATTTTCCTTATGGATGAGTAGTATTCTATAGTAAATATGAATCACATCTTCTTTATCCAATCCTTTATTGAAGGACACTTTGGTTGTCTTCATACGTTGGCCACCATGAAGAATATTGCCATGAACATGGTGCGTATATCATTGCAAATAAATGTTTTTGAGTTTTTCGAGTAAATACTTAGAAGTGGGACTGCTTGGCCATACAGTAACTCTACTCTTAATTTTTTAAAGATTTTATTTATTATTTTTCATAGAGAGGGGGAGGAGAGAGAGGCAGAAAGGGAGAGAAACATCAATGTATGGTTGCCTTTCACCTGCCTCCAGCTCCAGACCTGGCTGGAGACCTGGCATGCAACCTGGTTATGTTCCCTGGCTGGGAATCAAACCAGCAACCTCTGGATTCGCAGGCTGGCACCTTATCCACTGTGCTACCAGCCAGGGCTCTCTATTCTTAATTTTTTGAGGAAGTGCCATACTGGTTTCTCTAGTGGCTGTACCAATTTAACTTTTCACCTTGCAGTGACTGAGGGTTCATTTTTCTTCACAAACCTGTTTTTACTACCTGTCTTATTGATAATAGCCATTCTAACAGATGTGAGGTGGTACCTCATTGTGGTTTTGATTTACATTTCCCTAATAGCTAGTCTAGTGAAGTTGAACATCACTTCGCATATCGGTTGACCTTTGTATGTTGACATTTGTATATCTTCTTGGGATACGTGTCTGTTCATGTCCTCAGATAAGATATTTAAAGATTTTATTATTTTTAGAGAGAGGGAAAGGAACCTGGCCCACAACCTGAGCATGTGCCCTGACTGCGAATCAAACTAGCAACTATTTGGGTTCAATCCATTGAGCCATACCAGCCAGGGCAACCTCTGACCATTTTTAATTGTACTATTTGTTTGTTTGGTATTGCATTGTATGAGTTCTTTATATATTTTGGACATTAACCCCTTGTTGGAGCTATTGATTACAAATATCATCTCCCATTCAGTTGGTTGTCTTTTGTTTCATTGTTGGTTTCTTTTGCTGTGCAGAAGCTTTTTAGTTTTATATGTAATCTATATGATTACAAATATTTACAGTAAAGAAAATTAAAGGATATAATGAAGAGCAGGTGTATGTGATTTAGATTTGAGCAAGTAGCTAAGACTTTGCTGAGGAAATAATATTTAAACTTAAACCTAAAAGATAATTAAGTGTCAGCCAGACAAAAACAGGGAAAGCTTTCCAGGCAGAACTGTCAGCTTAAAAGCTCTAATGTGGAAAAGAGCTAAAAAAGAAGTGAATCACTGAGTTACATTGGCAATTATTCCTTATACTAAAAAGCTATACTTATATTCTTTTTCTTTTCTTTTCTTTTTGTATATGTATATTGATAAAATGTGCTTCTCTTTTATCAATTGTATAAAATATTTGTGTAAATTGGATACATTGGTACATGAAAATTATGATCTGTATGTACACACAGATATATATACTGATTTTATATATACATACACATAGTAGGCATAACTAACTTTACTATTAGAAGGATTTCATCCAATTTTTCTATTCCTTAAAACAATGAGTGCTCCTGACCTGATGTCATGTACCGTATTTAAAAGGACCCCAGCAGTAAGACTATTCTTAGGGGTTATGCCCTTGGAGAGCAATAACCAGGGCTTCTTGTCTTTGATGGTGGTTTTTGTATGTCATTTACTTTTATTTTTGACTCTATTCAGTATAGGAAACGAATCATACAGTAAAATGGAAAGAAATGCCTTGGCCTCTATTACTTCACTACAGTAATGCCTCAGCAACACCTTTTAGTCCATGAAACTTAACCTATAGAAAGTTAGATAAAGTTTCAAGACAGCAAACCTCCATCCCTGAACCTTAGGGATGGCATACTCCAAATTTCATAGAAAGAGATGATTGCTTAATGACCAGCCATTCCTTTTCACCTTAGAAAACAAACAAACAAAACAAAACAAAATGCTTAAATGCAAATCAGAGCTAGTTACCTAAAGTTTTTTTACACCCTAATAATAAGGGTAAGATCTGTGTCGTGTCCTGGTCTTATTTTCATCTGTTATGACAGCTTAATTTTTAATGATGCCCACTTTGACTTTCAAAAGTATCCCTAGTTTAAAATAATGAATTAGATTGTTATTTTATCTGTAAGATATCACTGGGTCAAAGAATAACCAGCCAACAATAGCAGGCCATACTAAAATCTCCAAACCATTATTAGAAGTTTCCTGGTACCAATCAGTATCATTAGTTGCAAGCCAGGGAAACTCTCTGTGGAAAACTTAGCAAAAAATGGATTTCTTGGAGGCTTATGAAGGGAAAATTGAAGAGGCAGAGTCCCAATGCACAGAAGGTAGACAGTTCCTGGAGGCTAAGAGAAATTAATGAATAGTCTTGTTAGTAAGCTACAAATTGGAATATTTTGCCTCAGAATCGTAGTGTTTGTGGCACTCTTCTAAGTTCCAAGGATAGCGACTCTGACTCATCTTGGGTCATGTGTTCTTCTTCATGGCTAGGGAAGGTCAGGGCATTCTCATTGGCACTTCTGCCAAGTCACCTACAATGAAGAAAGTAAAACTGGAGTGGTGTTAAAAAAAAAGGATGCTGTATAGGAAACCACAAATGTCCACATGCCCAGCTGGGTAGTACTGAGGAATATTCTCAGGACATGTTTCAACAGTTAGAAACTCTGTTTTACAGATTTGAATTTAGTCTTAAGGCTGATGAAGATATTTATACCAAGGCCCTGGCTGGTGGCACAGTGGATAAGGCACCAGCCTGCAAACCCAAAGGTCACTGGTTCGATTCCCCAGCCAGGGCACATAACCAGGTTGCAAGCCAGATCTGCAGTCAGGTCCTTAGCTAGAGGCAGGTGAAAGGCAACCATACATGATATCTCTCTCTCTGTCTGCCTCTTCTTTCTCCTTTCTCTGAAAATATAATCTTCTATTGAAAAAAAAAAGATATTTATACCATTACTTTTAACCAAATGTTTTACATTTTTTCATCAATTAGCTTTTGCAAAATCTTTTATCAGCTCAAAAAAAAAAAAAAAAAAGGCATGTAATAAACAATTGCTATCATCAGATAAACAAGTCCATCACTTTTTAATTGATCCAGAACTTAAGTACATGTTTTGATTTATGAATGTACTGACTCAGGAGCCTAATGAAAATATTACTACAATGTTGAAGATCTATACTTCTCGATCTCAATCTGGCATTTAATATCCTCCACAACCAAACTCAATCTTATTTTTACTGTTCTATCACACATATTCAAACATTCTGAGAAACATATCTACTTACCAATTCCAAACATGCACAGCATTCACTTGATCTTTTGTCTTTGTTCAAACGGTCCTTCTTATTATATTCAGCTTTGACATATCCTTCAGTGGCCAGCTTAACTTAAACTTACTGTAAACAACTTTATCTTACTATTTCATGTCAGAGATATTTATCTTGTTATAACTCTACCTGACAATTGCACTGTCTTGCATAAATTATATTTTGTGGGAAATGTCTTATGCTTTACACAATATTGTACATTTCTTAAAAGCCTAAAATTATTTCTCATAATATTTTTACTCTACAACAGTATCCCTTGATATTTGCTGATTAAATACTAGTCTTAGTTTCTAGGAGCAATAATCAGCATCTACAGATAAACCTAAATAACTGCTATGCTTCCTAATTTTAAAATATATATATTTATTTTATATTAAATATAATATATAATATTCACAATATATAAAATTTTGAATTATATATTCAACTCATATATATTCAAAAATAAATTTACTACCATTTCTAATAATTTATTTAAGAGAGTGCCCATGCTTTTAAAATAGCATTGGGATCTTAGCCAGTTAGGCCAATTAGCTCATATCTGTTTACGGATTCAGAGTGAGTGCATTCTTCTTGCATGACTCTAGCTGATGTAATTCAATGTCCTTTAATGACCTGAAAATCAAAGTGATGGTACTTTTAAAAATGACTGGTCCTGTGAGTCATGTGTTTGAATTATTCAATTAATTTTAATGTTTGAATTGCACACAATGCAAAAGAATGCATTCCTTTTGTTCCTCTGTATTAGATAAGCTCTGTATACAGCTTCTAAATGTCCTAGAGGGTACAGTTGCTGATAACTTATCAAGCTTTTGGCTGGCTTTATATAAATCTTTGAAGGAGATTAGGAAAAATCCAAAAGCAGCATATAATTACCTAATTAAAAATATCTGTTGCTGCCCAAAATTTATTCATATAACCAGTCATGGTACCTTCACATCATAGAATTTTTGCTAAAAGGTGTTACTGTAACATATTTACAGATTCCTTTCTGACTTGCAATGGATTAGTCTGGGGCCTGAAACTATTTTATTCTATATAGACACATGTAGCTCAAAGATTTAATTAAGCTGGCTTCTTTTTTTATGTAGCTCACAACTTGTCCTCTGCTCTTAACTGGTGACTCTAAACCTTGCTACAGTAACTTTAAAATGACACCAAAAATCTATAATTTTTTAAATCATAACGACTAATGTGTGTTTACCTAATGTTATCCCCATACTTTCAAGAACTTTTCAAAAGTTGAAGTTTTGAAGTCTATAATTTTTCCATCTAAATTAAGATCTACAGATTAGTTGAAGCTTTATGCACTTATTTGAATATCCAGTCTAAGCAATTGCTTCACATAAGTATAGTTCTTTGTGATTTGACATATACACATGAAACTATTTAAAGTTGTGGCTTTGTCAGGCCAGGAGAGCTTCCAATTCTCTAGTTTTAAGTGACAATGTAGTTATTGGAAAGGATAGTGCTCATGGATTCTTCTATTGAAGTAAACAAAAATGCTTTAAAACTCCAAAGCTGTGTAATATACAGAAATGTGGCCAGGATCACATTGTAAATACCCTACTATTTATTAACTGTAAATATCAACATATCATATTACGGAAAGTTTCTACATCCACAGAAGTGCTATATATGTGTGTTTGTTTTCATGATCAACAAGTTGTTAAATGTAATATAATGTCTTGCTTAAAAAAAAAAAAATGTCATAATATCGAAAGTAAATATGACTCTCTAACTATGACAGCAGTTTTACTAACTCACCCAAATGGTGTCTAAATGGCATTTGTTCCCCTTTTATAAATTCTCTGTCTGCACACATCTCTGCATCCAAGCATTGGTGTCCAGAGTTTTTATTGGGGTATCATTATAGGCATGATTGATTGGATATTGATCACATAATTGAACTTAAGCTCTAGGTTCCTCTCTTTTCTAGGGGTCAGGCTGATATGCATCTCAAAGACCCATATTCTAATCACACAGTTGGTCTTGGGGCCCAGATAGCCACCATTCTCAGCCATCTTGTTAGCTTATATAATGCAAGGCTCAATTAGCATTAATTATTAGAGCGCATCATGAAAACCAACACACTTATTCCTCTCACTCAGAAAATCCCAAGGATTTAGAGGCTACCATGAAGTTACCAGGAACCAATGCCCCTAAAATTCCTATTATGTGAACAACTCCTGCCCAAACCACTATTATTTCTGGCCTGGACTATTGCAATAGCTCCCTAAACCAGTCCTCTTATTTTACATTTTTACAAACCATTCCCCACATATCACAGACCTTCAATTCAATCATGTAATTCCTTGGTCTCCAAATTTCTAGTGGCTGCTGCTCAGCTTACTCAGAGTATAATCTAAGGTTTTACCGTGGTAAATAAGATCCTAAACATCCTGGCCTATGGCCACCCTTCTGACCTCATCTCCTGTCATTTTTCTCGTCCTTCATTCTTTTCTACCCATTACAATTTCCTACCTACTCCCCAGATTTACTGCACAGTCTTAGGAAAAACAGTGCTGCAGTCCTTCCCATGGCTGTCTCCCCTCTCTTCATTGCTAGCAGACTTCTCACCTATGGCATAGTTGCACTCACTTGCATGTTGCTAGGTAAAACTCCACTGGGTAATGCAGGGCTTCAGCTGAGAAGATAAAGTCTAACAAGTTAAAAGAATTTACAATTTTAGACCTGCAAACCCAAAGGGCGCTGGTTCAATTCCCAGTAGGGCACATAACCAAGCTGTAAGCCAGGTCTTCAGTCACGTCGGTAGCTGAAGGCAGGTGAAAGCCAACCATACATTGATGTCTTTTTCCCTCTCTTCCTCTCTCCCTTTCCCCATTTCTAAAAATAATAAATAAAATCTTTTAAAGTAAAGTACTTTAAAAATTTTTGACTCAAATCTTCCAATAAATGGATTTACAGGAAAATTTGGCTTTTCAATGGAGACATCTACTGTTTTCTTTGTATTTTCATTAAATCTACCAGATTAAGGGGAGAAATCTGAAAATAATTTAATTAATTAATGAATATTTTAGTAGCTAAGAACTCACTTATTGACTAATAATGATTTATTAAGTATAGTTAGCAATTCATCTTACAAATAAAATTGTTCCACTCTTCCTCATTCCAACTTCTGGATTGTAGTTATATACTAGTGTCACGGGAAGGTAAAGTAAAACATTTAAAGTTGGGGTTGGCAAACCTTTTAAAGGTGCATATAGTAAACATTTTCTGTGTTGTGCATCATAAAGTTTGTCACAACCACTCAACTCTGTCGTTGCACTGTGCAAAAGTAGCCATGGATAACATGCTAATAAATAGATGTGATTATGATCCAATACAACTTTGCTCACCAAAACAGGCAGTGGTTAAGATGTGTTCTTTGAATAAGGCAAAATAAAAAAGGATATTATGGTGACTGCTGTTATGTGTCAAGCAGAATTTTCTCAATATAATGCTTAAGCAAATCATTCAAATAAATTGTATGCTGAAAGTCAGACAAGACTTTAATCAAATAGTCTCATTATGCTCACTAATACATTTTTTAATAAAGGTAATACATTTGAATATAAAAATAATTTATTTTATAATTCCATTCCAAGGAAAATGGAGATGTATTATTTTCATATTTCTTCCACTAATTACAACTAAAACTCCTGGACATTGTATGTAAACCAAAAGTAATAAGGCTCAAAGATGGAGAAAAGATAGATCACAAGAGATCTTGGGACCAGAGGGAAAAAAATCATGATGTTAAATTCTTTGGGTTTTACTTTTGCCTCATATACCCCAGACTGGCTGATGGAAAAGTGGTAACCTGGAGATACAAAAAAGGAGCAAAAATAACCAACAAAACTTGTCCTCTCTAGCCACATGACCAAGAAATGGGCAGCTTAACTAGATAAAAACATTTTGAACAGTAACTAACTGCTCTAACTCAGCCAAACACTGTAGAAAAACATTGCCTCTAAGTCTGCCCTCACATCAGAAAATATTGAAATAAAGGCTGTAAAAAGGTGCCCAGATCCAGCTTCTCAAGTGGTGCCAGAGAAGGTCAAGTCAGAAACTGGGACTTTCATTCCCGCTGGACAGTAAGGAGTGCCCCCTTGAGTGGAGGCCTGGAGGGAAACTGTTCTGTTACCACTCGCAGTCACTGGGCAACCCTTACTTTCCCAGTATCAGGGGTGATATCAGAGGAGAGCTAAGGAAGAATCAAGATTTTTTCTCAATGCCCAGTGATAATGAGGTCATTCCTTCATCTCTGATGTCACCGGAGGTCAGAACTCTTACCCCCACCAATCAATAGAAAGGAAAACAGTCCTAATCCTACCAGCTAGGGTGATATCAGCAAAGATCTACAGAGAAGCTGCATTTCACCCCTCCCTGGTCTCAACTGAAGCTGTGGAAACTTAGACTTCAACCCCTATCTGGCAATAACAAGGTGGTATCCCTTCTTATCCTGCTACAGCTTTGTTAGAGACAGCCAACTTAAAAAAGATTTATACAAAA
Source organism: Noctilio leporinus (assembly GCA_004026585.1). Taxonomy (NCBI): domain Eukaryota; kingdom Metazoa; phylum Chordata; class Mammalia; order Chiroptera; family Noctilionidae; genus Noctilio; species Noctilio leporinus. Next base: position 188,733 of record PVIW01002124.1, read on the forward strand.
TCTAGAGTCTTGTAACTTGATATGCAAAATGTCCAGGTTTTGATTTTTAAATATTATACAGAGAAACAGGAAAAACAACAGTTGAATTTTAAAAGACAATATAAGTGCAGTGAAAAAACAACAGATAGAGTGAAGAGCAGAATGGAAATGGTAGAAAGACTCAGTGAACCATAATATTGAAAAACAGAAGTTATTCATTGGAACAACCAAGAGAAAATAGGCCAAATTTTGTGTGTGTGTGTGTGTGTGTGTGTGTGTGTGTTGAGTTTTGTAAATATTTTATAAATTTTGGATATAAACCCCTTATCAGATGTATTGGTCAATATGATCTCCCATTCTATGGGTTGTCTTTTTATTTTGCTGATGATTTTGTTTGCTGTGCAAACCCTTTTTAGTTTGATATAGTCCCATCTGTTTATTTTTTTATTTCATTTTCCTTGCCTGGGGAGATATATCCAATAAAAAAATTGCTAAGAGCAATGTCCAAGATTGCTACCTATGTTTCCTTCTAGGATTTTTATGGTTTTGGGTCTAACACTTATGTCTTATCCATTTTGAATTTATTCTTGTGTTTGGTGTAAGGAGGTGGTCTAGTTTCACTTTTCTGCATGTATCTGTACAATTTTTCCAACACCATTTATTGAACAAACTATCTTTAGCCCATTGTATGTGCTTGCTTCCTCTATTGAATATTAATTAATTATAAAGGTGTGGGTTTATTTCTAGGCTCTCTATTATGTTCCATTGATCTATGTGCCTGTTTTTATACCAGTACCATGCAACCCAATTAAAAATGGGCAAAGGACCTGAATAACACTTCTGGAGAATGTCCTTCTCCAGAGAGGACATACATATGGCCAATAGATACATGAAAAGATGCTCAATGTCACTAAACATCAGATAAATGCAAAGTAAAACCACAACGGGATACCATCCTGCTAGAGTGGCTATCATCTATAAATCAACAAACAAAATGTGCTAGTGAGGATGTGGAGGAAGAGGAACTCTTTTGCATTGTTGGTGGAAATGCAGATTGGTGCAGCCACTGTGTGGAGATACCTCAAAAAATTAAAAAATGGATCTGCCTTTTGACCCAGTAATTTCATTTCTGGGAATGTATCTAAGGAATCCATAACTCGAATCTGAGAGGTCATAAGCACACCTATGCTTATTACAGTGCTATTTACAATCACCAAGATATGTAATCAGCTCAAGTGTCCACAGTGGATGAGTGGATAAAACAACTATGAGATATTTACGCAATGGAATATTGCTCAGTAATAAAAAAGAAGAAAATTTTACCCTTTGCAACAGTATGAGTGGACCTGGAGAGCATTATCTTAAGTAAAATAAGTCAGAGAAAGACAAATACCATATGATTTTATTCACATGTGGGATCTAACTAACAAAATAAAGTAAAAAGCACCATAGGACAGACCATATAGAGAACAGGCTGTTGGGAAGGAGGGGCAGTGGCTGGTATGGAGGATTTGAGGAAAAGGAAAAAAAAAATCCCCCAAACCTCAAAACAATGTAACTTTCATGTGTGTGGTCCATTTTCTAACTGGGTTGTTAAGTTCCACTACTTTTCAGTCATTATGTCTTATTACTTTTTCAGTCCTGCCCTCTCTCTATTCTCCTTCTAAGTATCCTAGAATAACAAAAATATTAAGTCTTTTGTTATTGTCCTATTAGTCCTTGAGGTTCTGTTAATATTTTTTTATGTTTTAATTTAATATTTGTTGTAGTTTTTCCATTACCCTTTAGTTTCCTATACTCCTTCCTCCAGCAATTACCACACTGTTGTCCATGCCCATGAGTCCTTTTTCCTGTTTGCTCAATCCCCTCTCCCCGTAACCTCCCCCCACCCACAAACTGCCATCCTGCTCTCCAACTGTGAGTCTGTCTGCATTTTCTTTGTTCATAGGATTTCTTTATTTTTTACATTGCAAAAATACATCACAGCTTTTTAACCCACTCTTTTAGCCATGGGCACTTGGGCTCCTTCCAAATTTTGGTTATGAGCATAGGGATGCATATATTCTTTCCAATTAGTGTTTCAGGTTGCTGGATAGTAAAGCAGTTTCATTTTTAATTTATTGAGGTAATTCTGTAATGCTTCTTTAAAAAGACATACAAGGTCTGTCTCAAAAGTATCAAGCTAATGTCAATGTAATTAAAACAGTTGTGGCTGATATTTTTGGGACACACCTCATATATGAAAATGCTTGTTAAATATTCCTATTTTTAATGCAGAAAAATTCTCAACAACCTATGGTCTGAGCAACAATTAAATAAATTATTCTAAATCATAAAGTGCAGTTATTAAAAATGATGATTATGATAATGCTTAGTGTCCAGTGAAAATAGAAATAATGTAATGCTAAATGAACTGCAGGGTACAAAACTGCATATGCTGTAGAAACTTATTTAGAAAGAAATGGAGCAGTTGCTTACAATGGTTATCACTATGTGGCAAGATGAACGATAATTACTATTTTCTTCTTTATTCCTGTTTTCCAAATTTCCTACAGTGAACATCTCTAGGTTTTATAATAAATAAGAAGTTCTTTCTGATATTTAGATCAGAAAAAAAATGTATTTTGTTCTCTTAAGAATCAAGTTCAGGTTTCCTTAAAATTGTAAAACAACAATAAGAAATTAATAAAATTTAAAAAAGAATTTGGGATCATTTTGAAAAATCACCAGTGGAACACTTCCACCTTGTCACTGACTTAAGGTGGATCTGATGGCAGCAGCCTTCTTTAGAAAAGGTAAGATAATCACAGAGACAAGGACTCTAACCAAAAGTAGTAACTGTCTGGGTCTAGTCTTCTTTTTAAACCACGTTAAGTACTGCATGACTTATAGCTGCTGAATGTATTCCCAAGAAAAACACAGTACATCTTTTAAGGAAATCTGAACTCCATATGGTTTCTACAGTGGTTGCCCCAATCTGCATTCTGAACTACAGGGCACAAGGGTTCCCATTTATCCATATCCTCACCAAAAATTGTTGCTTGTTGATTTACCAATATTAATCATTCTGACAGGTGTGAGGTGAAAGCTCATTGTAGTTTCAATTTGCATTTTTCTGATGGTTAGTGATGTTGAGCATCTTTTCATGTTTATTGGCCATCTGTATGTGTTCTTTTGAGTGGTATTTATTCAGGTCCTTTGCTCATTTTTTTAATTGGATCATTTGTTTTATTGATGTGGAGTTTTATAAGTTCTTTATAAATTTTGGACATTGACTCCTTAGCAGATATATCATTGGCAAATATGTCTCCCATTTAGTGGGTTGCCTATGCATTTTGTTGATGGTTTGCTTTACTGTGCAAAAAACATGTTAGTTTGAGGTAGTCCCATTTGTTTAGTTTTGCTTTTATGTCCAAGAATTTACTGCCTATGTTTTCTTCTGGGATTTCTATGGTTTCAACTCTAACATTTGTCTTTAATCCATTATGAGTTTATTCTTGTGAATGGTATAAAAAGATGGTCTAGTTTTATTTTTTGCATGTATGTTTAATTTTCCCAACACCATTTATTGAAAAGACTATATATATATCCCATTATAGGTTTTTGTCTCTTTTGTCAAATATGAATTAACCATAAAGCAGTGAGTTTATATCTGGACTGTCTTTTGTTTGCTTAACCTTTATGTCTGTTTTTATCCCATTTCTATGCTTCTTTGATTACTATGGCCTTGTAGTATAGTTTGATATCAGGCAGCATTATTCCTTTAATTTTGTTCTTTCTTAAGATTGTTGTTGTTGTTGGAGTCTTTTGTAGTCCCATATAAATTTTTGGAATATTTGTTCTACTTCTGTGAAATATGCCATTGGTATCTTGACATGAATTGTTTTGAACCTATAGACTGCTTTGGGTAGTGTGGACATTTTAATGATGTTAATTCTTCTTATGAACACCAAGTATACTTCCACTTATTTGTATCTTCCTCAATTTCTTTCTGCAGTGTATTATATTTTTCAGAGTACAGGTGATTTTACATACTTGGTTAATTTTATTCCTAGTTATTTTAGTATTTTTAAAGCAAATTTGAATGATATATTTTTAAAGTTTTTCTTTCTAATAGTATATTATAGGTGTATGCAAATATAATTAATTTCTGGATATTTATTTTCTGTGCTGCTGTTTTTCTGAATTCAGTTATCAATTCTAGTAGATTTTTGGTACAACCTTTAGGGTTCTCTATATACGGTATCATGTCATCTGCAAATAAGAACAATTTTACTTCTCCTTTCTACTTTGGGTATCTTTTACTACTACTTCTTGTCTGATTGTTGTAGCTAGGATTTCCAGTGCTATGTTAAATGAGAAAGGTGAAAGTGGATGTCCCTGTCTTGTTTCTGATCTCAAGGGGAGTGCTTGTAGTTTTTGACCATATTTTAGAATGTGGAGGTGGAATTTTTAGTATTAACAATTGTATTGCATTTTGGGTAGATAATTTTGCCTAAAATCACTAATGTTTGTTAATTTATTCAGAATCTTATTTGGTCCCAGTTGTTGATGCACCCAGTTCTCCTTTACCAGGCCAGTGCACTCAAGTCTTAGCTCTGAGTGTTGGCCAAAAGCACAAAGCTGCCCCTTTCTTGAGAGAATTGTCCTTAGCTAACAGGGGACACCTTATCCAAGAGGTTATGTCCCTCCCCTCCAGGAAGCCCTAACCAACTCAGGGATTAACTGATAAAGAGGTGCAAAAGTCCAGCCTCTTTATTTCAAGGTGAAAGAAATGATAGGTGCAGTTATGTTCCAGAGGTCTATTCCCTGATCATGCCAAGTCGAGGATTCTAAGCATACTGAGACTATTTCCTTGCTCAGTTTCTTCCCCACCCCTATCATCCTTTATGTGGTGGGGTTTTCCACCCTGAAAAGCATTCCCTCAGTAAATCACAGGCATCCAAATTTATACCTAATGCTCTATTTCTGGAGATCCCAAACAAATATATGATTGTTATAATTGTATTTTATAAGTGCTTCCTAACAGCTTTAAATATACCTATATATTTGTACATTCATGTTATAGCGATCACATTTTGAAGTAGTAAGAGAGCTTTCTTTCCCCAAAGTGTGCTTATTTCCATTTCTTTCCTCAGCCATCAAGGAGCAGCAGCAGTTTCTATATGCATTGCCATAGGAAAAAAATGGATGTAGTATAGACTTAGGAGTTAAATAATGATTGTTTTTCCAAATAGACACTTGCAATCCATTAGTAGGGAAAATCATCTTGTTCACCTTTAAGACCCACCCTACTCTTCCTCCTCTCAATAAATTGTATAGTGGACTCACACAGCCTACTTATCTGTTGGCATTCTTCAGTCCGCTTACTGTCTTCAAGATATTTCATGAAATCCTTTGTCTGTTAATACCCTGCCTTCCTGTTTTCTTTCTTGGTATACTAGCATACAATTTAAAGAATTACTATTATAATTATTATGTGATTTGGCAAGAGAAATATTTAAGCTTAAGTTTTTTTAAGTATATTTTATTGATTATCCAATTACAATTGTCCCAATTTTTTCCATTTTTAAGTTTCCAATATACTCTGTTGACCCAAAATCATTAATGTATTGTTGCTGCTCGCCTTTTTAAAAAAATTTGATTCAAGTATTCCCCCCTCTAATTAAAAATATAAGTCCATCAAAAGATATTGGTCCTAATGTCATTTCTGACCTTTATAGGAGATCTTGGTTGGTGAACTTCTATGGACCTCAAAAGCAATGCTTAGGGCCCTGCCTGGTGGCACAGTGGATAAGGTGCTGGCCTGCAAACACAAAGGTCACTGGTTCAATTCCCAGCCACAGCACATAACCAGGTTGTAAGCCAGGTCTCCAGCCAGGTCCGTAGCTGGAGGCAGGTAAAAGGCAACCATACATTGATGTTTCTCTCCCTGTCTCTAAAAATAAATAAAATCTAAAAAAATAAATAAAAAATTTAAAAATCAATGCTTATAAGAGTTAATAATCCAGATATTGGGATTTCTAAATTTCTTTGCCTCAAAAATTTATGATTGTAATGCTATGTAAAATTATTAATAAGTTTTAAAATATTATTCTTGTTATCATAAAATGCTTTCTGACTGTATATTCTGGAAAGACAAAGTAAGTATTTGAAGACAGTGTTATTAAGCAAGAAAGAAAAATAATATTATCTTTCAAAAAAACAGTCCTCTTTTTATAATAAATTGTATTCTGAGAAGGGAAACCAGGTGGCATTAAAACAGTATGGTTTTATTTATAGGAAAAAAGAATGACAGCTCAATTCACTTTAAAGAGAAGTCACACCAAAAGCTCATCAGAAGAGATTCTCTCCTTCATCAGTGTTCACATTGCTCTCTGAATCTTTTTTCCAATTATGAGATCCAGAGCACATCTAGTGTGCAGTGGTATACTGTTTTCATTTACAGCATGTTTACAGCAATGCTATGAATTTTGGGTCAATAGGCTGAAAATAAGATTTTAGATTTTTATTCTTGAAATTTTTTATTTAGCTCTAGGGAAGTAGAGGGACACAGGAAGGCATTTGCAGTATTTTTTAAAGAACAAAATTGTACCATCAATTGAAACTGTTTACCTCATTGGTTCTTACTTTGAGGCCTCTGGACTAATCTGAGTTAGCAGCCTACTTTTTCACATGTCTGTAAATTTGTCATTATTCGAAAAGCTAATAAAGCCCATTTCCCCTTTTGCTGTTGACAAATGAAGCAATATTTGGAATACATGTTAGTAACTTTTGACAAATGAAAAGTTTCATTCCATGGGCCTACAGGAAGATTGTAAGGAGGTACAGACACATCGGGAAACTGAATTCACTGTGGTATAATTGGACCCAGGAGAAAAACTATCCTTCCACAACTTTAGATTTTTCTCCTAGGGATAGGAAAACAATGGTGCCTTTCTCACCAATTTCATTCCTATACATATTTAGCATCAATTTAAACTGCCAAGATGACAACACTAAAATATTTATTAAGGAAAAATTTCACTAAACTTCATGCGAGTAGTATATTTCATTAATCTGATACTATGTCATGAAGTTGTGTGTATTTTGACAAACTTGTTAGCATTTTGAGTCATTTAGCCAATATTTATATTATGGACATTTTAAGCCTATGGGAAGAAAAGTAAAATAATTTCCAATTATAAAACATTAAGATTATTTACAGAACTGTTATCATTTTGTTGGAATCACAGGATTGAAAGAATCTGTACTTTTTTGTGAGAATATGTTGCTGTCTTCGAGTGATGCAATGCTTCTAGTTTTGTCATTACTAAAGTAGGATGTTTAGAAGATTGTTTTAAATATCAGTTCTCATATTCATTATAGGAATAATCAACAAGCTTTGTTTACTTGGCACAAATAAGTTTGTGTCATTGTTTTGTTTTGAATAATCTTTGTTAGCCAATTTAATCTCTTTTTAATTGCTCTTTCTTCTTTAGTCCCAAATCCCTTTGTTCCTCAGCCTAATAAGGGCCTCATTACATTTATTTGCCTATCTGTTTTTTGCATGTGTCATTTCCCTTACTTTTGTGAGATCACATTTCATTAGTTTTTGTCATTCCACTACTTAGAATGGTCATTGTTACGGGCTAAATAGATAGTTGCCGAATTTATTATTACATTATCTAGATTTAAAAAATAAATAACTATATTTTAGTCATTTTCCTTTTTTCCTTTATATAAAAGACTATAAAAATGAGAGAATATTGCTCTTTGACTAAGTTGTGAAAAAGTAAGAAACACAATGAAACAATGAGTGAACTGTTACAAATGAGTAAAATTAAACTAGGTTTTGACAAATTAAGCAATAGCACAAAGACTTTCAATGTCTATAAAAGTAAGTTTTATTTTTAAGAGAAACTTTATAAACAACAAAAGATCCTTGAAAAATACTTTAAATACACAAAAATGACATTATTCTAGGTAAATGTATTGTTTATAAACTAGATTATTAAATGCTTCAAAAATCTCAAAATGTCTGATGGAAAGGGCCTACACCATATCTTAATGAATATATTCATCATTACCTTCAACAATTCTTTTACTTTCTTAACATATTCTTACTCTCACCTCTCTTCTTTATTTGTAAGGGGAGTGGGAGTCACTTCCATAAAGAAAGAAATTTCTGAGATACAGCCATTTAAAACTAATAATTATCAGAACATGACTACAGAAAATAATTATTTAGTTCACATTGGTCTGCTCACACTTCCTCCTACCTTTCCACATCTTCCTCTCTTTGGCCATAATCTTTGACTTTTGCTAAAGAGCCTATTCTTATGCTGTTTGAACCCTGTCTTTCACCCACATACATCCTTGCTGCCTTGCAGGTAACCATGACAATATTTCACAGTACTGACATTACGTGCTGTATAAGATGCAGCTATGCTGTCTTAAATTTATTAGCAAATGCACCTTTCCCTAAACAACATATACATGCATGTACACACACGCGCACACACACACACACACAAATAACATTAAAATTTCTTGACATTTAGGAACTCTTAAAAGACCAAATGTGCAATCAGATGATTTAATGAGTGGGAGAGATCATGATTCTTTTGTTAGAAACAAACAAAAGCATACGAATCATTGCTAACACAAAAGTAGTGCTTTAATTTTTTCTAAATAATTTTTTCCAAATACTTTTACTTCTTCAGTATCTTTTTTAAGATTTACATAACTAGAAATGTTTCCTAATTAATAATCATAGCAAGGTTAAAGGTAGCTATATTTTTTGGTTAAAAATTATTAATAATTATTAGTTTCTTAATGTTTCTAATTAGACCACTGTGGTACAGTATAAAGACCCTGGTGAAGGAATGAGAAAACTGAGATTCAGATTCTGGGTAACCATAGAAATCACTAAATTATCCATTCACAGCTTTTCAACTTGTAGACTGTTTCCAAAGATTTGGTTGATTCATACTTAAGGACTGAGTTATCACCTTTTTGCTGGTAATTGAAATATCTCTCACTTTGGCTTCTTTACAGTGCTCCAGTTCATTACTGACTTGAAGTAATATCACAAAACCCACCAATAATAAATATTTATTTACTTTCATTGGATTTTTCCATTCCCATCCCCCCAACACCTTCTTTCACCTCTGCCACCCCATCCCCTACAATCACCACACTGTTGTCCATGTCCATGAGTCCTTTTTATTTTTTGCTCAACCCCCCCACCTTTTAACCCCTCCTTCAAACTGTCAACTTTCTCTCTATCTAAAATAAATATTTTTGAGCATTAATGGAAACACTGAAATTAAAAGAAAGATGTTAAATGTTAACCTAGAACTTGGAGGTTTTACAATTAAGTTGGGGAAATAAGTCATGTCTTACTGAGTCTTTTTTTTTCCTAAATGGTTTCTTTCCTTATTAAACTAGTACATATTCACTGGTCAGTACTGCTACACACTTTCGTAGATTGCTCAAGCAGTAAGACACAATGCCAGCCCTTTGGGAACTCATACTCTACCTATTCCATTCATTCTCCTTCTACTACACTTCCTTACTTCATGCTCTTATTTCAAAACTAGAGTCAGTGTGTTTGTCTTAAACTGTTTATGTTATCAGTTAATTATGTGCTAGGTTAAACTCTTGAAAACAGTTTTCAACTGTTTTCACTAACTACAAAAGTTCCCAACAGAAAAATGTTTGCCATTGAAGGGCCTTCAAAACCTGGTACTCAGTAAATCTGTGTTATTGCAGGGCCATATTTTTGCCAATGTTTTTGTTTCTTCCTGGCACTTACCATTGTTCAGCTTATCAGCATTTCAAGACCAATTTTGTTAAAGGCAACACCAATTTATTATCTTAAAAGATTTGTTGGTTAGAAGTACTACAGATGTCTGAGCAAAAACTAAAGTGACAGGACTGTACCTTTCTACAGGTCCTGAGGGGAATTCCTTTTCTTGCCACTTTCCGCTTTTATTATTAATTATTATTATTATTATTATTTTCACTTTCAGCTTTTAGAGGCTACCAACACTCACTGGCTTAGGGCTCTCTTCTCCATCTTTTAAGTTAGCCGTGTTGCAGCTCTCAACCCATTTCTTCCATAGTCACATCCTCGGAGCACAGTAGGGGAAGAATTTCTACTTTTAAGGGTCTAAGTAAATAGATCGGGCCCACTCAGATCAGCCAGAATAATTTTCCCATCTCAAGGTCCTTAATGTAATCACACCTGAAAAATCCTTTAGCCATGTAAAATATCTGTTTGCAGATTTTAGGTATTAGGGAGTGAAATCTTTGGAAAGCAGTGGTGAGGGAGGACCATTGCTCTGCCTAAATCAATGGTATTATGGCTATTTAGGAAATTATTTTTATTCTTAGGAGAAACATAACTATTTAGGAATGTCTACAACTCAAATATATGCAAGTACACACACACACACATACACACACACACACACACACGCACGAACACACACAGATAACCAAAAGCAGCAAAATGTTAACTGTTAAATCTAGATGGAGTGTTATGGTTGTTTTTTATCTGTTTTTTTCAACAGCTCTGTAAGTTCAAAATTGGTCAAAAGAAAAAAGAGGTGTTACTGAATACCTTCAGTCTCCAGATAATCTAGGACCCATCTGATTTGGAACTGATTTCAGGAAAAAGAAAGTGGAAACAAATTTAAGATTGGGTAGCTCAATAAATATCTGTAGAAAGAGCCAAATAGAATAAGAATAAAACTGTGATTAGTTAAAAAAACAAGTAACATTGCCCCGGCTGGTAGCATAGTGGACAAGGCGCCGCCTGCGAACCCAGAGGTTGCAGGTTTGATTCCCCAGCCAGGGCACATAACAAGGTTGCAAGCTAGGTCTCCAGTCAGGTCTGTGGCTGGAAGCAGGTGAAAGGCAACCGTACATTGATGTCCCTCTCCCTCTCTGCTTCTGTCCCTTCCCCTCTTTCTAAAAATAATGAAATAAAATCTTAAAAAAAAGAACAAAATTGTAGGTTCAGTCCTTAATCAGAGCACATACAAGAAGCAATGAATGAACACATAAGGGTCAATGTTCTGGAGTCTTTTTTTGACCTTTGTTTAGTTGAGTTCAGGAATATGGAACCTGCAGATACAGAGGGCTGACCACCAGCTGCTGGAAAATTGGAACATCTTCCCTCAGTCCCTGATTCCTTTTTTCATTAATATACTTCCTATTCATTTTATTCAAGAGATGTTTAACTTCTAGTACTTTTGTAACTTGTGCCAGCTTTTAACTGTGTTCTCTTTAGAATTATTAATAAAGCTTAACATTTGTTTTTGGTTTGGTATCATTATATATGGAAATTTGTAAAATTCTGATTTAAAATGCAGTTCACAAAATGTAAGTAAATGTGAAATGATTAAAGAAATGTCTGAAGCATAAAAAAAAAAAAGTGGAACAACTCTTTCTATCTCTTCTCCCTCCTACCTCCCTAAAAATAAATAAATTTTAAAAAATAAGAAAAGCAACACTCCTGTTTTCTGGGAGAGTTGTTTGGTAGTTAGTAGGTGATATAGTGAACTTGTTTTGTCTCTTCAAATAAAATTATAAAGTGGCCTCGTTATGTCTCCCAGTGAACTTGTCTGATGTTGACATGCTGTAAGAATGTTCATGTTCAACAGCACAGCAACTTGGCCCAACTGTGAATACCAGGGCACCATCTGACAGCACTGAGTTGTAGCTGACAGTGACAGACCAGTGTTAGGCAACTTTACTTCTTTTTCAATTATTTCAAATCAAGGCTTAAAATATAGTAATGAGTGAGCTAATTTGAACTCCAGTGGTAAATTTGCAGAATATAGTTGTTAAAAATAGTAACTAGACCTAGGATAAATATTTTAAGGAAAGTGATATTATTCATACTCATGCATTTTAATGTCTAGCGTATAGAGAGTACTCAGAGTAACCCTAAGGTGGACATAAAGATGAGTAAGAAACAGTAATTGTCTTCCAAAAACTTGCACTTTGCTAATATATATGATAGATATTTTTCCAAGCTAGGCCATTTATTGCAAATAATGAAAAACTATCAGCATATTTATTACATAAAACTTTGCTTAAAGCTGAATTCTAAATAATCATATATGGTAACTTAATATTGTCAGGAGAGCTTTATGGAATTACTTCTATTGGTATATATGTATTATGAAATTCAAATATTTACCTCCCATGGACTCTTATCAAGGCTGCTATTCATTGAGATGTCAGTGGAAATAAATGTATGGCTGAATTTAACCAAAGAAATGAGTATTAAATAGTATATTATGAATACCTGCTCCCTGTAAGGATTGCCTAGCCATGTAGTCTTTAGTAATGCTATACATTCACAGTGATAGATGGATGATATAAAACCAGAATTGTGCCATGTAATTTTGGATATTTATGAATATAATAAATATCAGTAGATTTTTCTCCATTAAGTAATGGCAAAATGTGATGGTAGGAAGCACTGCTCATATTACTATTGTCATCAGCTTTTATAGTCAATAAATAATAATTCTCTAAAAGGAAACATTTCCCAGGAAAGAGCACACCATTTAAATGTGTGTGTGTTTTAAATTGTTCAGTTCTTTTTCTGAAGCTTTGTCCTATTTGTTCATTTGGGATGTTTCTTTGTCACCTCATTTTTGGTTCTTCCCAGTGTGTGTTTCTATGTATCAGGTAGATCTGCTCTGTCTCCCAGTCTGGCAAGGTGGCACCCAGTCCAGTAGGTGCCTTGTGGAGTCCAGTGTTGCAATCTCCCTAGTCACCTGAACCAGGTGCTCCAGGGGTGTCCCCTGTATAAGTTGTGTAGGTCCTTTTGTTGTAATTGAGCCTTGATTGCTATTGGTATATCAGTGTGTAAAAACTTCAGGGCTATTACAAAAACAAAAACTGCTAAGATCAGGAATAAGGCAAAGATATCTGTAATCACCACATTATTTTTGGACATCTCCCATTTATGATAAGGTAAACATCTAAAATTATGTAAACATATGACAGAACCATATACTACACTATATGCCAGGAATATATAAAGCATTACTTAACTTAATATTTCTAGAACCCTTAGAGATGTTTAGTAACTATTAAAACAGAATATAGTTTTAATATATAAACTATATTCAGAATATAGTTTCTAACATATACTCATTTTTATATCTTTATGAGAACCATTTTACCAATTCTAGTCAACACTAGACAGAAGGTTCCTCAAGACGGGTCTTGTTTGCTGCTCTGAGCAATAAATGTAATGTCTCCCTCCACGCAAAAGTTGGTCAGGCTTGCTAGTAGTCAACTAATTAGATTGGGGCATGGGGGTTCCCTAAGTTCAGGATACTGCTGACAATGTATCCCCATTGTGTGTACAGATAATGCTTGGCCCATGTATTTATGTTGCTTTGTGAGAACTGAAATTTAAAAAATCAGTTCCAAGTTATGGCTGCAAACTGTCTTCATCCCTTTGGCTCATTGACTCCTTTTGGCTAGTGTGTGGAACTGTGGAACATCAACCTAGCTGCTGTCACCATGCTGCTGATTAGAAAAAACTTGATGACACGATGTTTCTTCTTCAGCTACCTAATGCCAAAAGTCTGAAATTTTTAATCTAATATATTTTGTGTTGATTTTTAATTGCTTCAGGTAAGAGAGTCAACTTTGTTCCCTGTGTTTCATTGTAGTCAGAAGCAAAATTCCTTTGTACTAATATATTTTCAAACAGAAAGAATGAATAATAAAAACAGGTTGATAGTTGGCAAATCTATTCAAGTTAAAACAGAGGAAAGAAATTCAAAAAATAAGAAATGAGAATATTTTGTAACATATTCAAACAAGAAGAACTACCATTAAGATGATAGTTATGGCTAGGATGATGTATTGACTGACCTAAGATGCATCATTAAATTGCCCTTAGGTCCTCAGGCAGTCAAAGTGGAAGGTTGCTGCCTAGGTCAGGTTTCCCAGGGGTTATTTTTTCTCTGGCACTGTTAATGGTCCTATCTGTTGCTTTTTCTCCCCCATGCTTCCTTAATTTTCAGGCATGGTAAATAGACACAATGCCTGAATCATGAGAATAAAACATGTTTGATAAAGATGGCAGAGCAGACAATTAGTAGGAGTCCAGGTCCTTGAAGATATGTTTTAGCAATTGCACCATTATTGGATCATTTATCTCAAGGTTGATTATATTGGAAAAATGAGTTTCTATTTTAGGAAGTGATATCTGGATTTTCTGTTATTCAGAGACAAATACATTTCTGCCAAGACTATCCAGTATCTGATATTTGGCCTTCCATGCACATTTACAGGTTTTCCTGCCACAAATGTGATGAATGCTGGTAGAATACACAAGACTCCCAAGGTAGAGATAAAAGATAGTTCATTACTCACAACACATCAGAAGCTAGAATATCATCATTGTCTTGTGCCAGTTCCCTAAGCTCTAACTCCCAAAGGTGTTGAGGCAAGGCCTCACCACACAGTGGGTTGTGCTGGAAGAGAGAAAACCCCAACCTTTTAGCATAAGCTTCTGGAAGAAATGATAAGATCATGTCTGGAACAGGAAAATTACAATATGAGTCTGGGACATCTTGTGCTAGAGACAAGGCACTGCTCAAAAATGTGAAAAAGCACTAGGCCAGCTTAAAATTGATCTCATTGGCTACCTTAGGAACAACCCAATAATGATAGCAATGGGTTATATAACACACTGAATAAAATGAGAAATCATGACTCCATACCAAAATAAATAAATGAATCAATTGAAAATTTTATGAGGAAAAACATATTTTCACATACAGACTCAAAATACAGACTAATTTCAAAATAATAGAGTAACTTTCCATTGTACAATTCCAGTAGATATTATCTTAATCATGTGATCAAGCCACCAATGTTGATGAGGAAAATTGAAATCATGTGTCACCTGAAAGGATGCAAAGAGGAGGATGAAGCCACTTCTATCAAATTCCTGCTGAATCTAACCATGAGGAAACATCAGACAAGTCCAAGTGGAGAGGCATTCTACAAAATAATTACAAACTATAGCATTGCCAAAGTCACCAAAATCAAGCAAAGATGAAGGAACTCTTCCAGACTTAAGAAGACTAAAAAGATATGATAGTAAAGTGCAGCCAGTGATTATAAATTGAATCCTTTTGCAGAAAAATTTTAGAACAAGTAATAAAACTTGAATGGGATCTGAAGATTAAATGGAAAAATTATTAGTGTTAATTTCCTGATTTTGATAGTTGTATTATCTAAAGGGGGAGTCTTTATAAGAATTACAGGATTAGTAATTTAGTTAATAAGCTATTGGTTTGACAAACTAACTTTCAAATCATTCATTAAAAAATTTGTGTTAATTTGTGATTATCCCAAAACAAAAGTATATATTGACTCAAACATTCTCTGAATGATTCTAAAGCCAAACAGTTTGATTCTGTACTTTCGAAAATTATATAAATTTAATAATTTATAGGAGTATATAACTTTCACACTATTCACTAGTACAGAATCTAGGCAAAGAGGAATAACACTTCAATTTGGTTTATGAAGTGACCATCATTCAGAGACCCAAGTGCCAAAATACAGTATATAGTGTATGAGATAGAAAGCAATTGTTTCTGTGAGTATGATATAAAATCCTAAATAAAATACCATCATTCTAAATTTCATAGTAAATCATGAGTAATTAGGGTTGAGACTAGGTATGGAATGTTTAACTAAAATGTACTTATTAAAAGTGTGAGCACTAAGGTAATATGGCCTTAAATCCTTGGGCTACTATTTACAAGCTTGGTGAACTTAAAAAGGCTTCCTAACTCTTTTAGCTTCAGTTTCTTCCTTAATTACCTATTTCATACTGTTGTGGAAATAATTGAAAAAAAAAAAAAAAATGTGTGTGTGTGGTCTGTCCTGAAAATATCAAGCCATATAATATTTTAATTGTATTGAAATTGGCTCCATACTTTTGGGACAGACCCTCATAGATACTCTACAGACATAGAGAGATAAAGATATACAAACATTTTAGATAATTATTAAAAGAGGAAGATACATTATTAATTATTTAACTAATCAGAAAAACTGAGTAGCTTACTTTGATTCTGAAAGAATACTTGGTAAAGTATAATACCTAGTTCACCCAATCCAGGAGAGGATTCTCATACGTGCACACACACATGTGCACACACACACACACAACTAGCAATTATTTTTCACAAAATAGAGAATATAAATATGTATTAGCCATCTATTGCTGCATAACAAATTACCTTGAAATTTAGTGACTTAAGACAATGAAAGTTTATTCTCTCTCAGTTTCTGTGGATCCAAAATTCAGCCTTGTCAGGCTGGGCAGTTCTGCCTCAGAGTCTTTTATATTAGTCAAGATGTTGGTTGAGGTTATAGTCATTGGTTAGCTTTAGTGGGGTCAAAGGTTCTGTTCCCAATGTTGCTAAACCTCACCTTGAGCAAGATGAGACTTTGCTGATGCAGGAAAGTCTCACGTTTTTCTGCAGGTGATTCTCTTTTTGGGATTGGAGTTTTCTTGTGACATTGTGCCTGAGTTCTCCTAGGCACAATACAGGAGCAATACAGGAGAGCAAGGCTGAAGCTATGATGCCTTTTTCTTACCTAGCCTTAGATGCCATTCCATCACTTCCACAGTATTCACAGACCACAAGCCAAAAGGTGAACTGGATACCCTACCACTTATAGGAACTGACTTAAGGCCATGGCCACATTTATTTGGTTACATGATTGACGGTAAGCAAGGCAGTTCCCCTTCCTATAAATTGGAACAGGAAATTTCCAATCTAAGTTAGGCTGCCCCCTTGAGGAAAAAAAAAAAAAAGGTATTCTAAACTCAGAAATGGTAACCAGCAGTTATTTTATTTTGCAGTCTAAAAGAAAAATGAAGAAGAGAAGAGAAACACATGAGAAATAATACATGCAGCAGTGGTTGTTGGTTGGTTACCTACAGAACATGTTGATGTTCTTTTTATAAATCCTCCGCAGATCTGTTTCCTTAAGCTGGTATGAGAGATGCTAACATTACTCTCCCTGACTTGTGGAGCAAACCATGTAACTAAGGCAGGGATGATGGTTGCCTGCCATCTTCTGGACATAAAAATGGCCTTGTGAGCATAGTATTTAGTCTTAGCAAATTTTAAAAGATACTTGCTCTTTCCTGAAGCAATGAGAATGCATACAGCTTTGGGATCTATTGGCTGCCATATTGAAATCAGGCTTAGAATAAAGCTGGCACCAAGAAAGGTAGAGGGAAGCTCTGGCTGGTGTGACTCAGTGGATTGAGTACTGGCCCGTGAACCTAAGGGTTACTGGTTCAATTCCTAGTCAGGGCACATACCCAGGTTGCAAACCAGGTCTCTAGCCAAGTCCCCAGCTAGAGGCAGATAAAAGGCAACCGTACATTCATGTTTCCCTCCCTTTCTTTCTCCTTCCCTTTTCCTCTCTTTAAAAATAATGAATAAAACCTTTAAAAGAAAAAAGAAAGAAAAGCAGAGGGAGAGAAAAGGAAACTTGGTCCTTGTTAATACATTTCAGAGATCATTGTTAGCTTTACACAAAGCTTCATCTGCCTCTGGAATTCTCAGTTATATAAGCCAACAGTGCATGTTTATTTAATTTAGTTTTTTGAAAGCTAGAGGCATTTTTATTTTGCAATTATAAAAATATACTAACACCTTTCTGCTTTTTCTCTCAAGGATTTGCTGGGAGGAAACAACAATAATTCCCAGATCTCTGGAAATAGCCTAATGTGAGATTATTTTCAGTTCCGGCAGTATTTTCACATTTCTTTTATTTACAGAGCTTCTTTTCTCTCTTCTTACAGAGTATCAGAGAAGTTAGGCCTCTAATTAGTCTGACTTCACCCACAATGGGGATACTTTTCTCCTCATATCATCATCAACCTAACAAAAAGACTTAGCTCTTTCTCTGGCTTGCTTAATACAATTAAAATTCATGTCTGTGTGGCAAATAAGATGTTTTTATCCTGTATTTTTATGTTTCTTTGTTCTCCTCACACTTTTAATTAAAACTTTCAAATCCACAGAAATATTAAAAGAATATTACAAAGAACACTCATAAATAAGTAAATTGACCAGTTGTTAACATTTTACACATTTGCACTCTTTTTCTTGCCTTCTTTTTGCACACATCTGTGTGTAGATACACACATGTATCTGTAGACACACACAAATTCTATTTCAGTTATCTATTGCTGGACTTTGTACACTTTAAAACTTAGTGATTTAAAATGCACTTGATTATTATCTTTCATTGTTCTGTGGGTTAACTGGGTTTAGCTGAGTGATTTTTGCTTGGGGTCTTTCATGTGACATACTACATTACATAGTGGCTATGGCTGAAGTCAGCTAAAGATATTAGAGAACTGAGCATTCAGGATGGCCCAGTCATGTGGCCATTATCCCTTGAACAAAGTGGCCTCTGTTTTAAATTATATTTTCTGTATTCTGTTTTTTAATTATAGTACAACATAATGACTTGACATTTATATGCCTTATGATAGAATCACCATGATAAATCTAGCAGCCATCTGTCACCATACAAAGTTATTAGAATATTATTGACTATATTCCCTGTGCTGTGTTATATATCTTCATGACTTATTTATTTAATACCTGAAAGTTTGTACCACATATTCCCCTTTACCTTTTTCATCATCTCCTCATTCACCTCCAATCTGGTAACCATCAGTTTTTACTCTGTATCTATGAGTCCATTTCTGTTTTGGTTTATTTGTTGAATTTTTTGCTTTTTATGATTCTACATATAAGTAAAATCATATAGAACTTGTTATTTGGGGCTGCCAGTAGGGGTTAGGGTGGAGGAAGAAACTGCTGGTCTCACTGGGCAAGTGGCTTTGTTCCCTCTCAGACCCCTGTCAGGCTGAGGAGACAGAAATATGGCCCAAAAGAGAGAGCAGATCAAGGTGCCAGTGGGAGAATTGAGCAACAATGAGTTTGCCACTCTAACAGAGTTCAAAATGCTGGTAATTAAGATGCCCACAGACTTGACAGATATGCTTAAATGCAACAACGGGAGAAAGGAAGAAGTGAAGGCTAGGCTATATGAAATGAGAAAAGTCCATACAAAACCAAGGGTGAAGGGAAGGAAATGGATGTTTGATCAATAATTTGGGACATAAGGAAGAAATAAATAATCAATCAATACAGAAAGAAGACACAAGAATTGAAAAAATGAAAAGAGGTGTAGGAACCTCTCAGATATTGGCATGACTTTAATTTAAACATGCCAATATCTGAAGCATAGAGTTGCCAGGGGGAGAAAAGGAAGAGCTAGAAATAAAAAGCTATATGAAAAAATAATGAAGGAAAACTGACCTAATTTGGTGAAGGAAATAGACATATAAGTCCAGGAAGCACAGAGAGCCCAAAACAAGCTAGACCCAGGGAGGACTACCCCAAGACACATGATAATTAAAATGCCAAAGGTTACAGACAAAGAGAGAATCTTATAAGCAGCAAGAAAAAAAAAAAGAGAGTCATCTACCAAGGGAGTCCTATAAGACTATCAGCTGACTTCTCAAAAGAAACTTGGCAGGCAAGAAGTATTCAAGATGATGAAAAGCAAAGACCTACAACCAAGATTACTCTATCAAGCAAAGTTATCATTTAGAATGAAAGGACAGATAAAGTGCTTCCCAGACAAAGTAAAGCCAAAGAAGTTCATCATCACCAAGTTACTATCATATGCAATGTTAAAATGTCAAAATTATAAACATTTAAAAGAACAAACTCATAACTATCAACAACAGAATCTAAAATAACAAAAAAATGCCCCAAAACAAAGCAGACAACAGAGAGGGAATAGAATCAAAGAAATGGGGAACATTTGGAGGGGTGTCAGCTGGGAGGGGGAAGGGGAAGAAAAGAGGAAAGGCACAGGGATTAAGAAGCATAGTTGGTGGGTGCGGAATAGACAGGGAGAAGTTAAGAATAGTACAGGAAAAAGTGAAGCCAAAGAACTTGCATGCATGATTCATGGATATTAACTCAGAGGGGTGGGATTACTGGAGGGGGGTGAGGTGCTGAGTGGAGGGGAGCAAAGGTAAAAGAAATTGGGACAAATGTAACAACATAATCAATAAAAAGTGTATTTTAATGGAAAAATTGAAATTTAAAAAACTCAAAAAAAAGAAGAAAATGAAAAAACACTTCATCTCCTCAAAAAAGGTAGTTTTTATTATGATTATGACTTAAAGTCTCTTGCATTAAAAATAAGTGTTATTTGAATTTATTAATTTTTCAGTTATTAACATATTGACTTGCCTTTTTTGAGAATTCAACAATATTTCTAAGGAAAAATGGTAAATATTAACCCTTGAGGTACCTCAACAATTATCTTTTTCATCTGGACACATTTAGTTTTCTTTGAGATTTTCTCAATATAAGATAGAGCTTATTTTTCTTAATTATGGCAAAATTTTTATAAAATACGCTGTCATGTTTCTAAAATTAAATGTGCATATATAATTCAATATTATTTTTATCATCCCATCAATGCAAGAAAATAATGTGAAATATTAATACAAATCAAACCATATATGATCTTTGCTAATTTCCCTACAGGACCTATCTGAAGTACAAAAACTAGCATATAGATTAATAGTCTTATTTCAAAGTTATTACATGGAAAATTGGAGTTTTGACATGCTAGATAAATATTAAAAGGCAGAAGATAATAAATGACATTTTATTTAGCATTATTAATGAAGTGATGTAATCAACAAATGGTAATCACTAGGCATTTAGATTTAAAATTATAAAGCTTCTGAAACCAAATCAAGTTCATTCAGATCATTGAATAATAGGACTGCTCTCACTATATACTGGTAAAGGTATCACTTCTTCTTTCATAATTTTAGTTTACAAAATCATTATACTATATACTAAAAATGTATGCAAAACTTCAAACATTTCAAGAGCTCTGATGGTGGATCTTTTTTGTTGGGTTGGAAATTCACACATCAGCTGAGTTCTTAAAAAGAGCAAAAGGTTTAGATCTCTGTTCTTGTGAAAATACATGGTCAATAAAGACAAATTTTGTAATTCATCAAAATTTAGAAAACAATGAGCAAGCTAGTGAATTTATCTTTTTTAATGTAGTTCTACTTTCTCAAAAGTTTGATTATGTAATAGTAGTTCAGAACATGATTGCTTTTGTCATAGCCACAGCAAGAAAAATGGCATATAAGAAGCAATTCAGTAACAATATGTTAAATGTAGAATAGACTTATAAGTAATTCTTTCAATTTAGTCCTTTTTATAGTCAATGGAAATCTACATATTTAAGTAGTAATGAGTAAAAATTTTAAAAAATACATCTTTATTGCTAGTCTGGTTTGAGTGTGACATGTACTTAGTGTTAAAACTACTCTGGCTATTTTTAAAGGAAACTAAAAATAGAACATTTTATGAGTAATGATATCAGAAGTGCTTTTAAATAATATCTCAATTACTTAAAAATGTATTGTAGCTTTATAGTCAGCATTTATTTTCTTAAATTCTATTTAAATGTTTTATTAAATGAATTTATATTAATATTTTCTTATACTAAGAGGAATAATATTAAAGTAAGGCTTAAGTGTGTATTGAAGATTTTGGAGGTGGAAGAAATGTTTATAGTAATTGTAATATACAGGGCACTTATGTTATATATTAATATAGGAGGTAGGAGGTTGATCATTCTAATCATCATGTCTATAATTCTACTTTTAATTTAAAAGGTCAAAACCTATAGCTATTACAGAAGTCTTTAAACTCAAAAAGTATGGCAAATTAACCTTTTAAACTGGTAAAGGGACAAGAAAACCACTAAGTATTAGACAATAAATAGATGTTGTAAATTAACTGATTCCACTTCATCAGAAATGAAACCCTGATGTAGACTCGGTAACCATTTAGTGATATAGACTTTGTGACTGTCTTACAGTCACTATTTTTTGATCAATTATGTGTGTCTGATTTTTATTTTAAAATATTTTCTACTGGATTTTTTATTAATGTGTAAAATCCATGAAATTATTAATAGGACTATAAAAATAACCTATACTCCTAGCCTCCTGAGATGAACATCTAATAGTTGTATTTTCTTTGAATCTTTTAACCATATAGGTATATACACTTATTTAAGGAGATTATAGTGGATATTAAGTTGCATAACTGATTTTTTAACTATGTTTTACTAGGTATGTTAGTTTCCTATTGTTTTATATTAAGTGTAACAGAACTGGCAGCTTAAAACATTTATTATCATATGGTTTCTGTAAGTTGGGGGTCAAAGCATGATGTAACTGTGTTCTCTGATCAGGACCACACAAGGCTGCAGGATGTGCAGGATGGGAAAATGTAATTGGGCTGCATTTTCATCCAGAAGCTTGAAAAGAGAAGAATATGCATATTTTCCCCAACTTCTTCAGGGTTTGTTAAGAAATTATTTCCCTGTGGCTGTAGAACTGAAGCCCTAGCTTTTTCCTGTCAGCTAAGGTTGCCTTGGGGTCTTAGAGGCCACCTGCAGCTCCTGAAGACCGCCTGCCATTCCATTCACCATGGGCTTCAGAAGCATGAGCTCTTACTTCACCAAGAATATAGAGTCTCTAACTTCAGAGCAGTTCCAGGCCCTGCTTTAAGCATTTTTTCCTGATTCATGCTGACCCTGGCAGAATAATCTCCTTTTTGATTAATTCAAAACCAATTGATCTAGGGCCTTCACTATATCTGCAAAATTCCTTTCCATTTGCCACATACTATTGGTTAGTAACAAATTACACTTTCCACTCAAACTCCAGGGGAGAGGATTATACTCAATGTGAACACCAGGGGCAAAAATCATGGAACCACACCCAGGTTTGTCTAACATACAGTGTCATTTAATTTCTTCAAAATTATCATTTTGAAGGCAATCATTTGTATAATATTGAGTTACTTTATTTGTTATATCAAAGTTATCAAATTTACTTGTAATATGAACAAATAGGTTTGGGATGAAGAAAAGAAAGTTAACTAATGTTGAGGGAATTTTAAAAATCACCATTTTTCAACAACCATTATGACAACTGAAACAATAAAGAGATATCAATAGATGCCTAATCCAGTCAATAACAGTTTTTAGAAAACTTACTTTCTAAAAACAAGTAAGGTAGTCAGAAAATGTCAAAGGATCACTTCTGAGATTATTAATTACGCAGTAAAATGACAAATTTTCAATACAATATTTCAGTAGATATTAACCTTAACCAATTATCAAATTTGACAAAACCAGTAATGATGAAACTGATATCATTCATCTCCTGATCATGAGCCTTGCTGAAGACATATCACCAATTAGTTACGTTGAATTATATGAAGTTTCAGTTTTATAGACCAAAAGTGACCAAATGTCAGCAATTTTTACATAGTTTAGCAACTGGCCTGGACTCTTCTAAAATGCTGATATTATGAAAGAAAAACAAGTGGAAAATTATTAATCAAAGTAAACTAAAGTGACATAACTCATTGGAATGTGAAATAATTAGGTTCTGGATTTTTAAAAATTCTCATCTGAGGACATGCTTATTGATTTTTAGAGAGGGGGCAGGGAAGGAGAGTGAGAGGGAGACAAACACGGATGTGAGAAACATGCCTCTTGTATGAGTCCCAAGTGGGGACCAAACCCACAACCCAAGCATGTGCCATGATCAGGAATCAATGGTAACCTTTCCCTTTGCAGGATGCCGCACAACCGACTGAGCCATATCTGTTAAGGCTAAATTGAACTTGTAGCATTTCTAAAGAAATATATTGTTTGACAATATCTAATTATTAGTCTATTGTGTCTTAAACTAAGCAGAAATAATATCGAAGGGTGTTAATTATTCAATGTTCACAGCAGTACACCTGAGAATTTTTCACTACCCAGCTTCTATCCAAAGTCAAAGTAAGTCAAATTGATTTCTCAGGAAAATATTCTAAGAAAAATGACTACACCACAACCTTCATTTCTATATAAACAGAGACTTTACTGAACTATTTAGAAGAAAGATCCAATGAAAAGCACTTTGTGGGTTAAAGGACTATTCTATATTTCTCTTTTCCTTTCAGACTCTTTCAGTCCCTCCCCGCTTCCTTAGTCTTAGTTATTATCTTGCCTTATATTTGATTTGTGAAATGAGAAACAATCATTTAGGAACTTTGAAGACCTCCAACTAAGTGAGAGAACTTGCCTACATCTGCACACAGGTGGCCTGTCTTCTCCATTAATTACAACAGAGGAAATTTCCCTGCTTTTGCCAAACTTATCTGTTTAATTCTGATTGCCATCCTCTCTCACCTCAGAAATTTTGTATCTGGGTTATTTTCATCAGCATGTAAACATGTTTTAGTGCCATTTAAAGTGAATAAACCCCTTTGTCCTGCGTCCTTTCCAAATGCCTCCCGTTACTCCTATTCACAACAAAACATCTTGAAAACGATGCCTAGGATAACTGTCTCCACATTATTTATCAACATCTATTACTGGCATTTTGCTGTACTTACTGCTAATTCTACTACATTTGTTCTGACATATTTCAAAACAAATCTCAGACATATATCTTTTACTCATAAATACTTCAACACATATCTCTCAGATAAAGTTGTTTCTAAAGTATTGCCAATAAAAATAAGGAGAAAAAGAATAATGACTTAGAGTAAAAAATAACTACAATACAAATGCCACACCTAAAGAAATAATAGTATCCCTGAATGATTTAATATTCAATTTTTTCCTAATTTTTAAAAAGAATATAGCCTTCCCTTACCCTTTAAAATGCAATTTGCTTGTTGAAGCAAATAGATTACATATTCCATGAAATTAAGCTGATTATATTTTCTTGATATTAACTGTTTCCCTCTATACTTCCTATAGGATGAGGGACTGTGAGGTTAAATTTTGATTTTTGTATATTGGTTGAGATGTTAATATTGATTGTGCCACTGTTCAGGATGCTTACCTTAAAAAAAATCAAGTCAGCTCTTTCCCCCATTCAACACTTTTATAAAATGTATCCTTTTGAACTTCTAACAGTATCACCTCACCCTATTTTCTATGTTGTTTTCAATAGATAACTTCTCTAACAGCTTCCAAAATGGAAGCTAGAAGGAAAATCTCCCACCATCCTGCCAATGAATTAGTAAACATACCCACAATAAACACTTGCATTGGTTTTTGTTAAAAATTGGAGATGATACTGTTTTATCTACCCAAGATTCATTCACCCCTTCTCCAAAAAGTTGCTACATTTATTTCACTCCTTTACTTCAACCTACTTTTTATGTGATTTTTATTCCACTAGCATCTTAAGACACTCTCACTCTGAAAATAATGAGAGAGCTGTCTTTTAGTCCCTCAACCCTCCCCAACTACATCATCCTAATTCATAATAAAGTACTTTGAAGGAGTTCTTTACACTCATCATGAGTTCTTTCTTACCTCCCATTTACTTCTCTACCCATTGCAATCTGGCTTCTTCCTATCAACCATTTCATTGAAATTAGTGGTTATGGAAATCAGCAATTTCCACATCATTAAATCTAATGACCACTTCTTAGTTCTTATCTTGGTTTAATGTCTAAGGAATACTTGACAACATTGATAACTCCTCCTTTCTTGAAAACTATTTCGTTGAAAGATAAATTGCCCTTGGAATATCTAGAAAGAAAAACAAAACAAATGCCCACCACTCTCAGCTAGTTGAGACACCTCAAAATAAATGATTGTTACCAATTGCAACTACTGTTGGTGGAACATGATTATCATTTGAGGGTTGCTAAATTGATAATTCTAGAATATAGTATGATCATAGGACCAAGACTTGTTTTATCTTTATCTTTTATAAAATCTGTTGTTTTTTTTTTCCTGTATGTGGGGGTATTTTATTCATTGCTTAATCTCTTCAACTTTTTCACCCAGCCCCAAACCCCTCCCCACTGACTGCTGTCAGTTTGTTTTCTATATATATGAGTTCGTCTCTATTTTGTTAGTGTCTTTTGTTCCTTAGATCCCATATATGAATGAAATCATATTGTACTTATTTTTCTCTGACTGGCTTATTTCACTTAGCATAATGCTCTCCAGGTTCATCCATGCTGTCACAAAAGAAAAATTTTCTTTTTTATTAATATGGCCAAGTAGTATTCCATTTTGTAAATATGCCATAGTTTCTTTTTTATACACTCACATACTGATGAACATTTGGGCTGCTTCCAAATCTTGGCTATTGTGTATAAATAACATTGCAATGAACATAGGGATGCATATATTCTTTTGAATTAGTTTTTTTGGTTCTTTGGATATGTTTCCAAAAGTGGAATGCTAAATCATAAGGCAGTTCCATTTTTAATTTTTTGAGGAAAATTCATTATGTTTTCCACAGTGGTTGTACAAATCTGTATTCCCAGCAGCAGTACACAAGGGTTCCATTTCCTCCACATTTTTGCCAACATGTGTTTTTTGTTGATTTATTGATAATAACCATTCTGACAGGTGTGAGGTGATATCTTATTGAGGTTTTAATTTGCAGTTCTCTGATGGCTAGTGATGTTGAGTATTTTTTCTTATGTCTATTGGCCAACAGGAGGTCCTCTTTGGATCGGTGTCTATGTATCATTGGCAAATGTGTTCTTTGATTGAGTGGGTTGTCTTTTCATTTTGTTAATAGTTTTACTGTGGAAAAATATTGATATAGTCCCACTTATTTTATTTTCTTTCGTCTCCCTCTTCTACATGAAATGTCTGAGATTTTACTCTCTCTGATTTCTCCTAAGATATCTACAGTTTTGAGTATAACATTGAAGTTTTTAATCTATGTTGAGTTTATTCTTGTGTATGTTGTAAGAAGGTGGTCCAACACCATTTATTGAAAATGACTATCTTTACCCCATTGATGTCCTTGTCTCCTTTGTCAAAAATTAATTGACCATAAAAAAGTGGGTTTATTTCTGAGCTCTCTGTTCTGTTCCATTGGTCTATGAGCCTGTTCTTGTGTTAGTACCAGGCTGGTTTGTTTACTTGTCTTTAGTTTAGTTTTGTATCAGGCATCACGAGTCCTCAAACCTTGTTCTTTTTCCTCAAGATTGCTGTGGCTATTAGGGGTCTTTTGTGCTTCCACATAAATTTTTGCTATATTTGTTCTAGTTCTATGAAATATGCCATTGGTATCTGGATAAGAATTGTGTTGAATCTATACAGTGCTTTAGGTAGTATGGACAATGTAATTATGTTACTCTTTCTATGAACATAGTATTTGCTTCCACTTATTTGTATCTTCTTCCACTTATTTCTTCAGTGTCTTATAATTTTCTGAATACAGATCTTTTACATTCCATCCTTAACTTTATTTCTAGGTAATTTTTTTCATGCAATTGTAAATGGGATTGTTTTCTTAGTTTTCTTTTATGATAATTATTGGTGTATAAACATGTTACAGATATCTAGATATTTGTTTTTTATCCTGCTACTTTACTAAATTCATTTATTAGTTCTAAAGGTTTTTTTGGTGGAATTTTTAGGGTTCTCTATGTACAGTAGTATGTCATCTGCTAATGATGACAGTTTTACACCTTCCTTTCCAGTTTGGGTGCTTTTTCTTTTTTTCTAATACTCTGGCTAAGACTTCATGTACTATGTTGAATAAGAGTGGTGAAAGTGGATGTCCCTATTTGTTCCCAGTATTAAGGGGAAAGCTGATAGTTTTTGCCTATTGAATATAATGTTGGCTGTGGTTTTGTTATATGGCCTTTATTATGTGGGGGTATATTCCCTCTATTCCACTTTGCTCTGAGTTTTTATCATAAATGAGGGTTATATTTTTTTATCAGATGCTTTTTCTGTATCTATTGATAAGATCTTGTGGTTTTTTCCCTTCATTTTGTCTATGTGGTGATACCACATTTATTGATTTGAGAAAATGTACAACCTTGGACCTGCAGAATAAATCCCACTTGGAATGGTACATGGTCTTTTTCATGTATTGCCAGATTTGATTTGCTGATATTTTGTTGAGAATGTTAGCATCTTTGTTCATCAGGATACTGACCTATAATTTTCATGCTTTGTAGTGTCTTTATTTGGTTGTGGAATTAGGAAAATGCTGGCCTTGAAAAATGAGCTTGGCAGTCTTTCTTCATCTTGAATCTTTTGGAATAGTTTGAAAAGGATGGATGTTCTTTGATGCTTAGTAAAATTCACCTGTGAAACCATTTGGCTCAGGATTTTGTTTGTTGGAAATTTATAATTACTGCTTCAATTTCATTAGTTGTTATCTGTCTATTCAGATTCTCTGATTCTTTCTGATTCAGTTTTGGAAGACTGTATGTTTCCAGGAATTTATCAATTTTGTCCAGATTGTTTAATTTGTTGGCATGTAGTTGTTTGTATTATTTTCCTACAATCTTTTTATTTCTGTGGTGTCGTTTGTTACTCCTCTTTTATTTCTGATTTTGTTTTTTTTTTTTTATGAATCTGGTTAACAGTATCTCAATCTTGTTTATATTTTCACAAAAAGCAACTCTCTTATTGATCTTTTGTGTTATTTTTAGACTCATTTATTTATGCTTTGGTATTTATTATTTTGTTTCTTCTACTCGCTTTGTTTGTTCTTTTGCTTGTGCCTTTAAGTATAGAGTTAGATTTATTTGATATTTTTCTTCTTTCTTGAGACAGGCCTGTAATGCCATTAATTTCCCTCCTAGGACTGCTTTTGTTGAGTCTATGGATTTTGGGTTGTGATGTTCTTATTTTCATTCATTGAAAGTTATCTTTTGATTTATTCCATGATCACATTGTTATCCCATTCATTGTTTAGTAACATGTTGTTTAGCCTCCAAAGCATTGTGTGTTTTTCAATATCTTCCTAGTGTTTTATTTCTAATGTCATAACCTTGTGTTCAGAGAATATGCTTGATAGGATTTCTATCTTCTTAAATTTATTAAGACTTGTTTTATGGCCTCACATATGGTCTATCCTAGAAAATGTCCCATGTGCCCTTGAAAATAATGTATATTCCACTGCTTAAGTGTGAAATACTCAAGATGTCTATTAAGCCCATGTGCTCTAGTGTATGAGCATTTCTGAGTTGATTTTCTGTCTAGCAGATAAATCTATTGATATCGATGGGATGTTAATATCTCCTATTCTGCCTGTATTACTGCCAATCTCTCCCTGTATGTCCATCAAGATTTGCTTTATATACTTAGGTGCTTCTATGTTCGGAACACAAACATTTACAGGCATTATATTTTCTTGTTGGATTACTTCCTTTATTTCTATGTAGTGTCCTTCTTTGTCTCTTACTATAGCCGTTGCTTTAAAGCCTATTTTGTCAGATACAAGTATTCCTACCCTAGCAATTCCCTCTTTTTTGCTTGCATTAAATACCTTTTTCAACCTTTTTACTCTTAGTCTGTATGTATCTTTTGTTCTGAGATGGATCTTGTACACAGAATATATATGGGTCTTGTTTTCTTATCCATTCAGCTACTCTATGCCTTTTCTTTGGAGCATCTAATTTCTTCACAGCCAAAGTGATGATTGATTGGTACATATTCACTGCCATGTCTTCTTTTTACTATGTTGTGCTGTTTTGCTTTTCTTCTTCTTCCTAAAGAAGAAATTTTAACATTTTTTTGTAATACTGTTTTTGTGGTGATGAACTTCTTTAGCTTTTTATTGCCTGGAAAATTATTTTTTCCCTTGAATTTTAAATGATAGCTTTTCTGGCAAAGTAGTCTTTGTTGTAAGTCCTTGTTTTTCATTGAATATTTCATGCCAGTCTCTTCTCATCTGATCCCTTGTAAGTAACTAACACTTTTTTGCTTGCTGCTTTTAAGATTCTTCCTTTGTCTTTAACCTTTGCTTTTCAATTATAATGTATCTTGGTGTGGACCTTTAGGTGATCATCTTGTTTGGGACTCTGTGCTTTCTATACTTGCATGTCATTTTTCTTCATCAGGTTATGAAAGTTTTTTGTCATTATTTTTTCAAATTGATTATTGATCCCTTGCTTTCTCTTTTCCCTCTGGTTCTCCTATGATGTGGATGTTGCTGTGCTTTGTTTTGTCTCAAAGGTCCTTAAAATATCCTCATTTTTAAAAATTCTTTTTACTGCTATTAGGTGTTTTTTTCTTGCCTTTTCTTCCAAATTTCTGATTCAGTCCTATGTTTCATCTAACTTACTGTTTATTCCTTCCAGTGTAGTTTTCATTTCAGGTATTACAGTTTTATTTCGGACTAGTCCTTTTTAATGATCCCTATGTCCTTTTCTATGCTTGCTATCTCTTTTTTGATGTTCTAAGTTCCTTGAGCATCATTATAATCATTTTGCCGAAATTTATATTGGTAAATTTGTTGCCTCCATTTTACTTAGCACTTTTTCTGGAGATTTCTCCTGTTCTTTCCTTTGTAGTGTGTTTATCTCCCTCTTTTGACTACATCTATGTGTTTGTTTCTGCATATTAGGTAGCATCTTCTATAATGTTGCATCTTGGTAGGGTGACCTTGTATAGAATATGTTCGGGGGACCAAGTGGTGCAGTCTTCTTGATCACATCAAGTAGGTGTTCCAAGAATGTCCCTTATATGGGTTATGTGGGCCCTTCTATTGTCATTGGCTTTTGATTTTTAATGGCTTGTTTGCTGTGGGGTCAACCTTTTAGGCTGGCTGACTGTGGGGATCAGCCCATACCTCAGTGTATGAACTGCTTTGTAGGTGCTCACTGCACAAAGTAGAATTTGCCTCAGCAGCATCTGATGCCTGCTAAGATCTCCCTTTGGAGTTTCTGCTTCTGGAGCTAATTGGAACCTGCTCTGATGTTGTCTGGAGCTGGCCACTGGATATATTTGTTTTGGCGCCTCTTGGGAGGGTTTCTGATGCAGGCCAATGCCAGATACTGCCTATGACTTGCTCTTGGCAACTTGGTTGGAGCTACAATGTGACCCATAGTTGTGGCTGCCTCTGTTGGGCCAGGGTGTGAGCAGGAAGCACCAAGCTGCACACCAAGCCTGGCTTTTACCAGCCTTAGCCCAGGGACAGGTCAGCAAGTCTTATGGCACCCTGATATCTTCCTTCGCTGCCTCCATTTTGGGTACCTGTTGGGCTCAGTCACTGAAAGAGTTCTGGCAATACTTGAGTTGCATGAGATAAGTTTTGAGTGAGTCACAAGGTAGGGGCAAGTGGTATTCACCAGACTGATACAGGTTTAAACTTGGTATCAGGACTAGGTCTGAGGCCATTCAGCTAATGCCCAGGGTATACCAAGTCTGGCTGCTACCTGCTGGACGCTTGAGCATCTTTCTGTTGGGGCTGGGTCTCAGGGATCATCGAGCTGATGTTAGCAGAGGTTATCAGGTCCAACAGGCCAAAATTTGGCTCTGTAAAGTGTGGGTTCTTCCCTGCTCAGCCATCGGAGGGAAAATGGCCTCTTACCTAGAGCCACACAATTATGTCTGTTCCAGAGTCTTTTATTTGCCCAAGTTCAGCAGGGCAGGGCCACCCAGAGTCGGAAAGATGGGGCTAGTGGATCCCCCAAAAGGGGAAGGTCCTGACTAGGCTTGCAGGATGGTACCGCCTCCCCACCCAGAGTCAAACAACTCAGTTTGTCCCCTATTTGCCAAGGCCTTAGCAGAATCAAGTCACCAGGGATTGGGAGTGTGGGGTAATGTATCTCCCATAAAGGGGAGGTGCTGGTCAAGTCTATAGGAAAGTGAGGGGAATAGACCTTGCCTCAAGGTGACACAACTCAGTCACTGAACCCCCTGAGTTTCCCCAGAACTCTATAATCCATACCATGCAGCTAACTCTTTGGCAGGGCACAAGCTCCACAGGGTGGGGCTAAAGAGAGTCAGGACATGGGGCTATTACATTACCCCAGGCTAATGTGTATGGAGAGGCAAGATTTACCCAAGAAAGATGGCATCTATGGTGTGGGAGAAGAACTCAGCTCAGAGATCCTGGTGGCTGTCCTTTCAGCTTTCTCCCCAGAGCCACAAGCCCCAGGATCTCCTAACACAATTCTAGTCTGCTCTGCCCTCCCTTCACTGCAGCCCAAGGTGAGTGGCTAGGAATGAGATTTTGTGTTGGCCCTTTGAGATGATTCCTGTCTTCATTGATTTTCACAGCTGCATGTTATGATGGCACTTCTCCCCAGCTCTAGTGCTCTAGAATGGGGAGCCTGGTTTGGGGTTAAGACTCCACACTTCTCAGAAGGATCCTTTGCAACTGAGATATTCCCCAGGAATTTCATTGGAGCAGGGTCAGTCCTCTCCATGTCTCTACCTTTTTCTGTAAATCCTCGGTTAGAAGTTCTTTTTTTCAGCTAGTGTTTAGTTGGTTATTCAGGTTGATTGATCTATATTTTAAAGATTTTATTTTTAGAGAGAGGGGAAAGGAGGGAGAAAAAGGAGAGAAACATCAATGTATGGTTGCCTCTTGTGTGCCTCCAACTGGGCACCGCAACCCAAGCATGTGCCTTGACTGGGAATTGAACCAGCAACTCTTTGGTTCACAGACCAGTGCTCAATTCACTGAGCCACATCAGCCAGGGTTGATTGCTCTATATTTTAGTCATTCCAGTTTGGGTCTTGAGGACGATGAGTGTTAGTGGTATCTACTTACTCTGACACCATCTTTGATCTCATAATTTCAATGTTAGTTCAACAGAACCTTACCTAATTCTAATTCTCATTTCTTTGTACAAAGAGTTTTAATCAGATAGTTAACTACTTAGGACAATAGTCAGTTTTAAAAGAGATATGCCCTTTTATTTTATTTTACTCTGAACAGATACTTTTTATTTTCTTTCTTTGAAACCAGCTAATTAGAATGAGTGAATAGAGTCTGAAAATAGAATTCCTGACCATTATTACTAAGGAATCTTTATGCAATTGAAAAGGCAGTATTTAAAATAAATTTTGAGCCCCAAGGAATTAATTAAAATTGATTTAGAGTAGCAAATATGGGGGCTAGAAAGATTTTGTTGGGTGAACCATTTTATGTTATAATAATTAGCTACATTCTCATAATTCTATTCTATATTACAACATCCTGATTCTCATTTGTAAATAGAATATTTTTCAGTCAAACAAAGCTATTAATTTAAAACTCTTAATGAATATTTTTTCAATAAAAACAATGATTTCTCTTTTATAAATGTACTTTAAGAAATAGTAAATATTACCAAGAAAACAATAACACAATTACGATTTAATTTTTTAAAATCCTTACCAGAGGATATGTTGATTTTAGACAGGAAGGGAGGAATGGATAGAGGGAGTGAAGGAGGGAGGGAGAAAGGGAGAAGGAGAGAGAAACACTGATATGAGAAAGAAACATTGATAGTGGCCTCCCATACATGCCCTGAATGGGAACTGAACATACAACCTAAGTATATACCCTGACCAGAAATTGAATCCATAACTATTTTGGTGCACAGGATGCTCCTCCAATCAACAAAGCCACCCAGCCAGGATCACAATTGGATTTTTGATATTGATTTACTATTCTTATTAAATGTGTTGGATGACCACTTTTGTTTTAGCTTAGTACAAAGAATTTTACCTCGATAATTAATGGGAATATTGCTCTCCAGATTTTTTTGTCATGTATGACCTGATTTCGTACATGATACTATGTTGATCTTAGTCAATAATTATTTCATAAATTGAAACAATTTATCATTACATAATAAATTATGTAGCTGACATGATATTAACTTGTTTGAAATAAACTCAGATATGTTCACACCATTATGCAAAACTAGGAAAGATGTAGTGATTACATATGGCATACATGATATATGACCTATAAATTCCGATCAATGATTCTGGAAGTCCATGGATCCTGAAGGCTCCAAAATGTAAAACTGAGCTCTATAAAGAGCATCAACCTGTCTGTATTGATGCTGAGAAATTAAAATTTTATTGTTTTGAATATAAGAATATCCACTTTTCATAAGTCTATCAATGGGTGAAATAAAATCATTTTATTTAATATACATCTACATCCTTTCAATTATTATTTATATGCATAAATATATCAGAAATTTCTAGTTATGGTTGATTAAATTTTATAATGGTTGAGTAAAATTTTGTTCTCCAAATACTACAATGTTACAAGTACTTATTTGAATTAAAAAAAAAAAAAGATCTTTTCATTTACTCAAATAATGTGCAGGTAATTGGGACAGATAAAAATTTAGAAAAAATGAGAAGAATATTCTAGAATTAGCAAGGATTATTTATTTTAATAAATGAAACTATCACAAGCTTCTAATATCGATATATGTTTAAAGTCTTTATTGGAGCTATCTTGCCATTAAAATACTAAGGTTGTCATGCAACAATGTATGATTGCACAATGCCTAGGTTTGTTCTAAAGTTCCAGCTTTCATCAATTAGAAGTAGGCAGCTAAGCGATGGCTACCAGAAGGGAGGAGCATCCTCCTTCATGCTCATCTCAGATATGTCCACGGGAGACGATAGAAAAGGTTATGTATTTATTCAATTACACTAGTAGATGTTTATTCAGGAGGAATTATACAAGTGAATATTTATTGAAAAGAAATTCAAATATTTATGTCCACACAAATGCTTGTACATGAAACTGCATAGCATGTTTATTCATAAAAGCCTGAAATAAGAGAATGTAAATATCATTCAATAGACAAATGGATAAACTGTGGTACACTCACATAATAAAATACTATTTGTCAATAAGAGGCATAAAGTACTTTTACACAAAACAACATAAATATATCAGAATAGTGTTAAACTAATTGAATAAAAAGAGGCAAAAATGGGGAAGAGTTTAGTAAAGGGATTAGCATGGATGACCCATGGACATGGACAACATGTGGAATGACTGTGTTAGGGGGGTTAGGTAGGGTGGGTCAGGGGAAAGCAGTGGGGGTAAATGGGATAAATGTAATATAAAAATAAAATTAAAGTATAAAAGTAAAAGAAAAAAGCCAGATATAAAAGATTATATACTTTGCGAATTCATCACATGACATTTTGGAAAAGATAAAAAAACATTCCATTGGTCAGAAAGCATTATATTGGTTGCTTAAACCCTGGCATAGATAGATTAACTCTAAAAGTATGCAAGAAATTGTTGGGTTTAATGAAAAGGCTCTGGATAATACTTTGTATGTTTCAATTTAGATATCATTTTTAGGAAAGCTATTTTTTTGTTTCTGTGCTTCTGCTGTCCACGTCCCATAATTTTCTTTTTTTTCTTTTTTAAGATTTTATTCATCATTTTCAGAGAGAAGGGCAGGAAGGGAGGAAGAAAAGGAGGGAGAGAGAAAACAAGAAAGGGTGAGAAACATCAATGTATGATTGCCTTTCACCTACCTCCAGCTACGGACCTAGCTGGAGAACTGGCTTTCAACCTGGTTATGTGCCCTGGCTAGGAATCAAACCAGTGACCTTTGGGTTCACAGGCTGGCACTTATTCACTGAGCCACCAGTCAGGGCCCATAATTTTCTATATCATTCTCTATAAGAATTATAAATTCATTCTTATATGTCCCACTTCAAATATACCTTTCTTGGAACAAGAATATTATTTTGTTTTGCTTCTCATTGAACTCGGTTGTTTAAGCCAATGTTATTCAATATAAATTTTGTTGATGTTGGAAATATTCTATTGTGTTGGCCAAAAAGTCTGCTCAGTTTTTTCCATAAAAGACACATTTTTCATTTTCACTGATAATTATTGATTTGGCTATTTTGTAGTATGTTGATTATTCTCAATTAATGTCTCAGTGTGATTGTTATCAACTTCAACTGGTCTATCCAACTGTGGAGCATCATCCAGAGAGAGATCTCCAGCACAAAACTTCACCAACCACTTTTGACACATTTGATCAGTCACAGCACCTTGTCCATACATCATATAAATTTTCTTTGGTGTTTCAATTGTTTTTACCTTTCTTGAAATAATCAAACAGAGTATGCCAAAAATGTTGCATATTTTCTTTTATCATCAATATAAAGTGGCTACACAAAACTCACCATTTGATTTTTTTAAATACATGCTAATATGACAGCTGTCACCATGCAATCTAACAGAAGTGTTTTGAATGAAGTTAAAGACAACTAGAAGCCACCTTTCAGGAGAAAGCAAATTAACTTTTTAGCCAACTCAATATTTCACTGATCCATTTTCTAGGTGTAAAAACTGAAACTCATGTCGGTTAAATGGTTGCCTGATGTTATTTAATGAGCAAACTGGGAATAAATGTTATTTGCTCCTTATATTTCCTATAGTATCTCTGAACAGATGGCAATTTATATATATGCATATTTTTAGTTTAAAATTTTGTTTTGCTAAGTTTATATCTCTGAATACTACTTATGCATCTTGAGGTATGGCATGGGAATAGATAAATACAAATAAAGCAAACTAACAGGAAGTAAAAGGAAAGGGGAGCCCTGATGTAACTGTGACAAAAGGTCCCATGTTTGAAATTGTAAAGTGAACCATATGTCTCATGAGGGTCAAATATGCAAATAACAGACTAGCGCCCTTCTGATAATAATAGAAATGCTATCTAAGTAAATGGAAGTTTTGGTCATATGTTTCTGTGAATTTTCAAAGCAGCATCTATATCATATTGCATAAAAATGATAAAATTGCACATGCTTTTATCGATATCTAGGCTAGGCACACAATAACATATGGCGAATGGAGAAAATTTTTTTATTGCCATTTTCTTGTTTACCTGCCTTAAGGTCCCTTTACAGTACAGATTTTCTTCACAAATACATTTCTATGAGACTTTTGTGTAAATGCACTTTACAGCATTGTGAAAAAGACATCCTTTCCAGGTTTCACTTTGAGGCTTGTTTAGTTTGAGGTATTTGATGCTTTTAAATATCAGGGGAAATACTCAAAATCAATATTATCCCATTGCAAGGTAAAAAAGGAAAAAGATATTTTAGCATGATTTCAAAATACAGTGATTTTCTTTAGCATAGCATAAGACCATTTTTGAACTGTATGTAGAATTTCAGGCTCATATTCTATTCACTCAATCATATGTATTCTGTGGTCCTAACGTAATGAACTACTATTAAGTTATTATTTCTTAGGTGATACTCTGCTAAGCACTGCTAGGTACTATGTTAATAAGCATTTTCCACACATAATATGAAACTTCACAACAACTCTGATGGAGGTGTTATTACATCATCCTATTTTTATGGCAGAGGAAACAGTAAAATGAAACTTAGACAAAGTCAGTCAAATTTACATGTCACTGTCAGTAGCAGATGCAAATAATTCAGTCTCCACATGATACCAAGCCTATGCTCTCATACTCAGTGCCCTCTATACCATCTCCTAGTCACTTCTATAAACCACCATGTTATTTAACACCCTTGTTGCTACATGTACTCAACTTCCATTGCTTTAAATATCCTTATTCTTGTCCATCAGAAAAAGTCCTATCTATCCTTACAACAAAACCTCATTCAACTTCAGCCTTTCTTGTCCCCACTGGTCTGCACCGTAACACTTATCATAGGCTACTGGAATTGCTTGTTTTCTAATGTGATTTCCCTCAGGCTGTGAGCTCCCTAAGAGCAGAGATCTGGTGTTATATGCCTTTCACCCTGTATTCTACCATGGTGCTCCTGTCTGCAAAAGGAATATGTGATCAACACTCACAAGCACTCGATATCATTATGTATCTTTCTAACACTGTACCTTATTGTTTAAAAAATGGCTCGTACACTCCATAACTAAAATACATTTTTAGCTCATTGAGCACACAATAAAATCCTGAAGAATGAAAAATCAATTCATTGTGTTTGTTTTTTCTGTCCTTTCCTTTTAACTTCAGGTTAAATTGAATCTGCAGCGTGGCAGACATTTAGAGCAGCTTTTCTAAGATATCAAACTGGTCCCTGCTGGGAAGAGAGTCTGCAAAGGGCAGAGAGCTCCATGCTATCGCTGCTTTCTGTCTCTTTTACCTCCTCTGAAAATCCTTATCCTGTAAATCTCCCAAGACCCTGCCTTCAGCTTGGTTGACAGTCAGTCATTACTTGATCCTGTGTGCTCTCAGAGAGGGCCAGACAAGCAATGTCTACAAGGCCCTGAGGATGAGTCCTGGGAGAATAGGAACCCTGTGCCAATCAGGGCTTCCAATGACATATCAGAATAAAATCACTCCATCCACACAGGGAAGATTAATCTCCTGTTAATGCAAATTTTATAAGTTATGTTAAAAGATGCCCTTACCTACCCAATATCTTACACAAGCCTTCTTTCGGTTTTAGTGTTTATGTATGTCAGGCTCCAGAATATGAGAGTATGAGATGAGATAGTAAATCCCTACACCTGTACAAAATATTATTTTCCTTTTTGCTCTCTTCCTCCAAAAGCTGCCAAATCTGCTGATTGTCAGAAGCCATTGGAAGTTTAAACAGGCAAGTGACTTGACCAATTGTGTCTTTCAGAAAGACTGTCTAGCAATACTACAGAGTCCATGGAGAAAGTCAAGGACAGAAACAGAGAGACTGCTAGGAGACATTTATAATCATTTGGTAACAATAATGATGGACAGCAGGTGTGAATGAAGAACAGTAATTTGTTTTTCATAAATACATGTGTGGGAAAAATGGTCAGCTCTTCTGGAATGTGCATCCAGGTATACGATTGGTACCACTGACATTGAACATAGAGGAGAAACCTGAGAGGAGAGACTCAGTATTCAGGTTTGGGAATTTTGAGTTTGAGGCACCTTTGAATTATCCAGAATCCTGCCTGGCGGAAATATAGTCTTTAGCAGAGTACTACCTCCTAAAACCAAAATTAACATCCTTGTCATTTTTCTTCTGATTCCTATCAATTCCCTCATCCCCCAATTAAGAAATAACTACTGTTGCAATTTTGAAATTTTTCATGTTACAGAGATATTTATCTTTTTTATGTTCATCACAATTTCTGACTTATAAGGGGTTAAATGGATGACTGTATGAGATACTTTTCAATGAATAGTTCAAGAAGTCAAGACAAAGAGACATAACTGTTAAATGGAGTGTGGAGAGGAGGAATTATAACACTAGAGAAAGTACAGCTTGACAAAGGAGATGATATTTAGTCAGGCTTTGAGGGGTGGGTAGGTCATGAATGAGTTACAGAAGCAGAAAAATAATTCAAGTTGGCAAACTTCTTATAAGAACACTATTTTTACATGGATTTAATGTCTTAGACTCAATAATAGTTCTACTAATGGCCTGTTCAGGTTTAAAAATTTTTTTAAATGTGTGAATATTGTTTCTTTATACTGTTGAGCTACCAACCTCAATTAAAAAGAAATTGTAACTGTTCAGGATTTAAAAGGACTTTGGGGCCTCCAAATTACATCCAATAGATGGTTTTGTGTTTGTGTTATTCAATTAGAAGAAAAAGGATTGAGGAGAAAAAAAAACACAAAATAAATACTATAAGTAGGCATAGTATAGAAATTAATGGTAGTAACCATAAAAGTAGACATTTGACTGGTGCAATTTTGTAGAAATAAAATGAATATTAAACCAGGTAAGCACATAGAAGATCCTTCTTTGACATTTACATTAGAAGTAGATATTGTGAAATTTCAGTATTCAGTAAATACTCACAAATTTCAGTTGTGGGCTTGAGATACCTAGTGATACTAAGAACTATTTATACAATTAATACATATGACACCTATGTGGCAAATAAAATATAAATATGACATGGTTAAGCAACAGATTGTGAAAATTACACCTGTGAGATGTGTATGTGAGTAAAATTAGAAAATGCATTAAATGAGGGAAAACACTGATACATTGGCAAGTTTTGTTATAGTTTACCCCAATTTTAATTTTCTTTAACAAATTTTTTAAGTTTTTAGAGGTAGGGGAAGAAAGGGAGAAATATGGATTAGGTGTCTCTTGTCCACAACCCAACTGGGGACTTGAACCTGCAATCCAGGCATGTGCCCTGACCGAGAATGGAAACTATGACTTCTTGCTTTGTGGGACAGGGCCAAATTTTAATTTTCAACTATTCTCAATTTCAAACCAGACAGGCACACAGGATATGTAAAAATTACATTCTTATAGTTCTTGTATTCTTTCAGTGTGAGCTCCAATTAATATTGAATGATCATTACTTGCATTTTACTTAGTACCTTTTCCGAGAACAAGCTCCTGTTGCACAGGTAATTTATATGTCACTCAAAGAAAATTTTAGGCTTATTCAAAACAAACTATGCTGCTTTTGGTGATATAACAAACACTGAGTTCTTAATAAAGGCCTTTTTTTGACTTTAATAGTTGCCATAAAAATTAGGAATAGTTCAATTATTGGAGTCCCACTTTAAAGACTTCCCCTCTCATATTAAAAACAAATCTGTCATGTAATCACAACTGAGACCTTCAATGTTTTTCCCTTGAAATCCTTATTAGATCTAGTTGTTCCTAAGAGAGAAAAGGGAGCTGGAATGAGCTTTAAAGGTCAGATCACAGCTGACATGTATATAAGTATTGTCAAGACTACCCTTGGCTGTTAAATGAAATTTCAATGGCTGGTATTAATTCTTGACAGTTTTATTTCTAATATCATCTGGATGACAGGAAATGAAGGAAGAAAAAAACAGTGTATATGAGAATAAACTCTAATTTACCTAAAGTAGGTATTTTTTTATTTAAAAGGAAGAACAGCAACTTGATTTGTGAAAACATTAATTTACCAAATTCCCAGTTAATAGGAAATACATATTTTAAACCCTATTTATCCCTGTTGCACATAAAAATGCAGTATTATCTTGTTAGAAGCTCTCTGGTTGATGAAACATTTTATTTATGGCATGTTTTATTATATGAAGTGATGAACCTGACAAATAGGTTTCAGTTTCTCTGACATGCAAATATAATCAATGTATTCTTTGCTCTCACACACTTTTTGCAAAGTCATTAAGAGCAAGCCGGAGTGGACAGAGACACCTTTGCTTTGCAATGAATGTCAATGAAATAATATGGGTAAGTCGTTTAATATAGTTGTAATCGATTGCTGCTGTCGCCTTTCCGGCCAAGCTGTTGTGCAGGAACAGATTTTTAATTAAATAAATAGCTGGGTCGGCAGGCAGGTGCGCCTGGGCAAGCAACCTGCCCGGGGATTTAGTTTGCAGCGGTTGCTTGGCAACGCAGCACAGCCGTCCCTGAACAACAGCTGCACCCTCGGGTAGCAACTCGCAGATGCTCGCACCTCAGAGAACAGCATCGGAAATAATGATTTGCAAGTCATAGTTAGTGGAGCTCTCTAACAAACAGAAAAAAATAGCTGGAGTGATAAAGGTCAAAGATACTTCAGACAGTTAATAGTCAATGTGAATTTGAATCCAGTAAAATTACCAGAAGACAATGAAGTTAAGACATTACTGCATGCTGTAATAATAATAAAAAACCTCCTATTATGTGAGAAGCAAAGTGAGAAATGTTTTTTATATAGGTTATCTTATTTCTCTTAATGAACATCTAAGGCAGAATTACTAGGTTTCAGCCGAGACACTACATTTCAAAGATGTTAAGTGACTTATAAACATAATTTTTTACTATTATTTTAGTGTGCTAACTTAAAATTGTGTGGAAAGTGGGAACCAAAGAGAATGTTTAACATAGTTCAAGAGAAAAAATATGTAATGTAATAGTTGTTACTATTGGCAACTGGAAGCCATGTCAATTTATAATCATATTCCTATGCTGTG
Source organism: Noctilio leporinus (assembly GCA_004026585.1). Classification (NCBI taxonomy): domain Eukaryota; kingdom Metazoa; phylum Chordata; class Mammalia; order Chiroptera; family Noctilionidae; genus Noctilio; species Noctilio leporinus. The sequence continues at coordinate 230,546 of PVIW01002124.1, forward strand.
TCTATAGAATCATGTTTGAATTTAATATAACCAAAAGTTCAAGTAATTTGATTTGTTGCAGCTAATTAAAATATATTATAAAATGTAAAACTGGAAATTCTTAGTCTCTGAACTCCTAAGTACATATAATTAAATTGTGACAAACCAGAACCCCCTACTATCTTATTCTTATCTGATTATCCCATGCTATGAACATATGGCCCTAATTTTGATGGTCCTTTTGGTACAAATTCAGTTGAATGAAATCATTAGAGTATTGCTTATTTGCACTTTGTAAAATAAAAAAGTTAAAGTTTATTTTAAATTTTATAACATTTGTATTTTACATGAAGGGCTAATGATTTTTAAGGCCTTTTATGAATACTATTTTTTCAGCCCCTCTTGTTAGGAATGCATGGATTATGAGAACTGGAGCACAGATACAGAGGATATAATCACACTGAAGACCTGTCTCCTTTCACAATCACAAACACATGCACAATGTAGCCTTTATTTTTCTTTAACTTACAATAAATGGAGATTGAATAATAATGAGGCAGCTCTGCTATAAAAATACATGAGGTATCAGTTTTTATTTTGAGTACTTTTTTAAGTAAACAAAGTATATGTTTTTCAAAGTTGTATTTAAATAAAAACATCTTCACAAAGATTTTTCACTCATCATATCTTTCTATGACATTTTGGATTGAAAATAATAATTCATTTTTCCTTTTATAACTTTAAAAACTTAATTTACCTAAATAGCATTTCATGTTATCTCATTTTTGAATGAATAGTCATAGCTCTTTTAGAAGGAAAAACTCAAAACTGACACCAATAAGTGAATATAAATAATTTTCTAATAAAGCATTAAGAATAATTTAATAGGGAGTAGCTAAAAGTAAATTAATTATTGCTGATAAAAGTTGCAGATAATATGTTTTTTTCCAAAACTTTTCCAAAATATAAACACATTCAATGAATGACACACATATATAAATATTGAATAATTGGGCACCCTACAAAGTAGGACTTTCAAGAGTAAATCCTGAAGGGAAGAATAGTATTTTCTTTGAAAAGGGCAATGTTTACTGACTAGATACAGTATCTAAACCTAGGGAAAACCTTTACTCTCATTAGCCTGTAAGACAGACCTAAACACTCAATAAATTTTTGAATACTTAAAAATTTCATTGACTCATCAGTGTCATATACATATTGAGGGCAAGGTGTAGAAAGTGTGCTTTTCAGTTGCTGTTCAGGCTGAATTTTTAAAGTAGATCATGTAAAGAGTTTTTCAACATCAATACCAACCACTTTAGTTTATGCAGATAAATTTAACTTATAAGTGGATTAACTTTCCTCATAGTCAATCTTCTGTTAGGAAGACATTATATATACAAGGTCTGTCTAGAAAAAGTCCAACTATTGTTAATATAACAAGAACAGTTTGTGTGACGGCAATGTAAAACCTGGCAGCCAAGGAAAGTGGAGTGGAATGCACATGCATGAACAATGATGGCTTCACTGTACTAGTCAGTGAGGAGGGTAGGTGCCGCCATTGAGTGAGCATGTGTACTGTGTGGCTGTCACACCCAAAATGACTGAGCAGAGCAATGAATCTGCATCACATTTTGTGCTGAGCTTGAACATTCCTCTGTGGAAACTATTCAGATAATTCAGAGGCTGCAACTATGGGCGACTAGTGATCGGCAGCTTCATCATGACAATGCGCTACTCATATACATCACGTCTCATGCAGAGTTCTTTGGCAAAATATCAAATTACCCAGGTGACTCATTGCTCCTACAGCCCAGATTTGGCACCCTGTGACTTCTGCCTATCTCAAAACTAAAATCATCCTTCAAAGGGAAGAGATTTCAGACTATTGATGAGATTCAGGAAAATGTGATGGGGCGGCTGATGGCTATTGGTAGAACTGTGTGAGGTCCCAAGGTACCTACTTTGAAGGGGGCTGAGCCATTATTGTCCTATGTACAATGTTTCTTGTACATTGTATCTTTTTCAATAAATGTCTATTTTTCATAGTATGTGCTGGATACTTTCTGGACAGACATTATATCTGTGACTTACAAAACCACTGAGAGAAGTGCATCATAAAGCACTTAATTATGTAAAGTTTAAACTATCTAATATGTGGGTAGGGCACTCACTACAAAATAGAAAAGTGAAAATTTTGTCTTTGTAGTATCATTCTAAAAATTCAGGGAACTAGGACCTGGCTGCTGGCACAATGGATAAGGTGCCAGCCTGCAAACCCAAAGGTCATTGCTTACATTCCCAGCCAGGGCACATAACCAGATTGCAAGCCAGATCTCCAGCCAGATCCATAGCTGGAGGCAGGTGAAAGGCAACCATACATTGATGTCTCCCTCCCTCTCTGTCTCTCTCTCTCTTCCCCTCTCTCTAAAAAATAATAAAATCTTATTTAAAAAACTCAGGGAAATAATCCTAATATGGCATACTAAGCATTCTATATTAATTCTATTGTATTGTTGCTAAAAATACATAATCCAACTTAATTATGAAAAATCACGTAAGCTGAAATTAACAGGTTATTCTACAAAATAATTTGCCAGTACTCTTCAAAAGCATCAAGGATTTGAAAGAAAAGAAGGAGTGAAGAATTATTCCAAAATAAAGAAGGCTATAGAAATTATAAATGCAATGTGCGGTCCTTTATTGGATCCTGGGTTAGAAAAAATTCATCAATAAAGCAGTTGACAAAATTCGAATTAAGACCTATGTTTAGAAAACAGTATTATATCAATATTAATTTCCTGGCTTCTTAATTTTACTGTGGTTACATAAAGTGTTGGCATTGAGGGAATTTGTTTGAAAGGTAAGCAGAAATATTTTAGATGGTTTCTGCCAAGATTTTTATGTCTGAATAACTTCCAAATAAAAAGAATTAAATGTAAAATTCATTCCTTAACATCAAGCTCTTTTTAATATCCACATTGTTTTATTTGCCACAGTGACTGAAAAAGAAAATGTGTACATATGCATATAGATTGAATCAGATTCCTGAGTAAAATGGGGAGTTATAAGTATTGGTACAATAGGAGTAAACAGGGAATGGTCAAAGAAAACGGGGGCAATGGTTCCCTGCTTTAGAGAAGAACTTGCAAGACTGAAGAACAGACCACAATAGCAGTGACTTATTCATCATTGTATTCCAACTACTCAGCACAGTGCCCTGTATAAAGCAAAAACCCCTACCTGCTTATGGAACCACACAGGACCCTGGCAAGAGGTCAATTTCCTATGAGAAAAATGGCATATTTTATCAGTTTTATAATTTGATAGAAGATTGGCTGGCTCCCTTAGTAAATAAGGTTTGGGAAGATATATTTCCCATTTTATTGTTATAGTTTTAGAACTATTAACATCCTTGGTATTTATTACCACATATGTGATACAAATTCAAGATCCAGCTGACCCTGTCAACTCAAGTCTCAGACTGAAAGTAATTAATTGGCTGTTCAGTAGAAATGTTAGGGGTTTCTGCATTTAAGATAAAAATAGAGTATCTTGCTTCTTTAGAGGAAGTATAAGCTATGAGTCATTATTGAATAAACTACTGTGCAGAGGGCAATCTAATTGTTGAATGTGCTGCCCGGTGGTATAAATCAGAAAATTGTTGAACACCACTCCCAGATTCTCATCATATACAAACAAAAGCCTCAGCAATCAATCAAACAAATCAATGTTATGTCAAAAGAATTGCTAAATGCTACTTGTTATACCTCATTATCCTTCAGTAAATAAGAATATAGTTTTTTTTCTATGTTACCTCTGAATAAGAAGCACATTTTGATATATAACTGCTATCTTTCACTGGTCAAAAATACCAACAAAGCTTTGGATGGCTTTAGACTGCATGAAGACACTTCAGTTCATTCCTCCTGACACATTGCCAGTCTCAAGTATTAATTCTATGTTTATCTATTGCTAATCTAAAGAAGTGGATGCAGTTTACCCTCCCTGATTAATCCCCTCCCATCAATGAATAATTAATAAAGCTTACATATTCTTGCTAACTTTAAACAATAAGAATGTGGGAAAATTTTATTTTCTATGTTCACCACTTAAATGACTCAATGTTCTTCTAAGTGTTAAAATTTAATTTTAAAATACATTTTATTTATTATTTTTAGATAGGGGAAGGGAGAGAGAGGCAGAGAGGAGGGAGATATCAATGTGTGGTTGCCTTTTACCTGCCTCTAGCTATGGAACTGGCTGGAGACTTGGCTTACAACCTGGCTAAGTGCCCTTACTGGGGAATCGAACCAGTGACCTTCGGGTTCGCAGGCTGGTGCCTTACCCTTTGATAAGGCCAGCCAGGGCAAAATGTAATTTTTTTAAAGACAAAATGATTTATAGAAAGTCTAAGGAGCAGTGAGAATACAGTGCCATTAAGATATGGTGAGCTTAGTAAAACTATTGTAAGAATTTTGAAATTTTTATTCAGAAAAAAAGCTATTTAAAAATAATAAAAATGAAATACTTAGATACACACTAGGATTATATTTGTCTGAAGTATGAATACAGGTATTGATTGTAGAAATGGCATTTTTTATTTCAGAAAATGGCTTCTCCTTTTTCCCATGGAAAGAGAATTTAGAACTCAAACAAGCTTCAGTATTTATTCTTGCCCTGAACATGCAGATCTCTGAATTACATTGAACTGGATGATAATATTTAAAGAAATTCTGGAAGTGGAAATGAAGGAAGAACTAGAGAGTATTTATTATGTTATACAAATAGTCTATGAAATGAAGTGCAATAATTCATCAGAAATAATGCAACTGGATATTTTTAAAAGCCAAGTATTTTCAACACTATTTTTAAGGTAGGACACCTTACTCCTACCTTTTACCCATGTTCTTCTCTGTAGGCAGAACAGATCTGTGGTCTCTAAGAACTCACAGAAGTTCAGGGACTGGGCTTGGGGAGAAGGGAATAGAGAGTGGAAAGAAAAGTTAGACATTACTTTTTTCTTTATTTTAGAATCCAGACACAAAGGAATCAAGTTTAAAATAGTGTGTATTCCTTGGAGATAAATGGTATGTAAATGAACAACATTTTGCTGCTATTAAGTTTATCTGGTCATTGTCCAAGTCATGTAGAAAAAATGTTCACTCTACTTTTTAACATGAGTAAGAACACAAAATTGGGTCATTTGTAGTTGTTTAAGTATATTTGCTTTTGCTACCATCCATTTCACACTTTAGGCATACTCACAGTTTCACAGAAAATTTCATCTGTAACCTAAATATATATCAGAATGGATTATCTTAATAAAATTTTTAAAGTATAAATTGCTTTTTAGTGAGCATAAAATAGGAGCCCATGAGGTTTTGGAGTGAGTTTCCTCTTAGACACTCAGAACCTAGGAAAGGTAATTGTTTATCTTTTATGTTAATAGGTGGCTTTCAATATGATTTGCAAATTAGAATTATCTATAAAGCTTTTATAAAATACTAATGGTCCGTCCATAATCCAGACCAATTAAACAGAGCTCTGGGTTGAGACCTGGGAAATTGTATTTTTTATTAAACTCCCCAGGAGATTGCCACACTAATTAAACAGTTAATATTTGTAAAGTAATTAGGACAGTGGTAATGAGTATGTAAATGTATGTTAAATAAATATAAAAATAAATGACGTTTGGGAGGTAAAGGGAAAGAAAGTCTAGGCTGGCAGGGGTTGGGTGTAGCAGTCTGACTGTCTTGAGCTCTCAATGCTGTAGCAACGTTACTACAGGTTTGGCTCAGCTTGATCAAGAAGCCCAAGAAAGTAGATAGAAATGGTTGGAATACTTCGATGTTTTCCTCAGTCGTACTTAACTAAAACTGACTAACAAGCATTGATGTGCATAACTGAAAAAAATCTGTGACGCAAATGATATGAAAACTTTTTTGAAATACTTTCTCATCATTCTTGACTCCACTTTCTTTTCTACACTTCACTTTGACACATGCTCCTCCTCCTCACAGCAAGCAGTTCCGTCTTACATGTGGTCCCTCAGTAACTCAAGAAAAGACAAGACCTTCCTTCCCCAAATAGGTCCAGACAATGTCCCCTGATTTGAGGTTCATTGGCTCTGGCTGGCCCTGCCCAGAATGACAGTAATGAGCCTTTTGGCTTGCCTATCACTGGGCTAATAACGACTGAGCCCAGGGAAATTAGATGCTCAAATGAAACTAAAACCATATGTTCATTTTGGGAGCCAAAGTTGGGGTTAACCCTACACCAACCACAGAGATAGAGCAAGCCATTAACAATCCATAAAAGAGAAATTGGATACTGTTACTGAAAAAGAGAAAACGGATTTAGGGCCAGCTAACAACAAGAGATGTCACCATGGTTAAAGAATAACAATCTATGTGCCTTTGAGACTTAACATGTAGGCTCCCATGTTCCACTAGATTTGGAATCTGTGTGGTAGAACCTCCAGAGACACAGGGAAGGAACTTCTCTCATGGTATCAAGTCTTCTTGCTCGGTCATTTCCGAAATTCTTTTAAGAGAGGATGAAGCATTTGCGCACTCAAAATGCTAAATAATTCTGGGCTGGAGACCTCATTTATCTGAACTGAAATGAAAATATAATCAACTGACATGACATCCCCTTCTTGGGGGAAAAGTTTGATGAGAGGAGAGGAGAGCGAGGTCAAGGAAGTCAACGGGCACAGAAAGGTGAAGCCTGGGGCACTCCGGGCAGAGAGCCCACCTCACGCGGCTGCCAAGGCTGGTAGGTCCCTTGTCAGAGCTCTAAAAAATGAGTTGCTCAGTACATTTCACTCTGGCATCTCAGAGCACTCCATGTCGTTTACAATTTCACAATCTGCCCCAAGTACCTTTGATCCAAAAGCCATTATTTGGGCGGTTATCGATGGGATGGATTGTGGATGCCAAGTTCCGCCCCTTATTTCAGTGAAGGGCTTGATTGTTTGACATTATGTGGATTAAATATTGTGGTTATTGATTAATTTCTTTTGCATTTAAAGATGTTTCCAGGACAGCCTGCATACGAGCCAGTTGTAGCTCAAGCAACTGAATGCCAGAAATGGCACCTTAAGACACAAACACTTTCATCTTGGAAACCTGACCATTAGAAAACTATGGTAGATTTTGCTTTCCAGACACTTGTATTGGGGTGCTCTGCCTGCCTCCCTTTTTATTTGACTTGCACTTTCTGCCCTTCATCGTCTTTTACATCTGATTAACAAGTATTTACAAAGTGTCTACTACACATTTTGCCAGTTCTCTGTGCAGGGTAATAAGAGTGGTTTTTTTAAAAAAAAATTTTTTTTGGTGACCTCAGAGGTTTTAAATTTGCTTTTTATTTATCTATGAATCTGGAGTGTTGATTTTATCCTCTTTCTCTTTCTCTTTCTTTTTCATTTTAGAGTGAGGGGCTGGGAGGGAGAGAAGCATCAAGGTGAAAGGGAAATATGGATCAGATGCCTCTGTAGGTCCCTCGACAGGGGACTGAACCTACAATTCAGGCATGTGCCCTGACCAGGGCTTGAACCAGTGACCTTTTGGTTTACAGGACGATGCCTGACCAACTGAGCCACACTGGCAAGGGCTCCAGCCATTCCTAAATTCTTTTCCTGTTTCTTCACTTTGCTGCCCCAAATTATATTAATGTGTCTTTGCTTCCATGCCATCAAAATCCTTGGGCTCCCCTGTTTCTTTCTGTGGCTTCCTACATCTTCCTCACCCCTTATAATGTGTTAGTTTGACCAACTTTCTTTATCCTTTTAAGCTGGGTTGAATGTTTTTTCTGTGTGTTTCAATGATATCCTGTTAAAGAACTAAGACCACTTTACTGTAAAGAGGTCTTTGGATGTTGGTGCTTTACTAGGAAAAAAAAAAAAAACCCTGAATATAATCCCATTTTTAAACTCTTCTACCCACACCAGTGCCCACAACAGCAAATAAATTCTTTGCTACTGAAAGAATACTGTATGGGAAAACATAATTGCCAATGATACCTCAAACAAGGGTCTGATCTCCAAAATATATAAAGAACTAATGCAACTCAACACCAGGGAGACAGACAGCCCAATTAAAAAATGGGCAAAGGACCTGAACAGACAACTCACTGAGGAAGAGATACAAAGGGCCCAGAGGCATATGAAAGAATGCTCAACATCGCTAGTCACCAGAGAGATGCAAATTAAAACTGCATTAAGGTACCACCTCACACCTGTCAGAATGGCAATCATCAGCCAATCAACAAACAACAAATGTTGGCGAGGTTGCAGGGCAAAGGGAATCCTCATACACTGTTGGTGGGAATGCAGGCTGGTGCAGCCACTGTGGAAAACAGTATGGGGTTTCCTTAAAAAACTAAAAATGGAACTGCCTTTTGATCCAGCAATTCCACTACTTGGACTATACCCAAAGAATCCTGAAACACCAATTCATAAGAACCTATGCGCACCTATGTTCATAGCGGCACTATTTACAATAGCCAAGTGCTGGAAACAGCCTAAGTGCCCATCAGTGGATGA
>PVIW01002125.1:0-78444 GCA_004026585.1 Noctilio leporinus
AGAGAGAGAGAGAGAGAGAGAGAGAGAGAGAGAGAGAGAGAGAGAGAGAGAGAGAGAAAGAAAAAGAAAGAAAGAAAGAAAGAAAGAAAATAGTGAAAACACCAAATGCTTGCAAAAAGGCAAGGACACTGGATCTCCCACACATTGCTGGTAAAAATGTAAACAGGTATAACCATACAAGAAAATATTTGGCAGTTTCTTAAAAACTAATCATACACTTACCACACTATCTAGCAATTGTACTCCTGGGTTTTTATACCAGAAAAATGAACACACATCCACACAAAAACTACATATAAATGTTCTTCAGTTTTATTTGTAATTCCCATAACCAGAAAAAACAAAAATGCCATTCAATACATAAATTGTTAAACAAACTGGCACATCTATACCATGGATTACTGCTCAGCAATAAAAATCAATAAACTATTGATGCCTGCAACAACTTGGATAGATTTCAAGGGCATGATGCTGAGTGAAAGAAAAAAGTCAATTTCAAAAGACTATAAACTGTATGATTTAATTTATACAACATTTTCTAAATGACAAAAAAATATAGGAATGGAGGACATATTAGTGGTTACCAAGCACAGGGTGGAAGTGAAGGAGGAGTTAGTTGATTATAAAGGAGTAGAATAAGTATAACAACGGTATAGTCCTGCATTTGTATTGCTATGATTATACATTCTACACTTGTAGTAAAAGTGACACAGAACTATATGCACACATTATACCCATGTTAATCTCCTGGTTTTGATAATGTGCTATAAATATTTAAGATGGAACCACTAGGGGAAACTAGGAGAAAGATACACAACACATCTCTGTAGTGATATCTTTGTACTTTCCTATATATATATAATCATCTCAAAATAAACAGTTAAAAGAAATAACAGTAACAGTAACAGAATTTATTGCTACAGGACAGATTATGGATTATTAATGCTTTGTTCTTCAGAATTGTTCTGTATTTTCCTATTTTCTCAAAATAGCCTTGTGTTACTTTAATAATAAAAAGAAAATGCATTAAAATTGAAACAAAATAAAATAAGTTAATGAGGTTTTTATTTATTTATTTTTGCTTATTTCCTTAATCTTTTTCATTCAGCCTCCCCACCCTCCTTGTCTTTGGCAGCTGTCAGTCTGTTCTTTGTATCTATAAATCAGTTTTTATTTTGTTTGTTTGTTCATTTTGTCCGTTAGATTTCATTTATAAATGAAATTGCATAGTATTTATCTTTCTCTGACTGGCTTCTTTCACTTAGCTTAATGCTTTCCTGGTCCATCCATGCTGTCACAGGAGGAGAACCAAGATGGTGGCCAAGTAGGTGAAGCTGAGTCCACTTGCTCTAGTACCCAACTCAGACACTTGGCTGATTTTCTGAAAAGTGAACCAATCATTCAATGGAATCTTAATTGAAATGAATTTTGGAAGCCAAGGCATACAGAAGACCCTTCACTATGGGTGGTGAGGAGATCTTATGGGTGGCAGGGGAAAGACCTCATGCATGGCGTCTGCAGCCACAGACCTTGGTCAGGATCACAGCTTTAGCCCTCTCCTCTCAGGGCAGGGAGTCCCTGTCCTGGGCAGAAGCAACTTGGATGCATAAAGTCAGGGAGAACCAGGTTACACACACACACACACACACACACACACACACACACACACACAGAGCACAGCACAGCACACCTATAGCTGCAGCCGCAAATGCCAACTGGGAGACAGCCAGAGAGAGAAAAGGATGCTATCTGCACCTGGGGCAGGCAGAGGAGGCTGGGAGAGACTCTTGACTTTTTGTAAAGCTGGTGACTAAGGAAATCAGAACAGTGCTTTAGTGGAAGTGCCCAGAGAAACCTTTGAAGAGGGTAACTTCTTCTGCTCCATTTGTATTCTAACTAATTCACTATTTTTTGTCTTTTAAAATTCTTTTTATTCAGGTTTTATATTATTTTTTATTTTATTATTATTTCAAATCTCACATTGTACCCTTCTCTTGTCTTGCTCCATTTTGCCTTCTTCCTGCACTTTCTTATTTTTACTGTAAATTTTATTGTCTCCCATGCTACATCTTGTTCCTTTTCCTTATGCTGACTGTTTCTCCTTTTTCTATCCTCTCAAAAGCATTCTTCTTTCCCTTAGTCAGCTGACATTCTTTTCCTCCCTCTTAAAATATTTTTATTTCCTTTCCAACTTTATAAAGTATGGCTGGTTTAGCATGAATATCATGGTTATTGCTGTTCTTCTTCAATAGTATTACTATTTGTTCTTTTTTTTTTATTATTTCAAATCTCATAGGTTACTCTCCACCTGTCTTACTCCATTTTGCCTTGCACCTGTCCTTGCTCATTTGAGTTAGGAATTTTGTTTATTTTTTCCTTTCTTAGTCTGGATTATATTCTTTACTTGCACTATCCTCTCAAAATCACTTTTCTTTACTGTAGACATCTCATATTCTCTTTTCTCTTTTGTGTAACATTCTTATTTTTTCTTCACCTTTACTAATCTTTGTTCAGCTATTGTTATTGACCTTGCTATTGTTTTTCTGCAATTTTGTTCCTTTTGGTTCATTAACTTTTTCATTTTATTTCAAACTTCATATTATACTCTTCCCTCTTCTTACTCCATTTCATCATCATCTTCCCTTGTTTTACTTATATTTAATTTAATTTTTTTCAGTTTAAAGGTTTTTTAAATTCATTATTTTTAGAGAGATGGGCAGAAAAAGTGGCAGAGGGAGAGAAGCATCAATACATGGTTGCCTTTCAACTGCCTCCAGCTACAGACCTGGCTGGAGACCTGGCCTGCAACCTGGTTATGTGCTCTGACTGGGAATCAAACCAGCGACCTTTGGGTTTGCAGACAGGTGCCAATCCATTGAGCGACCAGCAAGAGCCATTACTTATATTTAAAATTTTTTTCCTTCCTTTGCCTTGTTTTATTCCCTAATATTATTTTTCCTGTCTCTTCCCACTCAAAAGCATTATTTCTCTCTTTAGTCATCTCATATACCCTTTTGCCTATCTTATACTATTCTTAACCTTTCTCCACCTTTACTATTTTTGTTCAATTGCTGTAGATATTACTGCTGTGGTAGGGGTATAATTTTTGCTGGTGTGGGTTTAGTTTCCTGATAGTACTGCTTTGTTAACCAATACCTACACATCAGCATATAAGACATGGTGGGAGTTGTAACCCCTGGTCAGCCAGCTGGAGGGGAGAACCCACCGATGAATAAGCCACCAATAATCAAAACCCAAGTACAACAAGCAAGGTCACATAAACTGAATAAAGGACAACCATGAAGGATCCACATCAGGAGATCAAAGAGACTGCACCACTGAGTCCCATAGAACTCCTATCATAGAAGGCCACCCCATGAAGACAGGCAGGCAAAGAAGAACAACATGAGATACAGAAACACACCAAAAAAGAGTCACTTAAAATGGGGAAAGAAAGAACCTCCAATCTAAAGGAAAGAAGGGATCCCAGGAAAAAGAGCTAAATGAAAGTGAGGGAGGCAACCTATAGACATAAAATTAAAAATAATGATCATAATGATGCTCAAGGGCTCAGTGAGAATGATAACGAACTTAGGGGGAACTACAGCAGCATGAAAAAGGACATAGAGACTATCCACAAGAAACAGAAAAAGATGAAGAATACAATATCTGAAATGAAAAATATACTAGCTGCCCCTTCAGTCTGTTGAAATTCATCCTTCAAGTTCAAACTTTCCGATGATACATCCTAGAATCTCTATGATGCTTGACAGTTTCCTTCCTTCCTCTTCTCCCTCCTTTCCAAGTTACTGATTTAAATCCCTTCTGCTCTTGTGTTCTCACAGCATTTTATAAATAAATCTAGATAACCTCTGTATCATTGAATTCTACATTGCATTTCTCCAAATAAATTGTGACTCAAGAGTACTACTTAATAACTTTATAGTCTAAATTCATAGTACATTTTATATAGATATGTAATTAGTTGAACTAAATGTAAGAAGCTAATAAATATGTTTATTTAGGTATTTTTATAGTTAGGGATACTTCCTTTTCCACAAACTTAATTGTAATAATCTCTTTTAATACTGACTTTCTAACTATAGTTACGTAATTCCATGAGGGCAGAAGAAAGGTCAAAATCATTTCATTAGAGAGCACCTGCCAGTCGCAACTATTCTCTCTATTGATATGCTAGGGAAAAACTAGTCTCTGGAGCACAGAATATTTATGAATCTCTTTTTTGCATATGCTTTAAAAGAAACTTATCCTAACTTAGGGTGATTTAGTGGCTACATTAAGTCAGTATTTTGTTTAGTCCAGCCGGAACCATTATGGAGAATGATAACATTAAATTTAAAAGCATGGTGGAATTTTGGAATCCCTTTGAATAGACTCAAGCTCACTTACAGCCTTAGGAAATGAAAGACCTCAAGTTTTACCACCAAAGATTAATCTTACTGAAGTTATTGATGACTATAACTATATAATTATAATTTCCCCTGTAGCTATTTTCACTTTTCTATGTGAAATAAATAGGTTTTTGGAAATTGCATCACAACAAATGGAATTAATGTTGGTGATTTTATTATTACCCAATGTATACTCAGAAAAGTCCTTCAAAGCATTACATGCTCCATTTCATCATTGCAACCTTTAGTCTGGTTACCAATAGAAAAAGCTACATTTAATTTTCCAGGTATTTGAAACAATTTAGCCACATGTTCTTACTGTTTAAGGACAATAAAAAAGTTTAAATGTCATTTGAGCCTTGTAGAAATTTCATATTTTCCCCTTGAAACTGAACTGCACATCTCAGTTCTATCCATCCCCAACTGTCACAATCCATCATGGTTATGTTGAGCTGATACCATCATTGAAGAAATCTGAAATTAAACTTGTAAGTTATTCTTCCCATGGAAAATTCACTTTCAAATTTTTATTAATGACAGATGCCAACTAGGTTAGATGCCAATAAACATCTAATTTTGAAAAAGGGGTACATTTTATAAAATGTATCAAAGCTTCCCAAGAATAAACTTATTGAATTACTTTTACCAAACTATAAGTCTGTCAACCAACAGTCTAAAAGTAGCTGCTTTCTTCCCTCTCTTACCGACGTCCCTCTAATCACCTCTATCTCCTCTTGTCTGGGGAAGTGACTTTGAATTTTGGGGATGTAGATGTGATTGGTATATGTGGTCTAATAGCAGAGCAAAATTGGTCTGGAAAAAGGTACACTGACAAGTATTGTTGCATTTAGTGATGAGCAAATTTTACGAATATAAATGATTAGAAAGCAGGATATTGGATGGTATTGTAAAAATAAGGTCTTGCCTCTTCTAAAAAAATCAGACAGAATTTCCCAAGAAAGTTTGGCATTAGTTGCAAATGAACTGAATGTTTCCAAGAAATATTGAAAGCCATTATGTTTACCAAAACAGTTGAGGCATGAAATTAGAAGATATCTTTAAATTTGGGAAGAGAATCAGGCTTCCTTTAACTTATTTGGCTCTGATTTCCCTGTTTCAAAATTAGTCTAGTGATAAGATTAGGATGGGGAGACATATCATATTCACTGTTGACTTTTAATAATATGAGTTGGCATTAGAAAGAAATGTTTGAAGAAGTGAGTTTTCATTTATTTTGGGTTATGAAATTACACTTGAGGAAAAGATCATGTGAAATAATGATCACTTCCCATTAGATTTTACTTTTAGGGAAACCTAATGGCTGTAAAAATCTGATAGTTATTGTATGAAAGTCTAAATACAAACTAGAGGTGAGAAAGTTAGTAATGATCAAATAGTTCACATACACCACACACCCACTGTGAAGTCTACGACCTCAATGAAACAGTGAGTCAGACAAACAAACTGTAAGAACAACTAGATAAAGAAAAACTTTGGTAGGTAAGGTTATGGGTTAGTACCAAATTGATATGTTAAATTTTCAGCTCTGACCCTATTGATAATGTGATCTTGAGCATTTTACTTCCAATTTTTGTTACTTCATATGGAAAATGAAAATAAAAATAATAAAATGGAAATAAAAACAGTATCTGTATTATTAGGGTTATTTTGAGAAATACAGGGTGTGTACAATAAATTGGCAATAACGTTGCCTTTCCTTATTTCACATACTTCTTATTAATTTTGAAAAGCTATGTTTCTAAGGTTATGATTTAACATCATTGTTTCAGATAGAAAGTATTAAATTCTGAGAGTAACTGTCATGTCAAAGGAATACGATGTGAGAGCAACCATAATTTCTGGACTGCATGCAGGGCCAACTGCTAAGGAAATTGCAGATTTCATTAACATCCCTTTCCATACAGTTTAAAACATGAAGAAGGTGTATGATGCTGATCCTGATGTTGCCACACCAACAAGGAAAATGCATAAGGTATGCAAGGATTGCACAAGTTCAGTTATTGTACACAGAATCCAGGAGGCCATCAATGAAGATCCAGGATGTTTGCCTTGACATTTTGAGAGATGTAATTGTACCATGGATGAGGCAAGTTAAAAATGGATGTCAATTTCTCTTCCAACAAGATGGTGCACCAGCACATAACACCAAAATGGTGCAAGAATTTCTCAGTGTCAGTGTTTCTGAATTCTGGTCAAAGGAAATCTGGCCACCTAGTTCACCAGATGCAAATCCTTTAGAGTATTATGTAGGCAGCATTTTTGAGAGAGAAGTTAATAAATAACCTCATTCCAATAAAGAGGCTGTTAAAGCTAAGATTGAAAACATGATGATGTTCATGGATAAAGAAAAGTTCATTAAAGTGTGATCAAGATTCCAAAGTTGAATCAAGTCTATTATTGCAGCAAATGAAAGCTTTTTTGAACAATTTGAAAAGTAATGACTATGTTTATGTATTTATGTATAAGTAAATTTATTTCAAAATATAATACTTTTGTGGTATATGTCAATTATTTTAATAAAGTTTTGCCTCTTTATCACATGACCCCTATAATTGGGAGAAAATATATAATATCCTTTAAAATTTTATAGTGATTCCTCAGTGAATCTTAGCCATAATTTGTGTTGATTATTGTGATTATTGTGGTCACTTGCTATATAAAATCAGTTACTTTATTTAGAATTTTCTTCATTTATTTATTTCAAAATGCTGCAGAGTTAAATCTGAGCTATAGGATTTTAGATTTAAGTACACTCAAAATCTGAGAAGTTAAATATAATTAATATGAAATATATTTGTGAGATATAATACTCCATTTTAATTTTTAAAACTATCTTTCTTAATGTGATTTCTATTACTGGATCTGCCAAGCAGTCTTACCCTGAATGGCTGATATCAGTTATAAGTATAATCTGCTCATGTTGGGATGTATACCTATAGAATTATCCCAACACAAAAATCTCCTAATTTTGGGTACTTTGTTTTCTCAGACCAATTGTGGATTTGAAGAATGTAATCTTTTAAGTGCCATACTTAATAAGAAATAAGGCTATGGCACATCCTTAATGATATTCTCTGACAACAATTGACCATCCATGGGTGTGGGATGGGAACTGGTGTGGTACATTTAAAACCTAGGCTTAAGAATCAGAATGAATGCATACCGAATCTTTAATTTGTTAGCTGCATGATTTGGGATAATTTACTTATATTTTCAACTTCAATTGTAAAATGGCTTATTAATCATATGGATTTCAGAAAATAGTTGTAAATATTAAATCAGCCAATGCATGCTAAAACATTTAGAACATTTTGGCATCTTCTAAGTGTTAAATAAATAGTAATTATTTTTTTATAATTTTACTAATTGTGTTGATTTCTTGGCTGGGTGGTTGTAATACTTTTAATTATTGCTTAAAATATGATTCTGATCGAGTAATCAGTTTTATAACTTATGCCAGTTACAGAACTAGCTGTAAGTGCAATAAATTGAGAGAGTATAAAGGTTTTGCACCAGATATAACTAGGAAAAGAACTTGAAAAGCATGATTTGATGAGAGAAATTAAAAATACTATTTTCATAAATGGGTGAAATAAATGACTGTCTATTATTGTTATTAGTTAAATTTTGGGGTTTCAGTTTTTAGCCCACAGGCAATTGAAAAATATACCTTAGTTCTTTATAGATCAATAATTCTCAATTTTATTTTTAGTATTGTGCTATGATATAATAGATTGTGGTTAATGGACTTCATTTACATACTTTTTAAAGGCAAGAGCTCATGTTTTCTTTTAAGAATAAGTTTAATCTCCAATGAACTTCTTGATAATTCTAATTATTCTAATTTTGAATTGTCAGTTTTGTTGAGAAATGAACGTTCTTCAACTTTAAGAACATTCAAAGCACGTTGTTTTTGGATGAATAAAACACTTGCAGGGAAATTTTTAAATAGCAATATATAGAACACTGTGTTCTAAGAAGGTAGAAATTGTATTGTGGTGCTGATTATGGCATGAAGTGGCATCAGCAGAGCAGGCCATGGTTAATCAAAGGCCTCAGGCGAATGGCATTTTTAAACTGAAGTACTGACTTAGGTAGCTTTTAGGATTTAAATGAGTGCACCATGGTCAATGTCAATTATCACCATTGCAGCTGGTAAAACAGCAGTTATGATTATCACATTAGGTATTATGTAGTGAAGAGATAAACAGAAAGTAGTTATATCTTTGGACAGGTTCTTGCTCTTCTCTCTCTGTCTCCCCCTCTTCCATCCTCCATCTCTCTCCCTGCCTATCATCAATCAATCAATCAATCAATCATCTAATGTCTGTCTATTTACAGAGAATGTGAATAGTGAAACAGACTCAAGATAAGAACAGATAGTGTCAAATTTGAATTATATATTTTTAGCATGACTCTCATCACCTTCCTTATTACAATCCAGCCCAGATATAGTCATATACTATGAAGGTTAAAATTTTAAATACATGTTATCCTTCCAGGAAAATGAGGGAAGCAATGTTTAAATTATTCCAGATTTTTTTTTTAAAGAAAAAATACTCTACTAATACTGCATTTTCAGGAATTGGGTTCCTGTGATAATCTTTCTATCACAAAATTAAGCCTTTAGTAAAAGGGAAATTATAAATTTATTATTAGAAACAATACACTTATTTACATAGTTTTGGCATTCCTCACACTTTGTAGCATAGTATCTCTGTGTACTTACTGGATGGAGCTTTCAATGCGGGTGATAGTGAGAAAAGCAGCAAGGTTTGCTGTGTAAGATGAGATGACAATCAAAGCAAATAGCCACCATGCCCCCATCATCATTCGGGTCGCCAAGGTTGTGTATGGGACCTCCCCACCTGTGGAAAGAAGCAATGAGAATGAAAGAACATCAATTTATTGAGTATTTGTTGAGAATTCTGAAGTCATACACATTCAAAGCCAAGTTAATTCTTAAGTAGTAAGAAATCTTTATATGTCATTTCAGCATAGATCTCTGTACTTTGTTTATCTTCATTACCTTACATTTAACTCTCTTTTATGAGACTGTGTGAGACCCAGTCAAAAAGAAACATGATAAACATTTAGGATAATATGTTCAATGTTTTTCCACCTTTTTTTTTTGTTCTACCCTAATATTAATTATGCTCTTATAATAACCACAAATATACATTTTACTTCTAAGGGCTTAAATTATTCACTAGTTAGTGAATATTAATAGTTATGCTTCTGCTTAATAAAACCTTTTCATATTTATAGTTCAATAGGTAATATTAAAGATATTTTTTATTAAGTTCTCTAGAATCACAGGTTAGTAATGATCTTGGTATCACAAATATCACTGTTGGCTCTAGCATCATCACATATGTTTTATTTTCCTAATTGGTGAGCCACTCTTTATAATCTTGGAATAGAATCTTCCTTTCCATCTTCTGAATGTTGGAGTTCCCTTAGGCTTGGCCTCTAGATTGCATGTTTTCTGTCTACATCTCCCCTACAGCTACTCTCAAGTTCCCTGACTTTAAATATCATCCACAGTATACTTTGGTAACTCTCAGATTTATATTTCAAGTTCCACTCTCTCTAAAAAGCTATAGATAAACCTATAGATTTCTACTTGGAATCTATCTAATGGACATTCCAGAATTATCACATTTGAAATAAAACACTTTATTTTCACTCCTAAATTAACACCCTGGTCCACACTTTCTCAGGAAATTTCACCACCTTCACTCTATTTCTCAGATCAAATACTTAGGAATTTTCCATTCCAGTAGCATCCCATTCAGTAACAAGTCCAGTCACACTTACCTTCAAACTGCATACCAAATCTTACCTCATTTCATTACTCCAGTGCTATCTCTGAGCTTTTCTTTGACCGTACTGCTAAACCACTTATATAGTTTACCTATTTACATCCTGGGCACTACCAATCCTAATTCTATCACCATGGTGCACTTAAAAAAAAAAAAAAAAAAATGACATCCCAACATTCTCCTGATCAAAACTTCAAGTGGTTCCCATCCCTCATGAAAAAAAAAAATATCCAAAATCTCTACAGAACATACTAGTGTCTACAAGACCTAACATCAGGTCAACAATCTGACCTGATCTCTTTCCTTATCTCTTATCTTACTCTCTTGATAAACCTCTTGCAATTTTTTCTATGCTGGTTTCTGTCCTAGGGCCCTTGAACTTATAATTTTTTTATGACAGCAATTCTCTATTTAATTTAAAAATGAATTTTCTCTTTATTTTATTCAAGTTTCTGCTCAAATGATACTTCCTCACAAACATTTTATTAACCACTTTATTGAAAATAACTCCCCACAACCCCACACTCCATCTCCTTATTTTTAAATTATAATTTATCATATTTTATATATTTTTATCCCTTATAATATAGTTTCTGATAGAGGAACGGCTTTTGTCCCATATTCAGTGGATAAATATTTGTTGAATGAATATATTTTATATGAAACTAACAGTCCATATAAAAGAAACTAGGCTATGCTAATAGGAAAAATAAACCAAAGAGATATGATATTAGATTTGTCTAGGTCCATCAATATGTGAGTGACTTAATAGGAATCAATTAATTATAACATCATATTTTTATTCCAATTATTATTTCTCACTATGTAATATCTAAATTTTCAGTGTAGTCAGAATATACCCTTTGGTATAGCTTGAGCTATTTTTTTGATGTAAGATACTCAGAACAGGCTAAAGTTTGATATTTGATATATATTTTTCATAAGAAATTATAATGCCTTTCAGATACTCTCTTCTTCAAAGCAAATATTCACACAACCTTTATAAGGTAAAAGCCAAAGAAGATATTTTTAAACACACATGGTGACTTCCTGGATAAAATGACTAATTGAAAAATAAAATATGGATAAGATGATAGCTAAAGACTGAAAATGTTAATATTTATAACAAAAATGGAACAAGAAATTAATGACTATAAAGGCTAACTGAAAATTTGTTTCATAAAGTCTTCAAACTTCATTAGAGTTGTTATCACAAATATGAAAGAATATTCATTGAGCTTTCTTCAAACATAGCATATAATCTACACCTTGGGTAATTAAAATATGCCTGTAGAATTTAAATACGATGATAATTTTACTTGATACCTGCACTTAGAAATCAAATTCTAAAAGTAACAGGAATCTTGACTT
This sequence comes from Noctilio leporinus, assembly GCA_004026585.1. Taxonomy (NCBI): domain Eukaryota; kingdom Metazoa; phylum Chordata; class Mammalia; order Chiroptera; family Noctilionidae; genus Noctilio; species Noctilio leporinus. Next base: position 11,630 of record PVIW01002125.1, read on the forward strand.
CTAATATTAGTAATTCTAAACAATCCTTCTACTGACAGCAACTAAAAAATTGAACATATAATGCATCTGAAAGCTACAGAGGCAGTAAAAAGTTAGAAGACCAAGGTCTTGAAGAAAAAATTAACCCACAAATGTGACCTGATATTTAGAACTACTTTTCCCAGAGGAATAAAGGCTAATTTCACATGAGGAAGCCAAGAGACTGAGAAGCTGAGCAATGCTTTTGAAAGCCTTCAGAGGTTAAGTGGCTATAAAAATTAAGGCCAGGGCATTGCCAAATGGAAAGAGGACTGAGAAAAGTAGAAAATCCTAATATACTTATCACAAATCTACTAAGCCACAGACCAAAGAAAAATCACAAGAGAAATAAAAATATTTTGAACTTGATAATAATAAAAATATCTTAGACAAAAGTTTAAGTTTTAGTAGCTGATGGAATGCCACTGAATTTGTATTTAGTGGGAAATTCATAGCCTATAATGTATAAGAAAAGAAGGCTAAAAATGAATGAGCTCATCAATTTCAAGATTAAAAACCTCAAGGTCAACCAAAAGAACATAGAAGCAAGAAAAGAATAAGTATAAGAGCAAAAATTAATAAATGAGACAAAAATACAATTTAGAAGGTTGAGTTGACAGAAGTTTGGTCACTTGAAAAGTCCTATTAAAAGCTATTAGCATTGGCCCTGGCTGGTGGCACAGTGGATAAGGCGCTGGCCTGCAAACCCAAAAGTCACTGGTTTGATTTCCCAGTCAGGGCACATAACCAGGTTGCAAGCCAGGTCTCCAGCCAGGTCCTTAGCTGGAGGCAGGTGACGTCTCTCTGCCTATCTGCCTCTCTCCCTCCACCTCTCTCTAAAAATAATAAATAAAAAATCTTTAAAAAAACAAAGCTATTAGCATTGATTATGAAAATAAGTAGAGGCCTAAAATGCACTAATAGGAGTAAAAAAGGATGTTGTGTTACAGTTATTACAGACATTAGATAAATAAAAAATGGAAGTTTTTATGTACAATTTTTTTGCCAATTTAATTGAAACTTGAGATAATGTAGCCAGATTTCTAGAAGAATTACCACCAAAAGAAATAGAATATTTGAATAATCTTGTAACTTTTAAAGACTTTGAACCCACAATTAAAACCAATGGTCTTCCTGGGAAAATTTAACAATTGTTTTAGTAAAATTAATTTTACACCTACTCCATACATCTTATAGAGAAGGTACAACTTTGATAACAAAATTTGAAAGATTATTCCAGAATGGAGATTTACAGGCCAATATTTCATAAGATTGTAGATAGAAAAGATAAAATAAATTAGCAAAGTGAAAATTGCAATAAATAAATAAGCATGTTTGGTTTGGCCTTCATAAATTAACCACTGAAATTTACTACATTAACAATGCATAGGAATAAAATAACAGATAAAAGTCAACATCCAGTTTTAAAAATAAGAATAAAAAACTAGAAATAAGCAAAGTAGAAATAAAAGAACAATTTTCAGTCTCATAAGAGTATTTTCAGAAAACCTAAAGTAAACATCATAGTTATTAATAAAATAAGTATCTTTAAAGACTATCTAAAGGCTACAAGCTGTTACCACTTCTATTTAATTGAAGGTACTAAACAGTGTGGTTCAACAATACAAAAATAATTTTAAATACTTAAAAATTGTAAAGAATAAAATGAGTTAGGAATTAAAGATGGTATGAATATGCAAGTAGAAAATCTAAGAGAATAAAGGACAAATTTCTAAAATTAAGTTAGTTAATAGTTTAATATTGTCCAATGTTCAAAATCAACCAGATATGTATAAACTAGCAACAAATTCTTAATAAATGGGATTAAAAGTTATATTATTTACAATTAAAATATCAAATACCTAAGAATAAAGATGTGAAAGGCTTCTATATAAAAATTTATAAAACTTCTTTAAGTGAAATTAAAAAAGATTAAGTAAATGAACAAGTATATCATGTTTATTGATTGAAAGACTAGGTATTATAAAGATAAAAATTCTTCTCTGATTGAGCTATAAATTCAGGTTCTTTGCATGAGGAGGAGAGAGAAAGAAAGTGAGACAGAAGCTAAATGTAAAAGTTTTATAAAATTGCAAAAAGATAAAAACAATCTAGACAATGTCCAAGAAGAAAAAGACTTGCTCTCATCTACGGTAGCTTTAAACAGCAAAATCAATGAAAATTATTCATGTATATCTTAACATATGATTTATGTCCTATCAGAAGTTTAGTATTGTACAATGAGAGGTCTCTTCAATAAGTACTACTAGGTCAATTTGGATATATATGAAAAATAATGTCATAACTTATATACAAAAATCAATACCAAATGGCTTATAGATATAAAATATAAACAATAAAACTAAAAAATAATGTGAAATCATATATCCATTATAGCCACAATAATTCTTGAAGAGCTAAAAGTACATTAGCACAAAAGACAAGGTTGATAAATTTCATTATAGTATCACTTTATAGTTAAAAAGAAACATTAAGAGAGTAAAAATACAAGCCATAGAATACATTTTCAATGCATATATCTAACAAGAATTATCAATATATATTAATAACTTCCATATAGTAGACAATAATTTAAAAAATGGGCAAGATAACCAAAAGGCCAATAAATATGTAAAAAGGTGGCAATTTCATTGATGACCAGGAATATACACAGAGAGATTTAATACCACTACACAGCCACTAGAAGGAAACAGACAATAGCAAATGTTATTTAGGATGTGGAGCTCCTAGAATGCTTATACCCTGTTGTTGAGATTGTAAATTTGCTTAATGACTTGCTAAATAATTTGACAGCATTTTTGAAAACTGTTACATGCGTATCTTAAGACTCAGCAATTTTATTTCTTAGATACCTAAGAAATTAGTACATATACCCTAAAGTATATGTACTAATTGACATACACAAGAATGTTCATAGCAAAATTATTCATAACCCAAACTGGAAATAGTCTAAATATTCTTTTTTTTTTTAAAGATTTTATTTATTATTTCCAGAGAGAGAGGGAGAGAGGCAGAGAGAGAGAGAGAAACATCAATGCATGGTTGGCTGCCTTTCACCTGCCTCCAGCTACGGACCTGGCTGGAGACCTGGCTTGCAGCCTGGTTATGTGCCCTGGCTGGGGAATCGAACCAGTGACCTTTGGGTTTGTAGGCTAGTATCCACTGTGCCACCAGGCAGGGCTAGCCTAAATATTCTTGAATAGTAGAATGTATAAACAAATTATGGTATATTCATATACTGGAACATTATTCAGCAATGAGGATGAACAAATTTCGTTTATATATAACATGATAAATGGATTTCACAAATTAAATGCTGAGTAAAAGAATGCGTACTGTATGATAGTTTTACAAAGACTAGGCAACATGACTAGAAGTGCTGATAATTCCCTGAGTGGTTAGAGAATAACGGTTGAGATAGGGCAACAGGTGCTGTGTCACCAAGATTGCTCTATCTTTCCCTAGGTGTTCTATTGCTGGTTGTTCATTGAGCTACACACTTACATTTATGCATTTTTCTATATGTAAATAATATTTTACAATTTAAAAATAAAATAAAATTAGACAGGAGAGAGAAGGGTGAGTTTAACAAAGACCATTTTTTCCCTTTCCCTCTTTTTTGTCTTTGTGTGCATATTTGAATGAAAAAGGCTTTTCATAGATTCAGGATGTTAGAGGAGATAATCAGGTAAAAGATAAGTTATCTGCTAAATTAAAAACCCTGGCTGGTAGCACAGTGGTTAAGGCGCCGGCCTGCGAACCCAAAGATCGCAGGTTCGATTCCCCAGCCAGGGAACATAACCAGGTTGCAAACCAGGTCTCCAGTCAGGTCTGTGGCTGGAGGCAGGTGAAAGGCAACCATACATTGATGTCTCTCTCCCTCTCTGCCTCTCTCCCTTCCCCTCTTTCTAAAAATAATGAAATAAAATCTTAAAAAACAAAAAAACAACCCCACTCTGTTAAGGCATGGCAGAAATTAGGCTGGCAATTCCTGACATCAGGTTGTTCAAAGATCTGAACCCAGAAATGAGTATTTTGATTCCTGCAGTGCCTAGTGAGTGTGAAGTTTCCCACTGTCACTCTGTAGAAACATGTGAAATCTGGATTTTCCAATGACCTCTCTATTGTAACAAAAACATTTCTGACACAGATTTGCATGTTGATGTAACTGGTTTGCCACATCAGAAATATGTCAACCACGCTACTGTATATATTAACTTATTTATAAAAGTTGTTAAAGAAATAAAATAATGTTTTTCCCTCAAGCAAGATTGTGAAACTTGATAACTTCACCTGAGTCTGGCAATAATTTGTTGCTCTAGGTCTTACTCTGGGTGAGTATATATACATGTTGTTTTTGCCTGAAAATATGAAGAGTAATTAATTGTTTAAAAATCTACAATCTGGCTGTTTGGTACCACCACTTTTCATAAGTTTACAAATTTACATAAGGTTTATTATATAATTTGGACTATGAAACATTTATGAAATATGATAAAAAGTAGGACAGAAACAATAGCCTTTCTGTATAAATATTCCTTTTTCAAGAGTCAGATCCTTATTGGGACTAGATTACTAGTAACATGGATAAAAACACATAGCAAATAAAAAATTTTCCAATATTAGAGGTGATTAAATGTCATCTGGTCATTTGAAGTATCAATAAATATTAGAATGTTTCACACTTACCAAATAACAAATTAGAAAATATGATGAAGTAAACTGTTGGAAATTTATCATTCCAAGTCAGTGTTCTACATTTAAGGATGGGAGGAATGTAAATATTTCCCCAATGCTTAAGGTATGTCAGCCATAATGATCTATTCTTTGAAGCTCATTTATAAAAAGTCAAGTTGAGGGAATGACTGTGGCCAGATTTGTAATGTTTTGCTTTTTTTTTTTTTTTTTTTTGGTGGAGCATTCAGAGGTGTAAGGAGGGGCATGTGAGCACATCTATGGTTTGCCACTGGCCACCAGTTAACAGGTCCACTATCTTTCTGAACCCATGTGTTAGGTACAGCAGGCTTCTATAATGTGGCATATCTATCATTGGTACAACAGAGCTTTAGGTAGTAGGGAGAAATAACATCAAATCACATTGTGTTATGTTGAGGAACTTGTTCCATTTACAATTATTTTTCAGGGTTACTTTATCATAGCAAGATCAAAGCCTCAGTTTGGTTATGCTAAGTCTCACTAAGATTATAAATCTGTCCTTATAAAGGGAAGGCAAATCTCATATTCCTTTTGGCAGGCAGCAGAAGCTAATTAGAATTATTGATGTTTCATTTATATCATACTGATATCATAGTAATCATCTATAGCAAATGGTATGGCTTTCATGCGTACATTAACGAACACAATCTTTATTAACAATGACTCAGCCTTTCCAAAAATGTCAATTTCAAATATTCCATTCTCTTATGCCATTTTCTGCTTTTTGAGCTTCCTTACTCTATCAGATTTGGAGTCCTAAGAAGATCCATCTAAGGTTTATTGACCTTTCTGCCTTTTCACAATCCTTCTCTACCTGCTTAGATATACTTCCTTCTTACCCAGATTAAATTCAGTGATTTGTTGAAATCAATTCATAGCCCTTTTCTAGAACTCCTGTGAAAGGAGCTGCATTGAATTACAAGGTCCCATAAGTGCAACATTAAGAATAGATAGATGAGCAACCCATATGTTTACCATTAGTCCCTACTGAGAATGGTTAATTCCTATTTCTCCAAGGATAGTGGCAGTGGTGGTATTTAGACACACTTGCTGCAAATCTTTCCCTAGGTATCATTTAAACAATGCTATTTTTTCCCCTATATTAACTGCTTTGTTTCAATTACACAGGAAACATGATCACAGTATGAATGAATTGCTCTATATTTATTAAGAGTAACTTGATTGATATACATAAACTCCACTGAGGCAGATAAAGAAATTTTTCAGAACACTAATTGGCAAAGTCCATTTTTATGAAACTAGTTAATTCATCTTGAATTGGTAAATGTCTTTTTTTTTTTAAGATTCTGAAATGACATTAAAATTAGAAGCCTTTTCTACTTTTTAAAAGTTTTTAGGGGCCATCTGGTCAAGATGATGGCATATGTAACCATGATTCCACTCCTCACTAAACCTCATCAAAATTTCAACTAAAAGAGAATAACCATCATAAAAACTGTTAGAAATTGAGTTGAATGGAAGTCTGACAATTACGGAATTAAAGAAACCACATCCATCCAGATTTGTAAGAGGGACAGAAAAACAGTATGGGCTGGTTCCACATTCACATGTGATGGATAACAATTTGGGAAGGACATCTCGGAAGCAAGGAGATTTAGCTTCACACCAGGACCTCCAGCCTAGGGTTCCAGTGCCAGGAAGATAAGTCCCTGTAACTTCTGGCTATAAAAACCATCAGGGATTGAGTTGGTGTAAGAAACTTCTGGAATCCCAAGCAGTTGCCCTTAAAGAACCCACACATCAACTTCCTCAGACTTACTCCCTCTGAGCTCCAGCTCTAAGTAGCAGTTTGAAAGGCACCAGTGGCATGCAGAGAGAAAGTGAAGTGACTGGCATGAAAGCAAGAATTGGGGAACAGCTTTCTCCTAGACAGAGAGGCAGGCTATTGTGTCTTTTCTGATCACTCCCCCAACAGACCCACAGGGTTGGCAGGTGCCACATGAGAAATTCTACCGACCTGGCTAACAATGTGTGCCCTACTCTGGAGACCTCTGAGACAATCCCACTCAACTTACAAATGTATTCAAGCTGCTTTTCCATATGAATGGCTGGCCTTGTTTCATGCTTCATAACCTCTCAAATCCTATCAAACAAGCAATAGCCAGCTTCAGTTAGCCACCAGGCCCCTATACCTCTTGGTAAGTGGTCCCAAGCCTGACACTAGCAACTAGATTCATATCTTAGCTAGGCCTGGGCACCTCTAAGCCCATCATAAGTAGCAGCCATCTCAGATTAGTTTATAGCTCAGGCAGGGTGGCCCAAGCAAAACAAAGGTGGAGGCTGACCTTGGCCTGCATCACCCATGAAACCGCAGAGCTAGTGTACCCAGTAGGCAGTTACAAACAACATCAGAGCACCACCACCCTGCCCTTGCACAGCTAATCTCCATGGAGGCTGGAGTTTGGTGGTTTATGGACATCTACTGCATTAGGACATGTTACCAAGACAGGGAGTCATAGCAGTTTTGCCTAATACATAGAAACAAACATAGGGATGCTGTCAAGTTTATTTTATTTTATATTTAAAAAAATTTTTTTAAAGATTTTATTATTTCCAGAGAGAGGGGAAGAGAGAGAGGCAGAGAGGGAGAGAAACATCAATGTATGGTTGCCTTTCATCTGTCTCCAGCCACAGACCTGGCTGGAGACCTGGCTTGCAACCTGGTTATGTGCCCTGGCTGGGAATTGAACCAGCAACCTTTGGGTTTTCAGGCTGGCACCTATCTACTGTGCCACCAGCCAGGGGGATGCTGCCAAGTTTAGCAGACAAAGAAGCATGGCCAATGAAAGAACAGATCAAAATCCCCAAAAAAGAACTAAACACAATGGAGATAAGCAATATATCAGATATAGAATTCAAAATGCTGGTTATAAGGATTCTCAAAGAATTTAGTGAGGACCTGAATAGCAAAAATGATCCAGTCAGAAATGAAGGATATACTAATTGAAATAAAGAACAATTTATAGGGACACAGTAATTTACAGGATACTCTAATTGAAATAAAGAACAATTTACAGGGAAACAACAGCAGCCTCTAGTACAACTTTCAGCAGTCCAACATTTGCATCATAGGGGTGCAGAGGAGAAGAGAAAGCAAGAAATTGGAAATCTGTTTGAAAAAATAATGAAAGAAAACTTCCGTAATTTTGTGAAGGAAATAGACATGCAAATGCAGGAAGCAAAGAGAGCCCCAAACAAGATGGATGAAAAGAGGCCCACTCTAAGACATACCCTAATTAAAATGCCAAAGGTTAAATATAAAGAGAAAATCTTAAAAGCAGCAAGAGAAAAACAATTAATTACCTACAGGGGAATTCCCATGAGATTGTCAGTTAATTTCTCAAAAGAAACTTTGTTGTCTAGAAGAGATTATCAAGAAATATCCAATGTCAGTAAAAGCAGTGATCTAGAGACAAGATTGCTCTGCCCAGCAAAGATATCATTTATTTATGTACTTATTTATTTAATTTTATTGATGTTGTATTATATTTGTCCAATTTCCCCTCCCTTCACTCCCCTTCCCCACCCATCCACTCCCTGCCAACAAAGATATCATTTAGAATTGATGGGCAGATGATGAGTTTCTCAGACAAGAAATAACTAAAGGAGTTCATCATCACCAAACTATTATATGAAATGTTAAAGGGACTTATATAAGAGAAAGAAACTTAAAACTATGAATAAAATGGCAATAAATACATATTATTTATTAAATGAATATTAAAAAATAAACTAAGTAAACAAGAACAGAGACAGAATGATGGGATTGTGTATGTGGGAATTTGTGAAGTGGTGAGGTGATTAAGGACAAATAGATAGTTATAGAATGGCCATGGAGGTGTAAAGTACAGTATAGAAAATGAAATAGCCAAAACACCTATGCATGACCCATGGACATGAATAATGATGGGGATTGTCTGAGGAAGTAGGGGTGCTGGGTGGAGGGGAACAAAGGGGAAAACCTGGGACAACTGTAATAACATAGTCAATAAAATAATTTAAAAATATTTAAAAAAATAACTAATGTTTAAAATTGACCAGCGTAGTTGGAAGGCATGGTAGTATCTATAGGTATTTGTTGAGAAAGTCATGAATGCACAGATCAACATTTTATGGCATTAATGGTAAATGAGAGGCATTTTAACACAAAGCACAATGAATCAAAGTCACACATCTTCATTGAATTTCTTATCATTTTTATTTGTAACAAAAAATGTATTTGCTTATCTGTTTTCTATTTCCTTTGCCAGTATCTATTGAAAGAACCCATCCATGTAAAGTTCAATATCTATCCAAAGAACCCTAAAGTAAAATAAGACTTTATGTTTTTATGCTAGTAGATATCTTGCTTTGTAAAACTTAAGAATGTAAGTTCCAGATTTTAGTAAAATATTTAAGTGTAGATATAGTATATAGAATTTTTCTATCTGGTATAATAATACTAACATATTTGAGATTTTAATAATTTAATTAAGTGGGGAAAGATATCTTAACAAAGCTCTCAAAATCTTCACAAAGTTTTCAGGAGGTTTCATTCAGGGATGCCTTGCAATTTTTAAAATTAATTTAAATGTCATCCTTTTGATTTTTCATTTTTACCATACCTGGTGTTTAATAAGTTATTTGATTGATACCTTGGGTGATTATTTCTACTTTTAACATAGCAATATATATCAATCCCTTTCTGCTCTTCCAAAAAAAAAACACCACAGTGCATAGTTTGAACATGGAAAATATGTTGTGATTCTTTAAATATATCAAAATACAATCTTATGGAACCCTCCAAAATTATTCTTTTTTCTTTTTGCACTATTTTTCTTGTTACCTACTGATGTCACCACAGACTTGGTGATGAAATTCGGTCTGAAGGACACTTCAGCAGGAAATGCACGATAAGGACTTGCTATCAAACAGCATGAAGCTAGATGGCAGTTGAGTCAAGCCTGCTGCTCTGAAGTGATGTGTGAGCCTTTAATGTTTTAAAATAATTACATCAAGGTCTAAGCCACTATTCAAAACTACTATATAAATTCTAGTGCCATGATCAACTCCATTTATCATGAAATCAAGCAGTTGCTTCAAGGAAAATTGCACCCATTTTGCTAATCCCAGGGGCATATGAGTTCAAAGGGTAAACAAGAGTTGCCAACAGTAATCAAAAGTGAAATTGATCACAAAGTGAAGTTTTTAACTATTTCTGGAATTTCTGAAACAGGTTCTTTTTTAAGAAAACTGTTTGTTTGTTTGTTTGTTTATAGAGGGAAAGGGGAGGAGAAAAAGAAGAAGGGAAACATTAATCAGTTGCTTTTTATATGCACCCCAACTAGTACAGGACCCGCAACCTAGGTACATGCCCTGACTGGGAATTAACTGACTACCTTTCACTTTGCAGGACAATGCCCAACCAACTTAGCTGCACCACCAGTGAAGACTGAGACTGGTTCTTAAACTTGGCCTTACGTGAAGCATGTCATGATTTCCACAAGGTCAGAGAATACCAATACATAGTTGAAATCATGAAGGAAGAGCCAGGTGTTAAGTCTAAAATACATTTTTAAAGCTCTGAAATGCTACTCAAATCCAGCAACTTGTTAACTATGGCTAGAGATTGGTTTCAAATCATAAGTTATTTATTGAGCACATATTAAGATTTACAATTTGATAGAGAAATAGAAGCTCATTTAGCATTATGAATTTAGGCTTTCATAAAACAATTTCGTCTCTTCAATTTTGACCTTCTTTCTCTTGTTTCCCAGAGCTCTAATGTTTAAGTTCTGAGGAGGGCATCTTAATGAACAGAAGAGAAAAATGAATTTCTTTCTGGGATCTTTCAGTCTATTCTTTTAAATAATTGGTTGGAAAATGGATAAAGAAATTAGATTTTGGTATGTGGTGTTACAGGAAGTTTATTGGGGTAAAATATAAACATTTTAATAGTATATGGTCTCTATACAGATAGATTTCAATAAGTAATACAGACATATCTGTAATTAAAGAACAGAAAATAAGCCCTGGCTGATGTGGCTCAGTGGACCGTCAGCCTGTGAACCAAAGGGTCATGAATGAGTTCAATTCCCAGTCAGGGTAAATGCCAGGGCTGCATGCCAGGTCTCCAGCCAAGTCCCCTGCCGGAGGCATGTGAAAGACAACCATACATTGATGTTTCTCTCCTTTTCTTCTTTCCTCCTTTTCCCTCTCTCTAAAAATAATAAAATCTTTTTAAAAAAGATAAAATAATTCATATCATAAACAGTGATTTTCAGAACACTGTGATTGAATAAGCAAATGTGTGTGAACCACGTGTCAGAGATTTCTATGTGTGTTTGTGAAGGCAAATACATTAAGCTGAATGCATTTTAGAATTCTACATGAAACTTAATGATAATATGTAAAGAATATCTTTTCCTCCTTCTATTGTAATGTACTATGTGGGTGTAGTTTCTAGATTCTCTCAGAAAATTTTGATGGCATTTTCAATAGAGCCTCTTCAGTCACTGAATGTCTTGGGACTTGGGTTGAATGGGCCAGCAATAGAAAAATCAGGAAAGAGGTTCATACTGCTGGGCTTAAGTGGTAAATCAAATCCATGGATATAACAAAGTAGGAGGTGAGGTGAGGGAAGAAAGGGATTAGAGTGAAGTTGCAAAACAAACATAACCTATTAAATGCAAGCCAAAATCAGAAAGTAACAGATTATAAAGAAATGTCAGGAAACAAAACAATAAAAGCCTCTATTTATTGAGGATTTACTGATGCTTTAGGCATTAAGTGTTTTATAAGCACTTTTAAAAGATTTTTTATTCATTATTTTTACAGAGAAAGGCCGGGAAGGAGGAAGAAAGGGAAAGAAACAAACGTATGGTCACCTTTCACCTGCTTCCAGCTAAAGACTTGGCTGGAGACCTGACTTGAAACCTGGTTACGTGCCCTAACTGGGAATTGAACCAGAAACCTTTGGGTTTGCAGGCCGGTGCCAATCCACTGAGCCACCAGCCAGGGCTGTATAAGCATTTAAAAAAAAATTTATCTTCACAACAGCCTACAAAATGATTAGCAAAGCAAGGTTTTGTTTCCTTAGCCAAGGTTCAGATGAAAGAAGAATGGTGCAGATAGTTTATGCTCACAGGCTCACATAGGGAAGGGAAACAACAAGGCAAGAGAAATGATGTATCAGGGAGTCCAGGAAGCTTGTGATGTCTCCTCTAAGTACATTTCTTACACCAAGGGCTCTGATTTATTGCTGCCACTTCACTTTCTGTCTTTGTTCTCCTCAGTGATATGAATGATTAGGTTTTATTGTGGGCTGACAGGCCAAAAATTTAGGACAGGTTCAAGCAAACAAAATAAAAAAGAGAGTTTAGATTTCCAAAATACTCAGGAAAAAATCCCCTTTTATTTTGTTTTGGGAATAATTTACTAAGACCAAGATACTTAAATGGAAGTAGGAAGCAATAAAATTAAAACATAAGCAATTAATTAATAGCTGATTTTGGATCATTTGACCTATCAAGAAGATACAAGAAAGACAATATTGCAAAAATAAGGGCTATGAGTCTTTTATACTTAATTTTTGGGATATCCCAACAAATGTATTTTTAAATTTTTACTGGTACCATAATAAACTTCTAATTGAATCATTAAAATATTTTAATCCCTAATTATTGCAATTATAAATAGCTATATACTTTTTTTGAAATTACTTTGACAAATAACTTTCTAACAGATACAATGGGTTATATGCAGGTGAATAAAGATTTCAGTGTTTTACATGTAAATAATAATGACTTAGTCTTGTGTTCCCCTTTTCTCTAAAGACATTCATTTACCTTGGACCTCTACATCAGTTTACTAAAAATAGAAAAGTATGTTATTTTTCTTATTCCAAGTTTCAAAAACTTGGAAATTTCTTCTATGCATATGTGACAATACACAAGAGACTCCTGCAACTGTTTGAGAATTCAAGCTGTTATCCAAACAGACATGCTGGGAGATTTTTATGTGAGAACATTATCAGGGGAATTGTTACCAATATTAATTGTAGTCGCCTGGTTTAGTTCTTATACAACCTTCCACAACTTTCCTTTTTATTTCTTTTATCATGTTGCTCATGGTACAAACTTATTCTAACTCTACTATGGAATGAACTTTTCAGCAGACAGATCCTCTATAAAATAGTTGACACTTGAAGAAGAACTAATCACTGGATGATAGTCATCATTGTGGTTTAATGCACTTTTCAGAGTTTTCCTCTTCCTGATAATGTTTGGTAGCTCTGGAAATAACGTATTTGAAGATATTTGAATAACATGAAGATATTTGATGTCTTATATATTTTTAAATGAAATAAAAAGTTACAATGATTATATGAACTTAAGTAAATTTTGATCAGCTACTTTTTCTTTGGTTTTCTCTCTCTAGAGTGTTCTTGGATAGTTCTCCCACCAATTATTTTTCTGAACAATACAATCCTCGTTTATAGGTTGGTATATAAAGGTTTTGTTACTATAAATTATTGTAATTGCTTCACTGAATTACATGATATAATTATATACCTTTATAAATACCAGTAATACACATTTAACTTGTTGAGCTAACATATAATTTACTTATTGTCTGTGTTCTGAACGTTTAAATTGACAATGACAGATTCTAAACATTTTTGTCCAAAATAGTATTTTAAGTGTTATAATATCATGCTTTATGTCCAAGCAACTTCATTCATCTGAATATGTTTATGTAACTTCCAAATATCTAGTGAAATAATGTAGTTTAATCTTGCATTATATTGTTAACTATTGTTTTCATAACTTAATCCTTTAAAATTCCATTGAAATCTATATACTATTAATATGCTATATACTATATAATACATTACATATGAAAATATGTGACTGTAGGATGGTGCAATATTTGAAAATTTCAACACTTTAGAAGGATATATATATATATTTAGGTATATATATACTTAGGTATATTTAGGTATGTATTTAGGGGTGTGTGTGTATGTGTGTGTGTGTGTGTATATATATATATAATTTAACTCAGATGCTAAATATGTAGGATAATTTCTTCATAAGATAAGCAAAGATATGTAATAGGATGTTTGACAAAAATTATTTATTTATCTATTTATTTACACCCACATAGATAATACAGATTCTTATGTAGATGGTAAATAAGGCTACCAAAAATAGCTAAAGGAGTAATCAATGTTCAGGATATATATTAATTTATTTAAAAAATTACTATATAGAGTATGAAACCATTATTGTATATTTATATATCAATCTTTTCTGTATAATGACACCATTCAGATGCTAAGTCCCATCACATTTATTTCAGTCTCCTTTTCCTATTCTTACTGTTACTTTGTTCTTGTGGTGGTGGTGGTTCATGTTTTTCAGGCCAGCACTCCTTCCACTGGACCTTTAGCAGTCTAGCATAATTTCCAAACCACCTTTCAGACTGTCCCTAAATAGCACAAATCATGTAGCTATTTGGATGAAATGTGGCTGTTAAATTTATAAGTATAAGATCCCATCTAATACAACTTTTTCATTGTAATTTTGATCATCTCTCTGATGGGCACAGAAATGCTGTGCTGCTTCTCACTGAGTTACATTCCACCAGACCATTTGCTGATAAAGTGCTAAAGAGCATGAATAAAGTATTAAATTTGGGGAAAGGGTTGACAATGTTTAAATTGATTAATGTAAATACTTCTAAACGTGAAGAACGTGCAACCATGAGAATTGTTTCCAGCTTAAATTTCCATGTTGTTCTGTGTGTTCAGAGGGAGTTTTCCAGTTGAAGCATCTTGACAGGGTAGACTAAAGATCAAAGGCTTAATGACCTGCCTGGAAGGATCCCCTTATTCTTCGCCTGACTCTTCAAACCTCAGACCTGTTATAAGATTCCTGCCATTATTTGGTTTTTGTAACTTAGTCAACAATGAATTAAAAATACAAAAAATTAACTAGAGGGTTATAGAGTGCAGCACTGTTGGAAAAAGCCTTTGTTATGAAAAGAGAGTTTAAAAGTTGGAGATGGTGGCATGCTTTTTGTCACTTTTTTTTTTTTTTTTTTAAATTTTATTGTTGTTGTATTACATCCATCCCCTTTTTGCTCCCCTCTGTCCCCCCACCCACCCACCCATTCCCCCCAAAGTCAATCCCACCTGTTGTCCATGTCCATGGTTCCTTTATACTAGGTTCTTGTCTAAGCTGCTCCCCATCTTTGCCTCTACCTCTCTTTTTGTCACTTTTTTACAAGAAGCAGCACCACCTCTGTACCCTTCAAAGAGATTATCAAAATATCATCTGCACAAAAGCAAAAGAAAGCAGAAAATATAATATTAAAAGTTTTTTTCTAAGAAATTTGTTTCATTTTATTTCATTAGTGACAGATGTTGGAATTGAAAAAGTAAATCTATATTTTTAAAATGGGGATACATATCTTTATTCTACATGACTTTTCCCATTTTTCACTGCCTTTGAGTTCTCTGATTTCAAGTATTTTTATCTATATTGCCAAAAGACTTGTAAATTAAATTAGACAAAGAAAATACACATCCAATAAATGTTATGTTTGCTGATTTGTTTTATATTTAAAAATTGAGCTGCATTTTACATGTCATGTCATAAAAAGAAACTATACATAAAAAAGGAAAATTTAATAAAATAAAAATCTGTAATTTTAAATGAAAATATTTATTTTGTAGGACTTTTTAGCTACTAATTAAAATTAAAAAGAGGGGGACAGAGGGGAGCAAAAAGGGGATGGATGTAATACAACAACAATAAAATTAAAAAAGAAAAAAGTAAAAACAAAAAATACATAGCTTATTGATTTTTGTTTTTAAAAATCATTTACTTTGGTTGCTTTCTGCCACCTGTGCATTATACAATATTTGCTCAACTTTACCAACTAGTATTATAAAGTATATTAAACTATAAACACATAACAAGAGGAAGTAGTCTTCTAAAGGAGATATAAAGAAAAATACGTAAAAAAAAGAAAAATATGTAAATATGATAAATTATAAACTCATATTTTGTAATGGTATTTTCTTGGTATACAGAATTATGTATACTTTGTATATGTGCTTATGTATAAATAGTAATTATATTTATAATTTTCTCAGTTAATAAGCTACTTAAATTCAATAATTATCTGATATTTGAGGTTTAAATTACATTGCAGTCAAGTCTTGGAGTGAAAAAAAGTAAGCACAGCCAGCTTACAAGTTTGACCTCTGCAATTACTGTTCAGTCTCCAAGCTTTCCTGGGTGTAAATGCATGTTAAATTGCCTTTTAGTGCCCGAAATGACTCTTTCTCAGCCAAAATATTCTTTTTTTTTTTTTTTTTTTTTGGTTCATCAGCTAGATATATATTCCAGGTAATTTAATAGCATAAAAGTTACTCATTCCAATTCAAAGTGTCCATCTTAGACACTGCATGAGGCCTGCTTCATTATCTTACATTATTACTTTAAAAAATGTGTTTCTACTCCTAAAGTCAGTGTTAATGCTTATCCTTGTAATGAGTTATTCAGGTCATCAAATATAATTTCCAACTTGCTTAACCTAATTCAAGCCAGCATTTGTAGACTGTCACTTGGGTTAATACTAGATCTGAAGAAAAAATAAAATCAATGAACATCAGGGTGAGCATTTTAACTTTTACTTTTTTTTTAAGTCTTTTTAAAAAAGATTTTATTTATTAATTTTAGAGAAAGGGGGAGGGAGAGAGGCAGAGGGGGAGAGAGACATCAACGTATGTTTGTCTTTCACCTGCTTCCAGCTACAGAGCTGGCTGAAGACTTGGCTTGCAACCTGGTTATGTGCCCTGGCTGGGAATCGAACCAGCAACGTTTGGGTTCACAGGCGGGTGCCTTATCCACTGAGCCACCAGTCAGGGCCAATTTTTACTTTTTAATCTAAACTATTTCCTATATTTGGGTTTCTTAAAGTGTATTTAGTTTGACTGCTCTATACAACTATTTGCAACAACTATAGGGGGACCAGTTGCACTATTTCCTGGTGTCAGTGGAAGATTTGACCTTGTTTTCCCTCTGGCTTGGAGATTAAGTATAGCCCCAATGGATGAACTGCACATCATTTTCAAAAGGTTTTTCCGGGGGAAAATGCTGAGTTTACAGATTCCTACTGTGGCTAAAGCTAGTGTCTATTTAATCTTATCCTCCAGATGGCCTTTTGTGACCAAATGACTGTGGATTTAAAAATCAAGAAATTTTTAAATCAAAGAGCTGGCTTTGCCAAGAAAAATGGGGAGTAAAATATTATTGAGTTACTTTTCTGTAAGAGAAGCAAAAGGGTCCAGTATTAGCAGATTTTAAGATCTTTTTTTGGAAAAAAAAAGAGGAATATATATATAAATTTCAAGTAAATAAAAGTAATAAAAATTTTCAATTCCTTTACAGGAAGAATTTTCTGTAGAGAAGCTTATAAGTAATGATTTAGGGACAAGGTACTTGTTCCTATCCTGAAAGAAAGAGATTATGAGTAGTTTAGTTTGGTATAGAGAAAAATGATATATTTAAATATTATATATATTACATGTATTATACATACATGTATGTATAATACATGTATGTATGTATGTATATACATACATAAAATGATTTATGTAAAATACTATTTACTTTCCCAGAAAGATAACAGAAGTTGACTGAGAAGGAAGAAATAAACTGAAATAACATTTTGTCTTCTCCCTGCTCCCCTCCTAACCAAGAGTATCGGGGATGACTACTTAGAAAAGAATGGTTTTCTTCAGGGTTTGCCACTACAGATAAAGCTGGGAATAATAGGTACCACTTGACTTACTGTTGCTATGTTGTCTGCCATGGATAACCATATTTTCTTTCTTCCTTTCTTTTTTTTTAAAGATTTTATTTATTATCTTTCAGAGAGAGGAGAAGGGAGAGAGAAAGAGAGGGAGAAAAACAACACTGTATGGTTGCCTTTTGCCTCCAGCTACAGACCTGGCTGGAGGCCTGCTGGAGACCTGACTAGAGACCTGGCTTGCAACCTGGTTATGTGCCCTGGCTGGGAATTGAACCAGTGACCTTTGGGTTCACAGGCCAGTTGTACCTTATCCACTGTGCCACTAGCCAGAGCTAATAACCATATTTTCTTGATCTGAGTAGGAAAGAGTTTGGATGGATCTTGGTGTGAAGGTTTTTTAAAGGTTCGAAGTATGGGTATACTTTTTTTTTTTTTAATTTTATTATTGTTGTATTACATCCATCCCTTTTTTGCTCCCCTCTGTCCCCCTCCCCACCCACCTATTCCTCCCAAAGTCAATCCCACCTGTTGTCTGTGTCCATGGTTCCTTTATACTAGGTTCTTGTCTAAACTGCTCAGGATCGGTATACTTTGAAAGCAACATATATGCTATGTAAACATTCATTCTCCTCCAAAATAAATATATAATCTACAGTTTTCTTTACAATTTTTAAATCTTCAATTATGCTGGAGATTTTGAAAACAGGACAGAATAATTTGTCAGGTAATGCAGTCCAAAACAGTTTATGTTTGTCTAAATTTTTCCCCTGCCATTCCTCTGCTTAAAACACTCCAGTGACACTTCATCATTTCAAAGTAGAAGCTAAAGTCGACAATGCCAATAGCATCTGCATCCATGGACCACCTAACCTCACCACCTAGTAACCTATTTTGACCTCTTGAAGAAGGCCCTTTGCCTGAGAGGTACCCTATATCTGACCACCATGATCCCAAATATCTATACAACATATTCCTTCCAGGTTTTTACTCCAATAACAAATTCTCACAGGGGCTTACTTCAGTGAACCCATTGAAAATTGCAACTCTTCCAACATACACTTGAAATTCCCCTCATTCTGAGCTACTTTATTTTATGATATTTGAGTTCTGATATACAATGTGATTTATTTATTTATTTACCATGCTTATTTTTGTTCCTTGTCTTTCTTCACTAGAGTATAAACTCCATGAGGACCCCCAGGAACTTGAGGGGATATGTACCACAGGGGAATTGAAACATAACAGAACTCTCCCTATTCCTTAAGACATTTAATGAAAAAACAAAACCAAAAACTAAAAACCAAAAAGTGCATTTGCCTAATTATTGATTTTGTCTAATGAAAAAATGTAATATAATTTCAAAAACAAATTGTTGTTTTCTCAGCAGAATAAACTGGTTATCTGAAGAAGCAACAATTATGTTTCACTTATTTCAATATCTGGTATAACAATGAATGCATGACAAACCTAACACTCTCCTTTGTTCAAGATAGCATTAAATAAAGGAAGTTTATTCCCAATGTAAAATGTGTAGCCAGTGGTGTAGTTAATTTAGAGAAAATGTCAATAGAACTTAACATTGTCACAGGATAATGGTTCCTGCTGCTAGATATATGTCAAGAGAAAGATAAATAAGATGGAGTGATTTATTAAGCAGTGTCTCACTCCAGGCAATGCATTTCTAGAGAATTAGAACAATCCTTGGGTGGTGATGTAAGGCAGAGGGATGTAAGGCAGAGGACTGAAGCCTAAGTAAATTAACTCTTTCAATAGTATAAAAATAGTACAGAAGTATGGTGCTTGCAGACAGTCTCTGCTGACATAGCAAAATTACTTTTATATTTGGAAAGAAGGAAGAGATCATCATGATATTAATAAAGGATCTAAATTAAAATAGAATGTCATCAACAATTCTTCATGGCTTTGCAGAACACTTAATTTTATGGAGAAGTCATACTATTTCAAAATTTAATAGCCAAAAATTTAGGACTACCTCTGATTAAAATATAGACATCTTAAAAAATTATATTCCAGTCAATAAATGATTGCTGTTTCAGAAACTTGGTAATTTTCCTCAGGAAAACTGTATTAAAATAATTTTCAGAAAAATATCCAAATGTCTTTTATTTCTTTTTAATAAGTTTAATAGAATAATATAATTTTTAAAATTATTAACATTGATCAGATAAAATTGAAGAGGTTTTTAATTTAGAATCAAACTTTTGAATACTGGATTGGCATATTCTTTCAATTTAACTCAGGATACTATCATGCACTTTGATTTTTCTCAGCTCAAAGTCACAAATTTTACTGATTATTGAAATATTATTTTCACCTAAAAATTTACCTTATATCTGGTATGCATCCCAGTGCTGCATTAACATAAAATAAAATAATGGAACTATACATTAGACAATATTAATTATAACTTTTGTATGCATTATATTTCAAATATATTTACAATGTGTTACATGTGTGTGTTACCAACGAAATCATAGTACAGCAATTTTCTTAAGTTTAAAGGCATTGTATCAATAAAAAATTATCATAGTGTTTAAATAGGTTATATTGAAATAACAGAAAACACAGCTTTTAGTTTTACTAATATAATCAATCCTCAAATAAATATTGACATGGTAAAAGAAAGAAATTGAAATACTCTTATACACAAAAATTATAAAGGGTTTAAAGACTCGAATGTAATATAAAACTCCTAAAAGAAAATATAGGCATAAGCACCTTGAAATCAGTGTTGGGGATTATTTTGTGGATTGAACACCTAAAGCAAAGGCAAAATAAATAAGTGGAACAACATCAAACTGAAAATTTTTTGCACAGAGACCAGAATGATGGCTGCCAGAGGGGAGGAAGATTGGTAGACAGGGTTCAAAGGGGAAGGGGTTCAGAAATACAGATTTGCAGTTAACAAAACAGTCACAGGTATGTAAAAGTATAGAGTAGGGGATATAATAAATATTCTCATAACTATGTATGGTGCCAAGTAAATACTTGATATATCAGAGGGATCACTTTGTAAAGCACATAATTGTCCAACTACTATGCTTTATACACTAAACTAGTACAAAATAACACTGAATGTCACACACAGAAAAAATGAAAATAAGAAAAAAAAAACTTCCACAAAGCAAATAAAACCATCAACAACAACAAAAAAAAATTTTAAAGCAGCCTACTAAATGGGAGAAAATATTTGCAAATCACATACCTGATAAGGGGTTAAGAGTCAAAATTATATATAGAACTCCTACAACTCAATAGCAAAAAAATATTAAAATTGGGCAAAAAATCTGAATGGATATTTTCTTGAATAAAACAAACAGTGTTCCAAAGAATTTAATACATAAATGAGAAGCATCCTCAGTCAAAACTTATAATTCCATTCAATTTGGGTTCATTTATTTGTTGTATCTTTGGCCATGTTGTACTATATACAGTTTGTTACAAATTCTGTGTGGTAATGATGTCCTTACACAGGAAAAAATATTCTTATAATTTTTCATATCTAGTTGAATAAAAATTTATCATGAATTTGTTAGCATATGATTGTTACTATAAGCATTTTCTCTAGCTAGACTAGCTTACCTAAAAGATCTCCTTATGCCTAATTATAATATACTTCCTTAAAATAATGCTTACTTTCTGTGAGATAATAATGAATATGTAAAACATTAAAAAATGTGGCTGATTCCATTCCTTACTGTGGCCTGTAAAAACAATGAGGAAATAATAATTGTAATGTTGAATACCTATTATGTGTCATGCATACAATTTGAAGTGTTTTATACCCATGAACTCAATTTTTCCAATACCTGGTGAAGTTTGTAATTATCATTTGGGGAACTGAGGTACCTAGAGGTTAAAAAACTTGTCGAGTATCACACAGCAATTAAGTGGTAGATTATAGGATTTAAAACAGATCTATCTCAAGAAAATACAAAGATAAAAAGTTTTTTGACTAGATATTTATAGTGTAGAATCATATAATCCTGTAGCTAAATTTAAAAAAACAAAAAAACAAAAAACCAATCTGACATTTTATTTTATAGCTCAGAATGCAAAGATAAAGTAAATAAGTTAATTGGACATTTCTTTCATTGTCATTAAGTTAAAATTTTAGTTCCTAGTCTGTATTCTTTTCTTTTTTGTTTTTTAACTCACCTGATGGTATTTTTTTCATTGCCTTGAGAGAGAGAGAGGAAGAAAGAAAGAAAGAGAGAAACTTTGACATGAGTGAAAAACATCAATTGGTTGCCTTCTTGTATGCAGTCCAACTGGGGATTGAAACTGTAACCTGGGCTGAAAATTGAACCTGGGACCTGGGATAATGCTCCAACCACCTGAGCCACACACCATTGAGGGCTGTGTTACTTTCTTTAACAAGTTAGGAGTAGGTATGTATTTGACTCAGTTCAACTTGCCTAATAGCAACCTATCTGAAAATTCCATGCCCATCATGACTTGTGCTTTCCTCAGCATGATAATTATTATTAGGTTGGCCAAAAAGTTCATTTTGTTTTTTCCATACAATGGCTCTAGTAGTGCTTAGTTGTCTTTAACTTCATTTGAAACAATTTTGTTAGATTGTATTGTGACAGCTGTCAGTGTGCATTTAAAAATAGTAACAAAATTGGTGAATTTTTGTGCAGCCATATTAATACTGACAGAAGGAAATATAATTTTGGCATATTATGCTTTATTATTTAAAGAAAGCTGAAAATACAAGTGAAACACACAAAAAAATACTTGTGCAGTGTATGGAGAAGGTGCTATGACTGATCAAACATATTAGAAATTATTTGTGAAGTTTCCTGGTACTATTGACATTTTTGCCAAATAATTCTTTACTGTGGGGCTATGTTCTGCATTGGAAGATGTTTAGCAGCACCCCTGGCCTCTGCCCACTGGAAGCCAATAGCAGTGGGAGATAGCTGACACACTCAAAATTTCCAAGTCAATAAAGTCATTGGTGAAAATTAAAAATGTGTCTTTTATTTTATGGAAAAAATGTAACAGATGTTTTGGCCAACTCAATATGCTATGATGAAAATGTGTTTTCACTTGCTTCTCTTGAATAATGAAGGGTCCATGAAGGTAGACCTTATGCTGCCCTATCTACCCTTGTGACTGGAAAAAATAATTTTTATTTAATGCTCAAGTAAATGATTTGGAGAGCATGGAAAATTCTAAAAAGTCAGAAGAATACTTTTAGGACATGCTAAAGTAGAGCTTTAACAATGGATATCAACATTGTTAGAAAACAACTGGAACAGATGGAACAAATTGTGTAGCTGTCCTAAATGGATTATTAATTTAGAGTCTAAGAGAGAATTGCAAATATAAAGAAACTCTGTGGGGGACCCTGTCCTGAGAAATCCTCCTGATTACTGATGAAATGAGTCTACCAGTGCATGATTTGCCTGGGGAAAGAAAGAGCTGGAAAATCTTTTTAAGGAACAGTGCATCAAACCCTTTCTCCCAGAGACTTTTATTGAGTTTTGCATGCACAGGATACATAGCATACATGGATAGCTTATTCATCAATATCAAGCAGTGCTGATTACAGCGAACAGACACTATCTACAGATAATAACTGAAGAAACATAGACCTGCTTCAGGTCAGGATCTGCTAGATAAGATGATGCCAAGTGGCTCCAAAAATAGGGTACATAAGTTCATTCTGTGCTTTAAACCTGAACATCTGGTGTACATTAACTAAGACTAGTCAAAGCAGAGCACGCTTCAAAGGATATAATGCATTCCTCAAGGCCTGATCACCCAGGGACCCCTCAGTACCAGTACTAGATCGTGTCTGCCTCCTGCATTCCCAGTTTCCTGGTCAAGTCTTACAGGCCTGTCTTCCCAGGCCTTGCTAGTGCAGAACTGTAGTTTCCAATACCACACAAAGCTGTCCCCAACAAAACTCTGTAAGTTTTGGTCATAGCCACAAGTCAAAGAGCAATTCTGTATGTCTACATTTTATGTGGAAGTTAGGTCATGCAGTGGTCTTTTGTTAAATTTTGATACTGCAAAGAACAATTGCCATAAAAAATGTAGTTTAAGGGACACTGATATACAAGGTCTATCAGAAAAGTCCACCTGCTGTTATTATAATGAGAATGGTTTGTACAATATTCATGTAACCAAGGAGAGTGGACTGGAATGTGCATGCATGAACAATGGCAACTTCACTGTACTCATCAGTGGGGGCAGTAGACACCATTGAGTGAGCATGTGTACTGCGTGGCTGTCACATTCAAAAGGACGGAGTGGAAGAGCAACAAATTTGCATCAAAATTTTCATTAAGCTTGTGCAGTCCTAATGGAATCTATTCAAATGATTCAGAAGGCTATGGGCAGCTAGTGATTGGCAACTTCATCACAACAATGTGCTCACTCAGGCATTCTATCTCATGCACTTTTTGGCAAAATATCCAATCACCCCTTGTGAGTCAAGCCCCGCTATAGCCCATATTTGGCATTCTGTGACTTCTGGCTTTCCCCAAAACTAAAATCAACTTTGAAAGGGAGGATTTTTCAGCCCTGGCTGGTGGTATAGTGGATAAGGTGCTGGCCTGTGAAACCAAAAGTCAACTGGTTCAATTCCCAGCCATGGCACATAACCAGGTTGCAAGTCAGGTTTCCAGCCAGGTCCATAGCTGGAGGCACGTGAAAGGCAACCATTACATTGATGTCTCTCTACCTCTCTGCCTCTCTCCCTTTTCCTCTCTCTAAAAATAATAAATAAAATATTTTTTTAAAAAAGGGAAGAGGTTTCAGACCATTGATGAAATTCAGTAAAATGTGACATGTCAGATGATTCATAGTGACTGGAACTGTGTGATGTTTCAAGGCTCCTACTTTGAAGGGGATTGAGGTATCATTCTCTTATGTACAATGTTTTATGTACCTTGTATCTTCTTCAATAACTATCTCTATTTTTCATATTACATGGCTGGGTACCCTCTGGACAAACCTTGTATGAGCCTTCTGATGGTTAGTTAGACTTAGTCTAGGGAAAGTATCTGTGAAGGGATCATTTAATTGAGGCAATGTTCTGTAAGTGTTGTCTCTTTCATTTGAATGGAAAGATATTGTACTATGCGGGTGTTAAAAAAATCAAACACAGGAATCCTAAATTCAGCATGATGAGCATTATTGTTGGCTTATAAGGATGCATCTTAAAGTCAGGTTAAATGCTAAGAGACTAAATTTTCAAAACGGGTTGATTTTGTTTTTAAAAACTGAGGTCAGTTGTCCATACTTTTAGAAATTAACCATATTAAACTTCTTAACTACAGATTCATAGATGAAGGAATAAACTGGATTCTCATCAGACCAAAATTTGCATTCTAAACTGATGGTCTCTACTAATGTCTGTAGTCCCTTGATCTCAATACTTTAATTTTAATCAACCTTAAATCTCCTTTAGAATAAATTTATATTTGGTGATGTCTGCCCCTATTCTTACTACTTAAGCTGAAGAGTTTTTGTGACATGGTACTGTAAAAACAATGAGTACTACAGTATAATAATGCTTTTTAAAAAAAGAACCTATGACATCTACCTTTTTCTATAATCTAAATTTATATTTTTAAAAATACTTTTTCTTATAGTACTTTGAAGAAAAAGAAATAGTCAACAATATCTTAACACATTTTGATTTTTGTTAATATCTTTGTTAAAAACTCCTGTTTTGTTAAACACTAAATAATACTTTATATGGTATATATTCATAAGTAGTTCCACGTAGTCCAGAAAATGTTGTTTATATCAGTTCTTATTTTATAAGCAGAAGTTCTATTTCTTTTTTACTGTTTTTAACTCCTCAAAAGCCCATTTCAGCACAAGAAATGGCTCAAATCATGTTTGGTATTGAAATAAGTGCATATAGTTCATGGAATAATTGCATAGGAGCTTGTTACATTTCATTGGGAATCTGAGCTAATGAATTCATACCTTAGAATCATGGCAATGATTTTTAGTTACATAAAACAAATTGCTTGCACCCCATCCACATGAAAATAGAGTTAGAGCAGTCTCTGAAGCATAAAGTTCAACTTTCTTTTTCTTTAGTGGTAGAGAATCCTGGTGATAAAAAGAAGGAAAATAAGCACCTTGTCATGTTTTAAATCAACATGGGGAGATTCTCAAGTGGATGTGACAGCACTCAGAGTGCTTGACGCTTTCTTCATTAAGGGCTGTCAATCATAATTAGCAACAACAGAGATGTTGTTCAAGTCTAAATAAAAATTATCAAGAGCCTTTTTGAGTTCATATCTGTAAGAACAGAAGATAGAAAGAAAATTGTCTCTGGAGTCCAGTTGACCTGTTGCTGGGAATTACTCTCATTTTTCCTGTTTTCATTAGGGTCCATAAACAACAGAACTAGCCAATGTCATTTCTGTTATACTCAAATTGAATGTGAAATATCAGATAACATTACAAAGGAATAAATTAAGTGACTTCATTTTAAGGCTTGAATCCTTGGGGTTTTTGTGACTAGGACATTGGTAAATCTCATGAATTTTATATCTACCCTACTGAAATGAATTTCTTTTTGAGTTGATCTTTGCAAAGTTGTAAAGAGATGCCATCTCATCAATGGTCTCTTCTGATGCTTAATGCAATACAGAAAAAAGTCTAACTCTTTTTTTTTCTGGGAGTGAGAGAGTTGTGATTCTCTGTAGCAATGCAATCCATTTGGCAGTGGGAAGAGCTCTTTATTGTCTTTCAAAAATTTTCCTGGGATCTTAAAGCCAGTTGGGTTGCCTCTCATGTTAACTCTTGTGCAGCAGCCATCAAGTTATCTTCCACCATTCCCAAAGGTTCTTTGTTTCATTCATTACTAGCATCTATGGACCTATTTGAGCTTTAAGAAAGCTATCAAAGGAATTTTCCTTTTTTCACTCCAGCTAAAAATTCTGTTTGCCCCTCTCATCAGAAGTGGTTTATTTGCTTTCCATTTGGCCCACTAATATAGTGCTGACTATTCCTGCAAGATTTTCTTATTTATGACCATATTTAAAATATCTAGTATAGCCAAGAAATTAAACATATATGATAGATCCAAATATTTTACATGACTATAAATACTTATACTTTATAGAATCTGACAAAACATTCTGAGGTGAACTCTGAAATTTCTTTGAAAATTACTTTTCAAGTAAACAGAAAATAAATTATATAAAACCATATGCCATAGAAGCTCTCCATGGCCAAGATGTTATTGTGTCACCACCCATTGACTAAACATAAGGGATCTTCAAAAATCCTTTTTTTTTTTTTTTTTTTTTTTTAAGATTTAATTTTTTTAGAAAGAGGGTGAGGGAGAGAAGCAGAGAGAGAGAGATATCAATGCATGGTTGCCTTTCACCTGCCTCTAGCTATGGATCTGGCTGGAGACCTGGCTTGCAACCTGGTTATGTGCCCTGGCTGGGAATCGAACCAGCAATCTTTGGGTTTGCAGGCCAGCACCTATCTACTGTGTCACCAGCCAGGGCAATGAAACCCCATCCTTTTTAAACATATGTTTATCAGAGAGATGTATGTAGACGTAGAGGTAAGGGAAGATATAAAATGATAATAAAATTTGCTTAAAATTAGTCTCTCATTCATACATTTAACTACATAATTCACAGGCTCTAATGTTCCAGCCAAACAGGCATACTAAGTTTATCTCTGTAATGGACCATATTGCTTTTCCACAGTTGGATTCCCTCAGCTATTTTTCAGAATGCTTTGAAGTTACAGATTTTTTTAAAAATCAGGATTAGTAAACAATTCATATATATTTAGCATTTTTCTGCTTTAGCTGTCCTTGAACTCTTTTTTTAAAGGTATCTTTCTAATAACACATGAAATGCTTCTTTATCTATGTTCAATCTGGTCTAGTGGCTCAATAAAGACAGTGATTTTAAAATAACAGCTGCATTTCTTATTAAAAGGTTATATTTTTATTGGATAGTATTAGAAATTCCAATTCCAGTGTCTGTGCATGGGCACTGTCATTGATTGATTTTCTTTTTCCTAGGGTTTATGAGCCTTGTCTTAATTTATTTTTTAATCAAAGTGTAAAGATGTTCCTGATATCTTTTAATGAATTCACCTTTTTATTGTTAGCAAGTAGAACAACAGGAGCATTTCAAAGATGAAGTAATCATATGAAATTCAGCATTATCCATCATTATGAATTTGTACAAATATACAATCTAGAGGCATAGTTGGTATAGAAAAGTGCTTAACATATTTATAAATGTTGGTATCTGTTGCATTTTACAGAACTAGAAAAACCATACTAATCATATGAGCAATTTTACTTTATTTTTATCTTAGTTGTGCTCAAAAACTTACTAAAATTTGGCCACCTAAAAGCATAATCCAGAAAGCCAATCTATAAGCAGGTTAATATCTTCAACAATAAGATTCAGCCAAAGAAAGACCTTATTTATATGTTTCTCATCTTAGTTACTTGGTAAAATACACCACTGGAGACATCCTAAAAACTTCCTGTTTGGTTTAGAGAGTCATCCAGGAACAGATTGTAATCTAATAAACACAGTATTGCTGCTAACACTATGCTTGATTTAGTTAACTATTCATCATTTATTTATTCATTTAATTGATCAGTATGCACTTATTTAATACTCAATATATACAAAACACTGGACTATAGGCAAAATGACTATAAAGATAAATAGAACACTGCTGTGTGCTTTTAGAACTCAGAGGAGGACAAATGAAGAAAAGAAAGGCAATTATACAACAATTGATAACTCCTTTAATAAATATATCTTCAGGAGCATAAAATATGGTCCCTGATATTAGCAAAGACTTCCCGAAAAAAAAAATGAGATCAAAGAATTAGAGGATACACAAGAATATGCATATGAGATTAGGGTGTAGGACTAGAGATTAAGCAGGTAATAAAGGTATATTGGGAATTGGAAAAAACAGAAGAAAGGCAGGAGGCATTACACAGTCTTTTCTTCTGTTCAAGGGACAAAACAATTTGGAGTAATTGGACAATGGAATGTGAGACATTAGTGGTAACAGATTAGAAATGTGTACTGGACAACAGCTACATGGTGGAATATTGTTCATACTCTGAACAACTCGGATTTCTACACTGTGGGCAGGGGGAGCCAAGAAAATATCTGGAGAATGGGAATTATTAGTGAGCTTTCTCCATGACAGTGGTAACTTGTTTATATATGCGAGTATGTGGAGCATATATTTTCAGGGGACAAAATTGCAAAAGACCTGTTAGGAGATATCTATAGTTCCAATGAGAAATGAAGCTAGCCTCATCTAAATAACAATCTAGGCCTTATCTCTCTAGGTGAGAAGATATTTCTTCAGGAAATATTTAGGAGATCAAATCTGAAGAACTTGATTATGGTTGAATATAAGCTATAGAAAGAAAAAGAAGAAATCAAAAATGTTTTTAAAGTTTCAAACCTGTACATTTGAGTGACTGGTAATGCATCAGATGGAATAGAGAACATGAGAGGTTACAAAGATGAAAAGTGTAAAATAATTCAATTTTTGGCATGTTAAAATTTGTGGTGCACAACTAAAATTCAAGGATGTGATGTAGATTTAGGTGTTATCTGCATATTGGTGATTATTAAAACCATATATAGGAAAATCGAGTGGAACATGAAATAGTAAGATAGAAAGGTTAACTATGTCTAGCAATACCACCTCTATTTCTAGTCAATGCATTTATCTGTCAACACCCTATTTTCCTCCCTTCATTGATTGACAATTTTGGCACATGGCTCATTTTCTACATTTCCGGTCCAAGTTGACATCATTATAGACAGGATATCTAATCCTCTGGGCTTCTTGACCAGCTTTGAAGTCCTTCACCAACTCTTAACTCCAGGAATCCATAGCCACAAACCTATAACTTCTCCTATTTCAAAAATGTTAGTCTCAGTTGTCCAATTTTATAAATACAAACTTTAAACTCTCACACAGCTGTTTCCACTGTTGTTCTTTAGCCACATCAAGAACTCTGTTCTCTCTCACTACTGTTTCATACTTCCCAGTCTTATTCTCTATTACATCCTCATTACTGGTCCTTCTATTTTTTATTCTCTACGTACCCCAGAAACTATTGGGTTAGCCAAAAACTTTGTTTTATTCCATAAGATGGCTCTAGTAGCACTTAGTTGTCTTTAACTTCATTTGAAACAATTTTTTTAGATTGTATTGTGACAGCTGTCATATAAACATGCATATAAAAAATTAAAATAGGTGAATTTTTGTGTAGCCATTTTAGTATTGAAGATGGAAGTATGCAATATTTTTGGAGTATTAAGCTTTATTATTTCAAGAAAAGTAAAAATGCAGCTGAAATGCAAAAGAAGATTTGAGCAGCATATGTATGAAGTTACTGTGACTGACCAAACATGTCAAAGGTCGTTTGCAAAGTTTTATGCTGGATGATGGATGCTCCATGGTCAGGTAGACCAGTTGAATTTGACAGTGGCCAAATCAAGACAACAGCTGAGGACAATCAACAATTATACCATTAGGAGACAGTTGGCATTCGCAAAATATTCAAATCAGAAGTTATTGGTGAAAATGAAAAAAGGTGTCTTTGACTTTATGTAAAAATCCATACAAATTTTTTGGCAGACCCAATATTCTTATTTCACCAATAATCTAAAACCATTTGCCTTGTTAGCCTTTCCTCATATGCAAATATTCATGGCTTGGTCTAATTTGTTTTTATTTTTAATTTATTTAGTAAATACTTATGAGATATATATACAAGGGAGGACTCCAAAAAATGGAATTACCTTCTAGGGTGTGGGCCCTTTAAAGTACAGGCTCGCCCTGATAGGTGAGTGTTCTAGACACCCATCTGTATCAATGTACCAGCTGGTATTGTCTTGAGAGGCTGCATTTGGCTTCTGTGAATTTTTTTGAAGACTCTTTCAATGCATTTGCCCATTTCATGATGGGTGAGTTATGAGTACATCTGCCCACACACACTGAGTGTTCAGAAGTTTTTGACCTATAACTGCATAATCCCCATGCTCCATCCTCTCATATACCTAATCTCATCTCAACTGATATTTTTTTCCCCCTAGGTGAAAAAAAAACTTTGAAGAGAAATGTTTTTCTGGTGTGGGAGAGGTAAAACAAAAAATGTCAGAAACACTAAAAGGCATCAAAATTGATTAGATGAAAAACTATTTTGAGCAGTGGGAAAACATCTCAACAGGTAACTGAAGTTCAAACATATTTATTCTTATAAACACACATTTTTTAATAAATAAATTCCAGGGATTTTTTTCTCCCCTCATATAAGCTATTTTGTCTAACAACATCATTTTTAACCATTTAAATTACAACAAAGCTATGAGGTGGGCACAAACAGGACATTCCCTGAAAGAGGAACTCACACCATCATGTAGGTTTGTGAACTCCAACATGGACCACAGAAATATTCAGTATTATTATTTTCTTCCCTTTTGGAATAATTTCTATGAAGAAATCATCCATAATGTGTGAGAGAGACCAAAGGTCCCATGAAGAGACACTGGAAGAAAACTGAGGCTACAGCCTTCAGCCAGCATCCACTACCAGGCATGAGTTCAGCCTGCAGACTTGGAGTTGTCTATCTGAGACCTCAGACATCACTAAGGAAAGACAAGTCATTCACTATGTCATGTCTAAACTTCTGACCCACAGAATCAGTAGGTTTTAGAGGAATTTGCTAGGCAGCTAGGTGTTATTGGAATACCACCAATAACAAGCTTACTGCTGAATCCAGTGAACACTGTTCAAGACTTAATTTTACTTGATTATTTGAAACATTTAACATACGCTAGTAAACTCTCCATCTTGAAATACTGGTTTTATTTGGCATGTATTCCAGTGCATGCTATATATATGCTATATATATATATATATATATATATATATATATATATATATGCCCTTGACTATATCTCATCACTCCTTATCAGTTACACTGAAAGTACCTCTACCCATTTCTTTTCTTAGGACCCTCTCTGGGACAGTGGTTACCAATTAGGGGTATGCTGTTTAAAACAAATACTCTGTGTGATCTTACTTCTATGGCTTCATTTATCTCATTGTGCTACTGTCTTCTAATATACATTTATCTCAGATGTCTCTCATGTGCTCTGGCAAAGATACCAAACCACTAACAAGCATTAGAAATATCTCCTTGGATGTTTCCAAACTCAACGTGAGTTTGAGGTATCTGTGTACTTTTCACCATCACACTTGCTCTTCCTGTTTTTTATTTTATCATTAAAAGATGTTAACATCTAATATCACCATGTCCCAATCCAGAACCCTAGGATAAAACTGCCTCATTTTCCTCCTTTAGTATCAATCATCATACCACTATACAATCAATTAGGTTCTGTTGACTCAAATTCATCAAGGTCCATCTTTTGATTCTCAAGCCACATAATCTCTTTACTTATTGGGAAACTCCTAAAATTTGACTCATTTTCTATGGTGCCCATTTTCAACCTACTCTCCACATTATAATAAAAATATTTTTATAGTACACATTTGAACATGCTTTATTTAATACCTGTCAATAGCAGATCATTTCCCTAAGGATCAAGTTCAAACTTTTGATAATATCAAATATATCTTCAGCCTCACCTTTACCAGCTCTATTCTGCATACTCTATTCTAATTTCTCTCACTTCTTCATATTAAATTCTCTCCCATCCATCTATCTTCTTTTCCCCTTCCTCTTCTTTAGTAAGCTCTTTAAATAGCTAATTAATTTTGTATTTTTTATCTAGTCTAATTCAAAAACTGCCTTGCCATATTAAGTTATATTAAACCTTCTTATCCCTATGTTTACATAGTGATCTGCATTTATATCTGTCATAGCACTTTCTACCCATAATTATAATTATTTATTTACATGTTTGTGTCCCACTAGACTTGTAGCTCACTGATGGTAAAAACACTTTGTTCGTAATTATATACTCAGTGCTTAGCAAAATTCTATCTAAATAAATCATGTGGATTAAATATCTACTGGATTAGTGATTAATAAATTGACTAAAAATGTCTGTGACAAACATAAGCTTAAAACCCTTGATACAGAAAGGTAGAGGGAGATGCATACTTAGCTTTACAAAATAGATTAGACATGAGAAAATGGTGTTGAACAGTCTAGACAAAATTTGTGATTAGTTAAGTAACATTAGAAAGGATGAAATTTAATGGAAGATCCAATAGCAATTGCAAATAAAAAAAATAAGACTTACTAAGAGTGGTAAATAGTAAGGAAAATACATCATCTGTCTCCACTGTGACATAATTCTCCTCTTCAATACAAGGGACAAGTTTGTACAGTTATTAATTGCCTGAATATTTTATTTAATCCTCCATGATAACAGTAGTCAAAGAATTTACTAGTTTAAAGATGTGGGCAGTTTAACAAGTGAATATCCAACAAAGTCATTCTTTAGTATATAATAAAATTTAAATCATTGTCAAATATATATTCAAGTAAAAAATAAAATTATTAGATTCTTAAATTAATCCAAGTTTTTTTCACTGTCAGTGAATATATTTTAATAATGTCTCTGAACAAAGTACATATCCAAATATCTCTTACATATGTAAATAATTAGACAGTATGTTCTCTGTTAGTAAGTAGTTTCATCCTAGTAAGACTATTTCTCAGAGTTTAGGGAGGACTTTGAGTTTCTGGTGAACCTTACCTCATTTTTGGCTTTATTAATGAAATTGAACTTACATCAAAAGGTAATGAACCACTTTTTTGTTATTGGAAACCTGCTGTGGTTGAGATCCACTAGAACAAAGTAGAAAATGGTCTATTCTATGCATTGCTGTGAACACTTTTTGGACAATTCTTTATGCTAGATTATATCACATTCTTAACCAAAAGCATGGCAATGGAAACATGACATTGCTTTTTTCATATGAAAATGTATTTTTTCTTCTTACCTTGCTGTACAAAGGATCCATACACAAACCACATGGAGTTGTAGAGAGTAGTAGAAGTCATTGATCCCATTTGTAACCGTGGAGGATTAAGCCAATTCAAAAGGTATACCAGCAGACCCACAAGAAGGACTGTGCCAGCAATACAAGCCCACAGGGAGAGGTCAAATGGTGCAAGACAGGCAAACATATCCACTGTCTTTTCAGCCCTTCGAAGTAGCACTCCCACAGAGTAGTCCATGTAACGTGTTGTGAAGTCCACCACATTCTCACGATCTGGGGTGATGGTTAAGGCAGAAATCCCTATATCAGCTCTCTGAGAAATTGAGGGAGAAAAGGATACATTAACAGTTTGAAAAACAATTTGATTTGTGATGCTTAGCTTGCCTTGAGGGGGAAAAAGAAACAGATGCCTCAGGCAACATCTTGTCCTTTTTATATAAACTGAAAAACACTGTAGAAACTTCCTAAAGGAACGTTATGTGTGGAATTTTGCATTTCTTACCACAAGCCTTGCCCCATCAAAGTCAGACAAATTATCTTGTTCATATCATCAGTGAAATAAGCATGTGACATCAATGAAGAATATTTAAGACACAGGAAACATCTGAAGGAAATTGTCTTTGTTCCAGGGTCATTTTATCAAAGCCTTCATGAACACTGTAGCAAAGACAAAACTTACTCTAAGGAATTCTTTCTGAGAAAATATTCCTGAGATATTAATATGTTAATAACATATTGGGTAGTTTCTTTAAACAACTCAATATAGCATTTCACACTCTGATTAGATTTATCTGCCTCAAAAAATTTTTAAGATTTTATTTATTATTATTTCCATAGAGAGGGGAAGGAAGGGAGGCAGAGAGGGAGAAAAACATCAATGTATGGTTGCCTTTCATCTGCCTCAAGCTACAGACTTGGCTGGAGACCTTACTTGCATCTTGGTTATGTGCCCTGGCTGGGAATCAAACCAGTGACCTTTGGGTTCACAGGCCAGCGCCTTGTCCACTGTGGCACCAATCAGGGACACTGTCTCAAATATTTCTATTACTGAGCTCTAAACATATTAGTTTATTAGAGCTTTCTTTCACATAGCACTACTATGTCAAAGGTGTCTACCATGATTTTATTTCATATTTCAGAAACATTTAACAAACAATTAAAAATTAAGAAGACACAATTCCTCTTGGAATTAACCCTCTCCATGTGTGTCTCCTTAGATTGTGTGATAGCACTCAAAACTACAGCATATACTACTTTATTTATTTAAAGTACACAGCCCTGGCTGGTGGCACAATGGATAAGGTTGCTGGTTCAGTTCCTAGCCAGGGCACAGAACCAGGTTGCAAGCCAGGTCTCCAGCCTGTAGCTGGAGGCAGGTGAAAGGCAACCATACATTGATGTCTCCCTCCCTCTCTACCTCTCTCCCTTCCCTAATCTCTAGAAATGACTAATAAAATCTTTTAAAAAATGTACACAGCAGAATTGCAGTAAAAACACTAAATAATGACTTCAAATGTAAATTCTATGACATGAGAAACATATTTAAATATATAAAATATGGCATATTCTTTAAAATAATGATCTGTAGATGTGATTAAAGCTGTGGGAAGCTCCTTCCAGACAAATGCAAACAATAGTAAATTATTTGAACACTCATATTTTTCTTCTTTATTGTTTTATGAAACAATATAAAAACTGATTTTATTGCTTTTGGGGACAAAAATAAACAAAAAATAACATGCTTAATATAATGCTAAACCAACTTAGATAAATCTAGTTTCTGAAATAATGGTTCCAAAAAATATTCTAGCTAAATTTAATATTTGTGTGTGTTGCATAAATATGTACATATATAGATATATTCAATGCTCACAGTTAATAAGTATAGAAGCCATATTAAAGCTATGATTTTCTTACTCCAAAGCTCATAACATTTTACCATATTGTAAGAAATCACTCTTTTTCCAAATAACCCAAATTGTAGGTTGTTAAGGTAACTGGTTTAAATATAATTTTTATCTTCAAAAAGTCTGAAATATAGCTTTCTAAAAATTGTACTATTTGCATTGCAACAAAGCCATATTAAAATAACTACCATGAGTTTAGAATTAACTGAGAAGTATTAAGTTTAATAATTACTACATGAAAATGAACTTTCAGAAAAATAATTATTACTTCTTTCAAACTCATATAGTTATTTTTTATAACTAGATATTAGGAATTAGGTCTTTTCAGATTAAAAATCTAACTGTAACCTTAGCTCTCCAGTTTTATCTTTTCTGAGTTTCAGTTTAGCTATTTATGAAATAAATGTAACTATGTTTGGTATGACTGCTGTGAGCTGACTCATTTATTTTAATCCTAATGGTGAATAAATAACTCTCTAAGAGTCAATTAGACTTTCAAAAGGTGCATTTACTTTTTTCAGGACATAAAGGACTATGGAAGAGTAATTTACTAATTGATGTATTGGTGAACCAAAGCATTTTATGACTTTACTAAAGTGAAAAAATTTTATCTAAGGAGATATTTACTGACAGCATGTTGATTGAGTCCTTGTAAATCTTCATAAATATATTGTTGATAAATCATTAAATGTTTTCCATGGAAATACTTATAAGCTGGAATTTTCACATACTGCTTTTCATAACAGACACATGTAGTATCACAAAGTGAATTTATATAATAGGATAAAGAATGATATTTGGGGAACAATGTTTTTTTAATGGGGCCTAACTGTATTATGTGTGCTAATGTTTATTAAATGTAATAATTACTTATCATATTTTTATGGATAACTTCCTAAATTCTGGTTCACTTTTGACATTTGCCTTTTCTGTTCTCAAGGAGAAATTCCCAATCTCCCTGTGGAGGGCATAGCAGAAGCAAACAGAGTGGGCAAAAGGAAGTTCATAGATGTTGAGTAAGTGAAACATAGAGTTTATTCTTGTATCATTGTTTGTTATTGTATTATTTCCACACAAATAACTATAAACCTACTTTTGTCCAACCCTGAATGATTGGCTTTTCAAACTACACAAATATATTTACACAAGTACATCATATATGCACAAGTACACACATTTTCCACTCTCTGAGATTTGTAGACACTTTTCTAAGTGCTTCATTCCATCCTTCAGAAACAATATAGCAGACCACTGTGTTTGATACGAGCCTGTGATAGTCCTTACTTGCATTAAAGAAGCTGTAGTGAAGCAGGAAAAAACCCCAAGAACTACTGATCCTGAAAGAAGACCCTAAAACTTCCAAACAACCAGAAGTGATCAGAGACAATCACTCATGCCACTCCTCTCTTTAGTTATGTAGCTATCTTTCTTATGTATGTATATATGCATATATGTATGTATGTTTGTATGTATGTATGTATGTATGTCAACTCACCTGTCCAGGTTTCTACAAAGACTTTCCAAATCTGTACTCTTTTAAACCTTGTAATGTTCTTCCTTCCCCCTAACTTTTGGAAGATGACCTCCACTGCTATTTCACAGAGAACAGAGAAGGCAGATTAAAATTCACACTTATTTTTACCTCTTAATTTATATCCCTTACACAGCATGTTCTGTTTAACCTCTGTTTTTACAGCAGAGGAGCTTTCTTTTTTCCTGTCAGAGAAAACTCCTCCGTCAGTAAACTTAGCAACCAATCTCCTCCCTTTCAGATACTTAAACTCCTGTCTTTTATGTATTCAACATCATCCTATAAACTGTACATTTCCTATGAAAAATTATTTAATGCTTCCTCATTAGAATAAAAACAAAGAGGGAAAAGCCTTTTCTTTTATTCTCTAGGACTTCTGATTCCCATTACTACCCTTCTCTCTCCCTTCTCCACAATTAAAAAATTGTGTCTATTTCCACACTTCTCAGTCACACTGGGAAGACCCTTTTGTACCCACCCATATTGTTGATTTCTATGGACAAAGCACATCTTAATGTTTGCATTGTTGAATCAAAAGGGCATAATTTAGCCTGTTTAGGCCTCTTGACAACATCTGACAGTGATGATTGCTTTCTCCATCATAAACACTTTCTTTGAATTTCATGACATGATATGAGCCTCTTTCTCAGTTCCTTTTCAGCTTGTGTTGACAATTCTCTGTATTTGGGCATATACCCTTTTCTCATTCAAGATCTTCTGCCCAGGCAATCCCATCATGTCAATTAGTCCAGGGTTTCCATCTACATATAGATTTACAAA
The DNA here is from genome assembly GCA_004026585.1 of Noctilio leporinus. NCBI lineage: Eukaryota > Metazoa > Chordata > Mammalia > Chiroptera > Noctilionidae > Noctilio > Noctilio leporinus. Next base: position 49,439 of record PVIW01002125.1, read on the forward strand.
TGTATAGTTCAAGATGAGTGTGGGAGTCAAGACTAATTTACGCAACAACATAATTGTAGTTTCTGTTAGATGCCTCAACACCTCAAATTCAACATGGCCAAGACCATATTCTTGATACTGAGCTCTAACCAATACTCTTCCAATGTTTCCTGCCTCATTAATATCTTTCCACTTAAGTCTTAAAACATGATGGCCTCATTACCTTTCTCAGTCTTATACCCCCTAACTTGTCTGTCCTTATTTATTTGACCTCCTGGGAATTCTGACATTCTTTCACTTCTCTATTGTTGATGGCTCTTGTCACTGCTTTCCTAGATTCCTTACTAGTCTACCTAAAATCTGTCTTTCCTGTTCTCCAATCTTCCTACTTCAGCAAAAGTAACCATTTGGAAGAGGACTCTGAATAGCCCCCTGCCACAGTCTAAAGTTTTGCAATAGAATTGTGTTGCTCTGAGGAAAAAGACAAAAATCTTTAACATAGTCTAGACATCTTTATCTAGAGTATGCCAAACCTACTTCATCATATTAATGCTGAACCATTCTCCTTTTCAACATTTTTTTTTCTGATGCATGTTCTTTGTACATGCTGTTCCCACTGTCTGGATTGACTCTCTCAAAACTTCTTCAAGTGTAAAAATGTGATCAAACATAATATATTAAATATAATATAATAATATTCAAGTAATACAACTACATAGATAAAGTTTTTAAGTCTTTCTAAAGACTGTACAAAATTTTAACCAACAAATATTGTTATCACCTTCAAATTTTCAGTACTTAGTAGGTACTCAATATGTGTTTATTGGTTATGATGGTACTGTAAAAAGTTAATCATTTCTCTTGATGTAATTTTAGAATTTTCCTTTTTTTCCAATAATAATAAATTAATGTTTGATCTTTGGACTTACATTCAATGAAATTTAGATTATATTCAATTAAAAAGTGTTTTTTTGGAGCTTGTCATACTATTTCTAGAAATTAATATTCTTTATTATTTCAATAGTGTTGTCTCTGATACCACAACAGTGAGAAAAACAGCATTATTCATTTACTTCTATGTTGTTATTCTTAGTCTTACCTCTCAGCCTCTTTCCAGGAACCACATGCCATCCCTTCCAGCTCTCTTCACAAGCTGCTACTATCCCCATAACCATGTCCATTCACATAATGATTTCATTTTAATGTCCTTTCAAAAACAGTTTCAGGAGCCCTGGCTGGTAGCACAGTGGATAAAGTGCCGGCCTGTGAACCCAAAGGTCGCAGGTTCGATTCCCAGCCAGGGCAACATAACCAGGTTGCAAGCCAGGTCTCCAGTCAGGTCTGTGGCTGGATGCAGGTGAAAAGCAACCATACATTGATGTCTCTCTCCCTCTCTGCCTCCCTCTCTTCCGCTCTTTCTAAAAATAATAAAATAAAATCTTAAAAAAAAAAACAGTTTCATTTTCATTGGCTTCAAAACTCCAGCTTTTTCTTCCAGCCTAAATTTATATACATAATATTTTCCTTTTCTTTGTATTTTTATCTGAGTTCATGATATTTTTCCCCAGAGCATACCATTATCCTTCCATTTTCTGTATTTCAGTATCTCTCATATAGTACTTATTCCATAAATGTCTGTTTTATCTTCTCAAACTTCTTGAGACAGGAGATTTATTTTCAATGTCTTCTCTCCCCCTTAATATTTTTCACACTGCTTTGTTCCCAGTAGATTTCAAAAAAGTTTGTCAACTTATTGGCTCTGCCTTATGTGTTAAGAGAAATAGGTGTCTTTATACAACCTTAAATTATGTCAGTAAAGGGATAGATTTCAGGATGCCTGTATACTGTGGGAAAGTCTCTCTTATTGTGAAGTCATCGACTTCATGAATTTTTTTCTATATCAAACTGTCAGTCAGGTCCTCTGATTTTAGTGGCCTAGGTTTTAATGTTTTGAGCTCACATATGTGGGACATACCTCCACATGTTGGCTGTACACCCTATTCAAGACAGATCTGAGACTCAGAAAAGGTAATAACTTGCCCATGGTTATAGATGAACAAACTGTGGAGTTGGCCATGCCCACCATACAGTGATTGCTAAATGTGATAAACATTTTTGCTTTTATGGTTTCTTTATAATCTCTTTCTCCTAACAACTTAACCAGTATGTATTCATTGCTCCATTATATTTTCTATTTGTATGTGTGTGCTTTTCAAATCTTATTTTTCTGACTCCTGATTTTCCCTTTAAAAATACCCATATAGAGGTAGGAGTTAGGAGAAATAGATGAACATATATAAAGGTAGGTGTACATGTGTATGAATGAGCATAGAAAGCATTATAGGCAATTATGAAATTTTAATTCTAATGTTGAAAAAGGCAGAAGCTATCAGGGAGTTTTAAGGAAAGTATGGTATGATCTGACTTACATTTTTCAATAATCACTTCAACAGCTCTATTGAAAATAGATCATAGAAGGAAGAGCAGTGACATGGTGAATACTTAAGAGGTTGTGGAAGCAATCTGAAACAAAGAAAGTGGAGGTTTGCACTAGTGGTGGTGGAGTGGTAAGAAGTGAATGAATTTAGGATATATTACAGCTTCATAGCCAGACAAATTGTTCATGCAGAGTATAAAGTATAATAGGAAGAAAAAAGGAGTTAGGGATAACTCAAATGTTTTGGACTGAGTAACTTAAAGATTGGAGTTGCTGTAAATTGTGACAGGGAGGGCTTTGGGTAGGGTACATTGTGAACTGGTGAAGAAACCATAATTCCAGTTTGAACATGTTATTAATTAGATATCTAATATAAATGCTGAGTAATAGTAAGAAATGTAAGTCTATGGTTCAGGTGAGAGGCCTGGGCTGAAAAAGCAAATTTGAAAAGTGGTCTGCTTATAGGTAATAATTAAATGCTTGAGACTGGAAGAAAATGTTGGGTGTAAATTCTTTTGTGTTCTCTCTGTCTGTCTGTCTGTCTATCTCTCTCTCCTTGCTCTCTTACTCCCTTCTTCCCTTTCTCTCTTCCTCTCTTGTTCACTCTCTCCCTCCCTCCCTCCTTCCCTCTCTCCTCAATTCCTCCCCAACTCTCTTCTAACTTTCTAGCTCTTGGAGAACAAGAACTCTATGTCCTATTATTTTGGGTATTCCCTACAACCACACATTATGCCTTGATAAATGCTTACTGAATGCCAAGTAGGAAGCAAGCTACAAGTTATTTATAAATTGAAATAGTTCAGGCATTATCCAACAGCACTATAAGGGATTTGAAAATAACACCATTTCTGCAATTCCCAAGGGGGAATGATACCATCTTCAAAGAAAAGAACCATCAGAAAGAGGATTTTAGTCATTAAAGACTTTTTCAACTTTCTGAGAAGTCATCTTAAGGCTGCTTGTGCACAGAGCATATAGAAGCAATTTCTGCTGAAAATACTCAAACTGCAAATCCATGTTACAATAAAATGCAAACCAAGGATAATGACTAGACTTGAATGAATTTTTATTTTCATTAGAATAAAATTTTCAATCACTTTAGAATTCACTTAAGATGGCTATTATAGATGTTTTTATAGCTCTACAGCAGGGGTTGGGGGTAATATAAATTCTCTGTATATGAGAGAGGAGTAGCTTCCAGAAAAAACAGTTTGTCTCTGGGAGAAGCAAATCTATGCTAGCTGTGCTCTTAGTGATTCTATGAAGTATAGTGAAATATAACTTGAGTTATATTCAGAAGACCTTCACTGGGAGCTTCTGCAGTCACTCTCACCCCTCCCTTGATACCAGTGAGTCTTGTTACAGGCTCAATTGTTTGACTTGTATTAGAGATTTCTTTACTTATTTTAAAGCCTGTCATTATAACATAATCAAATTACAAAGAAAAATTCAGAATCATTATAAATTAAAACAATTGAGATCTGAAGTATCCAAATTTCAAGCAAGAGTAAAGCCATGATTTCTTTCAAGGTGTGGCTCTACTTCTAAATATTCATTTTGATACCAGTATATCTACTGTTAAATGTTCATGAATATTTAATATCCCAAATATGGTTTTGATATTATAATAAAAGATGTTGCTATTTCTTTTCAATATTAAGGTTAACCTTTGTGTTGAACAGTTAAAAAACTCAAGATAACAAAAGTACAGAAAAAGAGGGGTTTCCTTCTCTATTACATCAACTACTGTCTTAGACTATGATACATTTTCAGTGTCTTCTTTCATTTGTAGCATATTTTTGTTTATAACTTCCAGAACAAGAAACACATTATTTTATGAAATGAGCATCCTTAATAAAAATGGCCAATTAATTTAAATGCAATGCCCTAAGATTATATCCATAGGAACATAAAGAATTGCATAGTTCATTCACATGCTTTTTAAAACTTACCTAGGGAGATCCAAGATGACAGAGGAGTAAGTGGGAGCTACACTAACCTTCTTCCAGGACCATACTGGAAGTACAACTAACTTGAATAATCCTGAACAACCAACAGAATACTAGCTAGAGAGAAATCTTGTAACCAAGGACAGATAGGATTTCTCTCACTTTACTATAATGTGACTGGTTGAAAGTGTGGAGGAGGCACAAGAGGGCTGGATGGGCTCCCACAAGTGGTTCCACAACTGAAGTTCTGAAGGGTAATTTCAGTGGCCGAGGGTTCCCTCTGAGAAGTGTGGGGTCTAAACCTCAAGTTGGACTCCCCAACCTATAGCATCCAAGTCAGAAAGGAACCCAGATAACATCTAACTATGAAAAGGTGCCGGGCTTCTGTTTGCCAGGGGGAAATGGCTTGAGATGCAGACAGCTTCTTAAATGGCCAACACACAAATTTTCACTTACCATGGGCTCCGGCAAAAGAAGGCCAGAGGGGATTAGAGATGCTGGGATTGGTGGCTCTGGGAGAGAACTAAAGGAGCAGCCCCCAGGCTCTCTGTGCTGAGTCATTTCCCACATTGCAGAAGCCTTCTTTCTCAGGCAAAGAACTCTTCTCCAAGTGGTGTCAACTTGAGTGGAAGCAATAGCTCTGCCCACAAGAATTACTCTGCCAAATACTGTAGTGCTTAAGCAAGACTGCTGATTATAGCTTGAGGCTACATCATTGACTGATTTAACAACTGAGGCAGAAAATACAGGAAGCAGCCAAAATGAGAAGACAAAGAAACAGATCCCAAATGAAAGAACTAGAGAATTCTCCAGTAAAAGAAGTAGATGAACTGGAAGCAAGCAATTTATCAGAGAGATTTCAGAGGAATAATTATAAGGATAATTAACAGCATGAAAAAAGACACAGAAACCATAAAAAATGATTGGTCAGAAATAAAGAATGCAATATCTGAAATAATACACCGGAATGAATAAATAGAAGGTTAGATGAAGCAGAGGATCAAATCCGTGATTTGGAAGACAAGGTAGAACAAAACACCCAGGCAGAAAAGCAAAAAGGAAAAAAAATTCTAATGAGATGAGCTTAAGAAACATTTTGTGCAATTAGAAGCATAACAACATCCACGTCATGGAAACACAAAAAGGGGAAGAGAGGGAGAAGAGAGCGAGCAAGGTATTACGAACCTATTTGAAGAAGATAACTGAAAACTTTCTTAATTTGGTGAAGGAAAAAGACACAGAATTCCAGGAAGCTCAGAGAGTCCCAAATAGGTTGGACCTAAAGATGCCCACACTGAGACACATCATAATTAAAATGACAAGGCCAAAAGACTTGGAGAGAATCCTAAAAGCCACAAAGAAAAGTAGATAGTTACATAAAAGGGAACACCAATTAGACTATCATCTGATTTCTCAACAGAAACATTTCTTGCCAGAAAGAAATGATGTTATATATCTAAGGTGATGAAAAGCAAGGATCTACAACCAAGGCTACTTAACCCAGTAACATTTAAAATAGAAGCAGAAATAAGAGTATTTCCAGATAAGAAGAAGCTTAAGGAGTTTAACACCAAGCCAGTACTGAAACAAATGTTAAAAGTTCTTGCTTTAAGAAGAAGAAGAAGAAAAGAGAAAGAAAAGAAAAGCCAGAGGAAAATAGTCTAACAATAAAATGGTACTAAATACACATCTATCAATAATCACCTTAAATGTAAATGGCTTAAATGATCTAACCAAAAGAAAGACATAGAGTAGCTGAATAGAAAAGAAAATAAGATCCATATATATGCTACTTCCAAGAGACCCATCTCAGATAAAAATATAGAAAGTGATATTTCATGCAAATGGAAAGGAAACAACAACAAAAAAGCTGGGGTAGCAAAACTTATATTTAAGAAAATTGACTTTAAAACAAAGGCTACATAGTAAGAGACAAAGAAGGACACTGCACAATGATAAAGGGAAACGAGTCAATAAGGGGATACAACCCTAGTCAACATTTACATCTCCAACATAGGAGCACCTATATATGTGAAGCAAATCTTGATGGGCATAAAGAGAGAGATCAACAGAAATACAGTTATAGTAGGGGATTTTAACACCATTGACTACAATGGATAATCTTCCAGACAAAATCAACAAGGAGGCAAAGGCCTTAAATGATACACCAGATAGAATGGGTTTTATTGATATTTGCAGAGCATTTCATGTCCAAGTAGCAGAATATACACACTTTTCAAGTGCACATGAAACATTTTCTAGGATAGACCCCATGTTTAGGGCACAAAACAAGTCTCAGTAAATTTTAAAAGACTGAAATAATATCAAACATCTTCTCTGCTATGAAACTAGAAATCAGTCACAAGAAGAACATTGAAAAATAGGCAAAGATATGGAAGGTAAATTACATTTTATTAAAAAATTAATGGGTCAACAAGATCAAGAAAGAAATAAAAATATACCTTGAAACAAATGAAAATGAAGACACAACAATCCAAAATCTGTGGGATACTGGGAAAACAATCCTAAGAAGGAAATTCATAGCATTACATGATTATTTCAAAAAATAATAAAAAGGTTAAATAGACAATATAACTTTACACTTAAAGAAATGGGGGAAAAACAGCAAACAAAACTCAAAGTGAGTAGAAAGAAGTAAATAGTAAAGACCAGAGCAGAAATAAACAGTCTTAAAAATTATACAAAAGATCACTGAACCCAAGAGCTGTTTCTTCAAAAAAGATAAACAGGTTTGAAAAGCCTTAAACCAGACTCATTGAGAAAGAAAAGGGAAAGGACTCAAATAAATGAAATCAGAAATTAGAGTATAAGTAAGATTAGGCACCAAAGAAATACAAAGGATTCTAAGAAAATATTATGAAGTTCTATATACCAACAAACTGGACAACCTAGATGAAATGAATAAATTCCTAGAAAAATACAATCTTCCAAATTTAAATCAGAAAAAAATCAGAGAATCTGAATAGACAGATTATACCTAATGAAGTTGAAGCAGTAATCAAAAATACTTTCAGCAAACAAAACCCTGGAGCAGATGGCTTCACAGGTCAATTTTATGAAATATTCTGAGAAGAACTAACACCTCTCCTTTAAAACTATTTCATAAAATTCAACAGATGAAAACACTCCCAAACTCATTTTACAATGCCAGGATTATCCTAGTTTCAAAATCAGATGAAGACACTACAAAGAAAGAAAAGTGTAGGCCAATGTCCATGCTGAACATAGATGCTAAAATCCTCAACAAAACCTTAACAAACTGAATACTGCAGTGTATCAAAAAGATCATATACCATGATCAAGTGGGATTTATTCTGGGACTACCAAGTTGGTACAACATTTGTAAATAAATAAATGTGATTCACCACATAAAAGACAAAAACCACACTATCATATCAATAGATTCAATAAAAGCATTTGATAAAATCCAGCACACATTTATGATAACTCTCAGCAGAGTGAAAGTACAGGGAAAATACCTAAACATAATAAAGGCCATATATGACAAACCCATTGCAAACATCACACTCAATAGGCAAAAACTACAAGAGTTTCCCTTAAGATTGGGAACAAGACAGAGATGTCTACTTTCACCTCTCCTATTGGATATAGTACTGGAAGACATAGCCACAGCAATCAGACAAGAAGAAACAAAAGACATCCAAAGTGGAAGAGAAATAAAACTGTCATTATTTGCAGATAACATGATATTTTACATTAAAAAACACCAAAAAAAACAAATAAATGAATTCAGCAAAGTGGCAGGATACAAAATTAATATCCAGAAATCATTTGCATTTTTATATAACTAAAAAAATGGGAAATTAAGAAAACAATCTCATTCACAATTGCTACAAACAGAATAAAATACCTAGGAATAAACCCAACCAAAGATTTAAAAAACCTGCACGAGGAAAATTATAAGAGACTGTAGAAAGGAATTGAAAGCACAAACCATGTTCATGGATAGAAAGATTTAACGTCATTAAAATGTCCATACTGCCCTTGGCAATCTATAGCTTCAGTGCCATTCCTATTACGATTCCAATGACATATTTCACAGAGCTAGAACAAATATTTCAAAAATTTATATGGAACCACAAAAGGCCCTTCAGAGGAATTGTGATTCTGAGGAAGAAGAACAAAGTTAGAGGAATCATGCTACATGATGTCAAACTACTATAAGGCCATAGTAATCAAAACAGCATGGTACTGGCATAAAAACAGACACATAGGTCAATGGAACAGGAGAGAGAGCCCAGAAACAAACCCACACCTTTATAGTCAATTAATATTTAATAGAATATGCAAGCACATATAATGTGCTAAAGATAGTCTATTCAATAAATGATATTGGGACAACTGGACAGACACTTGCAGAAAAAGTAAAGTAGACCACCCTGTAATAAAAGAATAAATTCAAAATGGATCAAAGACTCAAATGTTAGATAAACCTGAACCACAAAACTCATAAAACATAGGCAGAAAATTGCGAACATTGCTCATAGCAATATTTTATTGGTGTATCTCCTCAGACAAGGGAAGAAAAATAAACAAATGGAACTATATCAAACTGAAAAGGTTTTGCAAGCATAAGAAATAATCAACAAAATAAAAAGCCCCCAGAATTGAAGAACATACTTGCTTATACATCTGATAAGAGATTAATATTCAAATTTACTAAAAACTTATAAAACTCAATACCAATGAAACAAGTAACCTAATTAAACAATGGGCAAAGAACTTGAATAGACGCTTCTCCAAAGAGGACATACAGATCACCAATAGATATGTGAAAAGATGTTCAATGTCACCAATCATTAGAGAAATGCCAATTAAAACTACAATAAGATATCATTTCACACCTGTCAGGATGGCCATCATCAGTACATCAACAAACAAGTGTTGGTGTATGTGGAGAAAGGGGGACCCAGGTGCACTGTTGATAGGAATGCAGATTGGTACAATCACTGTTGTAAGCAGTATGGAGATACATGAAAAAATTTAAAATAGACCTGCCTTTTGACCCAGCCATCCCACTTCTGGGAATATATCCAAAGGAACACAAAACACTAATTTGAAAAAATATATATAACATCCTATGTTCATTGCAGTGTTAGTTACAGTAGTCAAGATAAGGAAGCAGCCCAAGTGTTTATTAGTAGATGAATGGATATACCAACTATGGAACATTTACATAATGGGATGCTACTTGGCTGTAAAAAATAAGACAGTTTTACCTTTCATGACAGTATAGATGGATCTGAAGAACATTATGCTAAATGAAATAAGTCATTCAGAGAAAGACAAATATGATACGATTTCACTCATATGTGGAATCTAATGAACAAATTGAACTAACCAGGAAAACGGGAATAGACTCATAGGTGGAGAGTAGCATGACAGCTAGTAGGGGTGGAGGTGAGGGGGTAGAGGGATTGATCAAAAAGAAAAGAGGTCTCATGGACAAAGACAACAGTTTGGCGATTGCTGCAAGAAGCTGGAATAAGGGAACTAAATGGTAATAGAAAAAATAAAATAAATATTAAATTTTTAAAAATAGTTACATAGAATATCCTCACCTAAATTCACACTCGTTTTTATGCCTGGGAGTTATTTTTCTCATTAATTTTATCCTCAAACCATGACCAGAGATAGATGAAAATCTAGGTTATAGATGGCATTTCCATATCCAACAGTGGATTTCAGGATTTATATATCCTCAAGTTATGAGATTTTTCTCATCATAGCACCAGTCTTTATATCACCTTGGCTTTGACTGATGCAATAGTCTGTTAATTTATATACTATAACTTACCACATATTTTAAAATTCTACACATATTTTACTGACTTTTTATTTGTTGTTTTTCCTATAAGTTCTCTTTAAACCTAAAGCCATTTCTGGACAGCATGATTGCCACTGGCAAATACTCTCTGTTCCTTTTATTTGATTCAAGACATTATTCACTACTTATGAGTGCTTGCCATCTATTAAACCACATATTTAATGATTCAAGGTCTTTATCTGATTGGATTACTGTTTGCAAATCTGACAATTAAATATCACCTGCAAATTTTGAAAATTGCTCCTACAACCATTCACGAAGTAATTTGCATCTACATAATTTATTTTCTTTCACAGATCTCCTTCATCAGTGTTAAAGCCTCTCCTTATCAACAACAAATATTTTTGGTGAATTTTTCCTTTCTCTTCTACTTACTCACACAGCTGTGCAATTTCCCACATCTATACTCCAGCTCCATCCTATATTTATATCAAGTGGATTATTTCTAACAATTGCCATTCAGACACACAAATATACATTCTTATGAGCACATGAACTTTTGAGCTTCCTGCCTGAGTATAGCTGACATACTCTTGGAAACTCAATCAGTCCATTAATGCTTATTTAGTCTAATTTAAGAATTAAAACCTTAGTCACTGTCCAATTTAAAGTGTCTAAAATGGCCCTGTTACTCTACACACATTTTTATCCTAATTTCCTTGGTAAAGCTACCTTTCCAATTCATAAGGTTTGCAAGCATTTATCTCTGACCAGGTGTGCATGTGGAGGAGTTCTTTGAACAAGGGAAGTTTCACTGGTGTACACAGATATTTTCAAGAGTAGTTTACAAAACTGAAACAATAGGCCCTGGCTGGTATGGCTCAGTGAATTGGTGCCAGCCTTCGAACCCAAAGGTCATTGGTTCAATTCCCCAGTCAGGACACATGACCAGGTTGCAAGCCAGGTCTCCAGCCAGGTCCTTAACTGGAGGCAGGTGAAAGGCAACCATACATTGATGTTTCTCTCCCTTTCTGCCTCTCTCCCTACCCCTCTCTCTAAAAATAACAAATAGCTCTGGATGGTGGCACAGTGGATAACTTGCCAGTCTGTGAACCCAAAGGTCACTGGTTTAATTCCCCAGTCAGGATATATAACCAGGTTGCAAGCCAGGTCTCCAGCCAGGTCCTGTAACTGGAGGCAGGCGAAAGGCAACCATACATTGACATTTCTCTCCCTTTCTTCCTCTGTCCCTGCCCTTCTCTCTGAAAGTAATAAATAAATAAAATTTTTAAAAATACTGGAAAAAATATAACCAAAATATGTAAGCAATTTTTGGTAATCACAGGACATATTTGATAGTCTTCAGGCATCCCACAGAGGACTCTTCATCCACTAGCATGGCTCCTCATGCGCCTCCTTCTCCTGATCCTGGTGGGTATGTATTAAAATACATACTTGAGACCTATTATAACCTTTTTAACCAATGTCACCCAAACTTATTTATTTATTTTTAAGAATTTTATTCATTATTTTTAGAGAAAAGGGCAGGGAGGAAGGAAGAAAGGAAGAGAAACATCAATGTGTGGTTACCTTTCACCTACCTGCAGCTACAGACCTGGCTGAAGACCTGGCTTGCAACCTGGTTGCACCCTGACTGAGAATCGAACAAGTGACCTTTGAATTTGAAGGTTGGCACCTATCCACTGAACCATACCAGCCAGGGTCAAATAAATTTAATAAAATAAAAGAATTTTAAAAAGAGAGAACATACATGTAGGAAAAAAAGAGGCAACATTTAGTCTTTGTTCTAGCTAACTACCTCTGTCTGCTCTAGACAAAGAAATTATTCCAAACTCGACCCTTAGGAAACAGAGATGATAATAGGGATAAATGTTGTGCCTCCCAAAACTCACTCTGGCAGCACAGACCAGCCCAGGCCCATGGGTCTGTCTTTATGCCTGGTGCCTTCCCAGCTGTCCCTTTTTCCCCACTTCCAGGGCAGATGGGATCCTCTAAGCCTTTCTTCCAAAGTGAGCTCTCTCCTCCCTCTAGCTTTTTTCTCCATCCTAGTAGCAAGAGTAACATCTCAGTTTTTCTTACCTGGGCTGAAGTGTAATAATTTAAGGACTTAAATAACTATTTTGTGTATGATATTCATGTTAATCCAACACTCCCAATTTAGTTCTTATAATGGAGGTGAGAGGAATACCTATATTTCCTAAACACTTTTTAAGCCACAGACAGCATTCACATCCATATGCACATTTACTAATGGTTTCTAGACAATTCCATTAGGATTTTCTTTGGGTGCCACAAAATCAAAATGTCTGCAGCCCACTATACCTCTGTTGCCCTTTTCCAGTCACTTTTCTGTTTTCTCTATTTCTGTCCCTAACTGTCCATCTGCTTATTTTCCTCTGATACATTTCTCACCGAATCTCAATACCACGTTTCTCTTATCCTCCAATTTATCAAGTTTTAGTAATTATAATTTAGAATATTGTTTTCTCAAAGGCATATATTTTTGTTAAGCACATATTGTTATTGTTTTGGTTTAGACACTCTTTTATTCCTCTTTAGAGGGTTAAAGAAGCCGTTTTCTTTTTCCTTCTCCACTCCAGTGCATTCTTGGCCCTACCTCAGCTATCTTCCTTAAAGATAAATTAAGTCCCACTTTTTCTTATGTAAAAAGCTTCAAAGCTTTTATAATTTTCACTGTCTAAAGGATCAAGTCCGAACTCTTTAGCGTAGCAAACATGCGTTTATAATTATCTTTATTCTTGCCTCTAACACTCCTACTCATCTTCAAGACCGAGCTCAAATTTCTTCCCTTCTGTGAAATCTTTTCAACTCTCCAGGCATAGGCTGCCGCTCCGCCCCCGGGTTGCCATGGCTCCCTGTATGGATTACCCTCTGGCATTTATTGCACTGCCTTTTAATTATTTATTTACTCATTTGTCTTCCCTGTACACTATGAGATCTTTGAAGGCAAGAACAATGTCTTCCACTCCTTGAAATTTATGATGCTAGGCACATTGCCCAGAATGTTGTATGCATTCAAAAATGAGTGGGGAATAAATAGATGAATTTAGGGCATTCTGCTTGGCATACAAAGTGAACACGACCTCAGCCTTCTCACTTCCAAAAAAAGACTCTGCAAAGGAAAGGCCTCCTATCATTATACCTACACCTATACTTACACCTGTACACATACCTATATCAAATTATCTATCTCATGATTCAAAAGACTAGTTTGAAAAGAAATGAAGTGGGTGTGTTCAAAAGACAAGATTATCAAGACAAGGAATGGTTCAAAAGTCTTATGGAACAATACATGAGTTTAGTTAAGGTTGAAAACTCGGGAAGTTAAAGTGAGTAAGGATAGCTAAGGCAGATTGAAGCTGGATGTGAGCTATACAAAGTGTGATAAAATGTAAGTGGGAAGTGAGACACACAGACTGTAGAAAATAATGCATGCCTTTCTAAGTTGCTTAATTTTTCTTAGATGCAAGAGAAAAGATAAGATCTTAAGAAAGAATTGAGGTTTGGGGGGAAGTTTAGAGATGCAAATATTTTTAGTAACTCCCTAAACCCTTCCTTATATAATCTCACTTTTGTTTTCTACTTATACCTCTGAAAACCTTATCTGAACTGTTTTTTGCTTGTGCAGGTCTTTAAAATCTGTGCTGTACTGTTCAGAGTAATATTTTTGTTTACTGTCACATGACTTCGTTTATTAAAATGCTTTTCAAACCAAACTTATACTGGAATTCTGTTTCCCCATATAAACTCCTAAGGGAATTAAGAGTTTGGATTCTGGATCCAAAATGCCTTGGTTTGAATAATAAATTCTGTACAATTTGGCTAAATGACTATGGGAAAGTTCCATTATCTCTCTGTTTAACCATCAACAATATTAGGATAATAGTAATCTACCTCATAGGCATGTTGTGGATACTGTGAGCTAATAAATACACAGTATAGACTTTTATTAGCAATAGTAAGCTCTCTGTAAGTGCTAATAATTATTATTTGGTCACTTTCAAATCATGTTTTTTATTTGCTGAGGTACCTGTGTTAATTCCCAGTGTTGTCATGTATAATGCTGACTAAAATCTGAGCCCCTAATTCTAATTATGTTCCATTTTTATTATGAAACACAGCATACAAAATAGTTCCAAGTTATATAACACAAATCTATAGCTTTTTCTTTATAAAATCACTTACCATTCATATTTTATATACATATTTTATTACCTCAATTGCTCTATTCCACCACAATAGATTTCCTTTCAGACTTATATTATCTATCAATTTTCTCTTTTGAAGCTCTAAGTTCATATTTTCTATAGCATTACCTACTGGGGTCTTAGTATTTCCTTATGGGTTTTTTGGTCTCTTCATGTAGCAGTGAAGCAATGAGGCAATGATGCTAACAATTCATGTTTTTGCAAATATTTTCCAGCCTATGTCTATAATTTAATGATTATAGTTTTTGATTTGCTAGTGATTTAAATTTTTGTGTACATGTAACCATTGTTGGTGATCATGTAACATATACCGTTATGTTTAAGCCTCTGAAAGATCTTTAATTTTGCTTGCCCCGTATCCATTTTCCCTATTTTCTGATAACAATACCCTAACTTTCTTGAGGGACTAGCAACCCCCCATGCTTACTTCAAGTGTTTACACTGAACTACTCCTACCCTCAGTGCTCAAGATGGGCACAGGGTGCAGGCCTGGCTCTGAAAACACTGCCTCTCCCAGCTACCTCAGCACTGAAACTGTACACAACTGAAGCTCTTTGTTGGAACTGATGGTAAATGAGAATCTATGTTGAATATGGGATAGGGAAGAGGATGAAATCTAAGTCTGGACTTGCCAAAAGTCACTTGCTGACACAAAAGGAGAGCCTACCTGAGAACTGGAAAACACAATGAGAGGTAGAGCTGAGATGAAGAGAGCAGATATGAAGGCCTGAGGACATCAGCCTGGATCTCATCCCTGGGTAGTTGAGAGCCATCACATTCTCTTTTCCCTCAATTGGATTCACATTCACAAGCACAAACACATAATTAATTTACTTGGAAAGCCTGGGAAGATTATTTTCAAGATAAAGAATACTTTAGCCTGCTTGAAAAAAAAAAACATGATGAAGCAGGAGAGAAACAAACAAAGATGTGAAAGACTGGGAAAAAAAGAGAAATAGAAGGGAAGATAGAGGGGCAACTTAAATTTCACTTTATGTTAAGTAGCTTCAGATGTATCTCTTCACCCCAAGTTCCTTCCTGAACTCCAAACTCATACCAAACTACTTACTTCACTTTTTGTTTGGATAGCTCCAAGAAAGTATATTCACAGTATTTGAAAATGGGCTCTGACACCAAACAACTTAAGCTCATATTCTAGTTCTTCTTATTAGCTATGTGACCTTGAGCAAGTTACTTGAACTTTTATTCCTAGCTTTTCTTATCCATACCATATCATAGGGATATAATTATATATATAATTTTTGAAGATATTTATCAGTACTCATAAAACCCTAGAATAGCACTTAGCTATTTTAAAATGTTAATTACTACTATTACTCATTTCCAAAATGTTAATTTTGATTCCACACTCTCCATACCTTCCTTAGTTCTCCTTATGCTAGTAAATGGTCTTATTCTCACTTTAATTACAGTGTAGGAATGACTGAATATAGTGAGCTATATGGATTAAAGAGCTTAAAATTACAGAAGTAAAAGCCAAACTTAAGCATTGCAATAAAGATGGAAACTTATTTTACATAAGGCTAAACTTAGTTGGCTATGGTAGGTTAATTGTTTTTATTAAAGAACAATAAGATTCCTTGAAAGATTTTAGTTAGAGGAGTATTATTATTTAATGTATGCCATAAAAGATCATTCTTTGATATAAAGAAACTTCTGGATATTTTAGTTTCAGTTGTAAATCAATGTATAAACTCTTGTCACAATTAAACTTCCATTTTAGTAGAGGAAACAGAAGAACAAGTAAGTACACAGCAACGTGGTGATATGAGTTATAGAGAACAATAAAACAGGATAAAGGAATGGGTAGAGCAGAGGGTAGAAGTTGTTTGAATAGGGTGGCTGTGGAAGGCCTCTCTAATAATAACCTTTCAGCAGAGCCTGGGGGAGAAATGAGTGGGAGGGAAAGATATGTGGGGGTAAAACATTCTAGGACAATTGTTTAGGGAATTATAAAGGTCAAGTTCAGCAAGTGGGGGAAGAGTAAGAAGGACTGTGGGCTTAGTGAGTAAGGGAGAAACAGAGATGGTAACCAGAGAATTAGTAGGGCAGAGTATGTAGATAACTGCATGGATGGTTTTTACTCTGAGTTAGATAGAAAGCTATCAAATGGGTTTCAGCAAAAGAGTGACTGGATCATTCAGCTGCTCTGTCAAAATATATTGAAGGCAGTCAAGAGTAAAAAGAGGGAGAATAACTGGAAATATATAGCTGCAATCTAGGTGAGGGGTGCCCATGGTCATAAGTAAGACAGTAAATGGAGCTGGGGAAATGGGAACAAAGGAAGTCTTTTTCTGCTTCCGGTGGCTGAAAAGGTAAGATACAAACTCTTAGGTAAGAAGGTATCCTGGGCATTGCTCTTCCTAATCTAATCTATAAGCAAAACCTGTTTCTCTTTCCTCTTTCCCATCTAAACTCAGCAGATTCTGTCAGTCAGCCTTCAAAATATATGTGGAATTCATCATATTTTTAAAATATATAACCAGAAGAGGATTTTACCAATCTGTCAGAGTTAGCAGGTAAGAGGAGGTTAATTTGCCTTCCCTGAAACACATTCCTAAATTCATTTTCTTGGTTAATCTTCACAATAACTTAATTCCAGGGATGTGGACAGTACTACTCAAAGAGGTTAAAAACTTTCCTAGGCTCACTTGGCTAGCAAATGTGTTACCAGTATCAACTAATGTTCTGTTCTAATCTAGAGCCTTTGTGCTGTCTTTTCTTTTTTTTTTAAAAGATTTAATTTATTATTTTTCAGAAAGAGGGGAAGGGAGAGAGGAAGAGAGGGAGAGAAACATCAATACATGGTTGTCTTTCACCTGCCACCAGCTACAGACCTGGCTGGAGACCTGGCTTGCAACCTGGTTATGCGTGCCCTGGCTGGGAATTAAACTAGAGACCTTTGGGTTAACAGGCTGGCGCCTTATCCACTGTGTCACCAGTCAGGGCACTGTGCTGTCTTTAAGGATAAAAAAGTACATGGAAGGATTTTGAGGTTGAAGAGTAAGAAAACACTAGATTCTCATAGTTTTCTGCAGTAGACTATGAGTTTTAACAACTAAAAATGAGAAGGGTGTTAAAGATGAAGAGTGAGACTAGAAACGGAGACTTGAAAAGTATGGAAAATGTTTGTGATAGCCATTGTAAAGATGACAATAAAGAATTAATATCTAATGAATTAAAGGACAATGGGGAATCAGTAAGGGCTCTATTGATCACATTAGCTACTGTGGTATAGACGTGAACTCAGTCAGTCAAGTGCCATGACCTTCTATAGCAGTAACCCATTATCCATATGTAGAATCACAGAATGGAAATGGAGATAAACAAACAAGGCACAGAAAAAGATCAAGAGCTTCAGAATACCTTGGGGAAAAAAATATCCTTATTTTGAATTTCCATGGAGGGAAAATTTACTTTCATTACTGTCATGATTTATTAGAGACCATGAAGTTTTGCCTATTTTCTCAGATAGTTTTCTTCTATCATTTCTTAAATGGTGTCTTTCTTATCACTTCATCATAAAATCAGCCTGGTAACCTTATTACTCTATGTTTTCTTTTTGGCAATCTCATGTTTCAGATATTTCATTTTTAGGAAAGGTTACTTCTAGGAACTGAGAATATAGAAAATTATTTCCTAGCAAGCTACCTATATTGGTTTCCCCCTAGGAAAGTCTTCTAATACCTAATGTATGACTACCCCACTTTGAAAACTGCTGACTTTAAAGAATGCTACTCAAAGAAGGAACTAAATAATACAACATCCAACTGTTTAAGTCATAGTTCTCTTTTTCTTTATTTTTTTTTCTATTTCTATCCTAAGCTTGATACACTTGTTATGTTCTATACAAAGTTCTCTGCGTTCTTACTTATTCTTGTCCCTTTTAAACCAGGAGAAAATAATTTATCAGTTACATTAACTCACCCTTAACAATTGCTCCTATACTGAGCACAATATATCTCATTTATCTATTTCACATTGAACCATCTTTTGGCCATATCTGTGTTATCCTAAATTTTAAGAATATATTAATTGCATAAAGTTATAGAACTAGCGAAGTATATAAGAAATGGAAAGAGACTGCTATATATTTAGTTTTTGAATAGACTTCATATGTACATTTAGGCAATCGTCTGCTCTCTCTGGTTGTATTTTCCTCTCTAAAAATTATGTATGTACTAAAACTCTGACATCTAGTTTTAATGAGGATCCTCTTTAATGACATCAACCAACTCTGAAGACTTAGTGCCACTCCTGAAAAACACTGTGGAACAATCATACGAACTCAGAAACTTCCCATGATTCCTCTTGAATTTTTTAATGTAACAGTTTGTCCATAATCATCATGACAGATTCTGAGAAACATACTTTTAGTTTTGGCTTCACCTCAGGAAGACAAACAATCTTGTACTGTTTGAAGTCCCATTGTCATGGATAGAGGCATTCATTGACAATATTTACTGTTACTCAAAATATATTTAGATTCATACAAATGTTTAATAAGATATGTAACAACAATCTTCACTAGAACTTTGTTACAATATTATTAAGCTATTTCAGTGGTGTTATTTTGCTTGGCAGCAGTTATCTTTAGTAGTAATAGATTAATTAAAGAACATTTTATGTACCCCAGGGGCTTGGCAATCTTTTGGTCATGTTGGCTGTGCTTTCTTTTTGAAAATGTGACCTTCCCTTGGCTTCTCTTGACTTTCGTGGCACCAGATTTTCTCCCTTCTGTGCCTCTCTCTTCATCTACTTCAACAAACTCTTATGTAGGTTTATCCTTAATAAGGATATGCTTAATCAGTGTTTCTCAAAATCTAGTCAGATTGACCAAATATCTGCTGAATAAAATACAAATTGAGTTGCAATAAATAGTTTTATAGATTTTTCTAGTTCAAACTTATACATTCCTCATTTAACTTCTTTATGCCTAAATTTTTACAACACTTTGTAAAAGGACCCAGAGGAACTTTACAGTTATATACAATAAATTTAAGCTTTTACATGCAAATGAAGCCAATCAAATTGTTGCTTATGAAGACCAACATATTATTTTTTATTTAGTTGTTATGTAATGAATTCTTAACATGTTAATACAAATAATAATTGGAAGTGATTTTTCCATTAATATATTTGTACTCCTCATTTCATCATTATGTGAGCATTAAGAGGTCCAACTTAAATATTCTGTAACCCTCAACTTGAGAGCAGGCAGAAAAAAGAATAGAAAAAATATTTGTAGAAATAATTGTTAACAATTATGAAATTTTATTAAAAAATAGCAGAAGCTTGCTAAGCTTCCATCAGGATTAAATACAAAGAAAACCACATTTGGACACATCATAATTCAACATCGACAAAGAAAAGAGAATTGTGAAAAAGGCCACCTCTACACTAAATATAAACATGTGTATATATATATATATATATATATATATATATATATATGAGAAGGTCTGTCCTGAAAGTATTAGCCACACAAATGGTTGTAATTGAATTGATACTGGCTTGATATTTTTGAAACAAATACATACATATGTATGTATGTATATGTAGGTAAATATGTATGTACATAAACACACAAAAAATGATCATCTTCACATCAGAAATAATATTTGCCAAAAAACAATAGAATGGCATCTTTAAAGTGATGAATATTATGAAAAACTTCTGTGTATGGTAATTAATAGATGTTAACTAGACTTACTATGGTAATTATTTCTTAATATACACATATAGGAAATTATTATTTATACACCTGAAGCTAATACATGTTATATGTCAATTATATCTCATTACAAATTATTATTGTATAAACATTCTTGAATGATAAATATTTATTTATTTGTTTAAAGATAGCATAACATTTTGCTTAAGAGCAGGAACTGTTTTATTGATTTTTATTTATTTAGTTTTAGAGAGAATGGAAGGAGGGGAATCAGAAAGGGAGAGAAATATCAATTTGTGAGAGAAGCATTGATTGGTAGCCTCTCCCACTCCCCTAACTGGGGAGCTGGCATATGCCCTGACTGGGAATTGAACCAGTGACCTTTTGGTTCACAGACTGACACTAAATCTACTGAGCCATGCTGGCTGGAGCATTTTTAAAAAATTATATTTATTTTTTTAAATTTAATTTTATTGTTGTTTTATTACATCCTGATTTTTAAATTTAAGGTTACTCTTGACTTAAATTACCTGCTTTGATTTTAGAATAAGATTTTTATCCCCAATTTTCCTTTTAACACAATTTGAAAGTATGAACAAAAGTATGTTTTGATTATAAGTGACTGTCTTCTGAGATTGTCAGTGCTCTTGTTAAATGTTAATTAAAATCAGCAATGTTCCAGTTTGAAAACATGAAGACAAAAAGTATTTGGAGAAAATATCTGTCAACTCAGGGTTCTATATGTACTAATAACACTATTAATAAGTAAAAGTATACAAAGATATTTTAAGGTAAATAAAAGTTGAGGATTATATACCACCTATAAGGACTGTACTTCAAGACATTCTGAAGGAAGTTCTTCAGGGTGAAGTAAATGATAATGGGTAGAAGCTCACCAATGTAGAAAGGAATAAAGAGCCCCAAGACTAGTAGATAAGTGGTCAGATACCAGAAACTGTTTTTATCCCCTATCTATACTAGTGTAAGACAAATGATTGCCTAAATAAAAGACTATGACATTTTACTGTGGCATTCATAAAATATAAATATGTGACCATAATAGAACAAAGGATAAGGTTGGTGTAAATTGATTTACATCACTGTAAGTTTATTACTTTTTAAAATGTGAAATGGCATAATATTTATCTAGACAGAATGTGATAAGTTAAGAATGCATTTTATGTTCTTTAGACTAACCACAGACAAATAAAACTGTAAGGAAATACAGCTGAAAAGCCAAAAGAGAAAATTAAATCAAATTTTACTAAAAACATTTAATGAACACAAAGGAAGGCAAGAAAAATGAACACAAGAAAAAATAGGACACAATTTAATCAACCAATAAGTTACTGACCTAAACCTGACTATTCAACAATTAATCAGAGATATAGTAATTAAAATGTATTTTAAATTTTGAAATCTTGAAAAAAATGAAGCAAATCTGACAGAAATGTAGACTGAAAAATAGAAAACTTTCAACATCTCTCTGAGAATGAAAAGAACAAAGACAAAAATATAAGTAAAAATAGGTTTTTTATGTTTATATCTTAAAGGTAAAAGATTAGTTCCTAATGATCAGAATTTTATTTTTGATTTTATTATTTTTTTAAAATTTGATTTTATTGTTGTTTTATTACATCTATCCCCTTTTTCCTTCCCTCTGTTCCCTCAGAATTTTTTTTTAAAGATTTTATTTACTATTTCCAGAGAGAGGGGAAGGGAGGGAGGCAGAGAGGGAGAGAAACACCAATGTACGGTTGCCTTCCACCTGGCTGGAGACCTGGCTTTCAACCTGGCTGGGAATTGAACCAGCGACCTTTGGGTTCACGGGCCCGTGCCTTATCCACTGTGCCACCAGCTAGGGCCATCCCCTCAGAATTTTAGTTATGCATTGCAAATAACACTGCATTTTTAAAAGAAAACAATGACATGAATTATGTTTTGTACATTGCATTGTAAAATGTCTGGCATATACTACATTTGGCAAAAGTAAGTTCTTATTCTAGATACTTTTCTATCAGAGAAAATATTCCGAAATCTAGCTTTATTTTGTCATTCATTTTTTCCCCATAAAATAGTATTGGCTCAGACTTTGGCATTCAACACCATCACTTAATGCTTTGCATTGCACTTATTTTATATTAAATTAGCTTCCAGGAGTTATAGTTCAACCTTTAGATACATGATGAATGAATAAATGAATGCATGCATGCATGCATGCTTACCTTAAAGACTAGTTCTCCTACTAAGCCATTCCATGTCCCATCTTCCTGTGGGCTTCCATACTTGTGATCCGGTGCAACATAAATTTCATAGTTAAAACCCAGGTAGTTAGATAAGGCATCCAAAACATCAATGGAGAAGCCCTGGTATTTTTTCGGCTTACCCAGGACATTTTCAGAGACCATTACAAAAGGTTCTTCCTACAGGGAAATAAGAAAAATCCCTGATGTCAATCTCTATTGCTCCTTAAAAGCAATGACCAATTCTTCAAAGAGTTTTGTTTACGGTCTTAAAATTATTTTTGCACTTTGAAAGAATTAACTAGAAATATAACTTGTGTGCTGTTAATGCAGCATATTATTAAACAATGTTTAATCACCCACTCTCTTGTCAGCTCATTTAATTACAGACATGCACCAATTAACAACTGGGGTACATTCTGAAAAATGTGTCCTTGAGCAATTTTGCCATCATTCAAACATCACAGAGTGCATTTTACACAAACATAGATTGTGTAGCCTATTTCACATGTAAGCTGTATGGTATAGCCTATTGTTCCTAGGCTACAAGCCTGTACAGCATGTTTCTATGCAAAACAACACAAAATTAAATCAAGCACAAGAAAATATAATGTGATCAAGACACTTGGTAAATATAAGTTGTATTAGGCTGCTGTAGGTATAACGTAGCATACTATTTGAATATACTATAAAATAATGATGAAAAGTATACTAGAGTAAGTACATAAACCAGTAATAGTTTTTATTATTACTATCAAGTATTAGGTACTATGTATAACTGTATGTATTCTACTTTTATACAGTCACCAATACAGTAAGCTTATTTACAACAGCATCACCACAAACACACAAGTAATGCATTGCACTAGAACATTTTCAATAGTTACTAGACAATAGGGATTTTTCAGCTACACTATGATTTTATGGGACCACTGTAGTATACGTGGTCCACTGTAGGCTGAAACATTCTACAGTGAATGACATTACTACCATCTCAAAAATTAGATGAAATTGACTATAAAACTTCAGGGGCCATTATTCATTTTCCTTGTCACCTCAGGACTCATCTAATATTTATCAATAAGAAAAATATGTTAAATATACTATGCATTTAGTATCTATCCTCAGGCATGTATTATCTATATATTTTTAAAATATGTAAAGTAATATTTTAACATATATAACCTACATAAACATTTTTGAAACAATCAAACAATTCTAAGAACATATAAGTTAGCTAAAACTTATAACATCATATTTCCTGGGAGTTATTTACTAAGTAATATTGAAATTTGGATATAAACATATATTTCATTGCAAAAAATAGTTTCTTTACTATCACTATAAAAATTCACTTATCTTCTTGGTAATTCTGTAACTTATAAATTCAGCAAATTTATTTCTATTGTTTTTATCTCTTTGCATTTTTTTCCTCTTACAGGTAAAAAGTAAGTTTCTTTCACTTTTTAGGAAACTAGTGTTAAGAC
This sequence comes from Noctilio leporinus, assembly GCA_004026585.1. Classification (NCBI taxonomy): domain Eukaryota; kingdom Metazoa; phylum Chordata; class Mammalia; order Chiroptera; family Noctilionidae; genus Noctilio; species Noctilio leporinus. The sequence continues at coordinate 73,288 of PVIW01002125.1, forward strand.
AGTTCCATAGTTTGAAACATTCTGGCAGACTACTAAAAATTAGATAATCTATTCCTTAATTTACTAAACTTGTTCAAAATCTTCTTCCAGGAACAATATTTACAGATAACCATTCACAGTCCATAGAGTCCACCCAACCTTCTGGGTAGGTTAAAATCTATCCTGACTCTAAGCCAACGTACACAAAGTTTTTATCTTTGGATCATTTTTCTTTAAGAACTCACAAAATAGCTTTCATTGTGTTGTAAAATATTTGGCTTTTGGCTTTTATTCAAACACTAAGTAAATACTTTATAAAGTCACTGCATCTGTATAGGAATATTGTCTACCACAGCATTCATTTTTCCTTAAAACTTACCAAAAAATAAAATTTTGAAAGCCAAAAAAGTTTCATTTTGCTTTAGCAATGCCCTTTTTTAAGTAATGAAAATAATGTAACTATTTCAGCTTACCTTTACACTTTGGATACCCAGAAGATCAGTTCTAATACTGATACTCATCTACAATTGTGGTGGTATTGTGATATTTGTAATGTTTTTAAAATCTTGGTTTTCTAAACTATGTTTGATGTTTTCTCTTTAAAAAAAGTTGGTCTTGTTTAACTGTTTATGTTTTATCTTTGTGTAAAATAAATCAGCAAATGAATAGTTAGATAAAGGAGGTGGCTGCTAGTTTTTCTCCAGTAGCTTTCTCTTTTTAAAGAAATTTTAGATTGACTTTGGGGGGAATGGGTGGGTGGGTGGGTGGACAGAGGGGAGCAAAAAGGGGATGGATGTAATACAACAACAATAAAATTAAAAAAGGAAAAAGAAAAAAGAAATAATACTATTAAAAAAAAAAAAGAAGAAATTTTAGCACTACTGAGAATAAATGTCCATAGTCTTTTTTCAGTCAAGGTGAAAGAGCATGTGACTAATTCTGGCCAATTGGATGTAAAAAGGTGCTTTACATAACTTTTCTTGTATCTTTTGTACTTTTCTGCTGGAATGAACGTATAATGGCTAGAGCCTTAACAGCTCTCTTAGACGACACATGGTAAAGAAACAAGATAGAAGTTTATGTCCTTGACAATTGACATGCTATCCGAAACCCCAGCTCTCTAGGATTCTAGAATATAAGAAATAATTTTCAATCCTTTTTTGCTATATTTACTCTTTTCATATTATAGTCATGTTTGATGTTCATGAACATTGATCAACCAATAGATAAAAGGCTTTGAGAATAAAAAGTTTTCATTACTGACTTGTTAAATCTACATTATATCAAATAAGTAAAAGTTTAACCAATGTTTTACTATTATGTGTAACACTCAAAACAATTGATTACTTCAAATATTTTATATATTTTAAGGAACATAATAAACTTCTAGATAATTGGCAAAATTTGCTATGGCTTATTTGGTTGTTTGGACAACATGACTATGCTTTGAACAAATACTCTAAGGTATGGCATGAGGTCATTAGAATCAGAATAGATTCAAGAAATTCCAAGATAGAGACCATATTCAGAGAGCGTGCAAATACAATCACAAAATTCTACAATTACAGGGTGTCAATTGTTCACATTATACTGCAGATGTTGCCAATAGGGAGCATGTACTTATTTTCTGACACACATCTCATTCACTTCTAGACTTTGAACATCTATTTATTGACAAACCACAGGGAAAATGGTTCATGAAAGGTCTTATTTGAATGGTAACGTTATAAGAAATTTTGGACCACATGTATTCTCTATTTATCCATAGCCTTTAAAATTTAACAAACCTCTTATGTTTTTAAGTCTCTTAAGCAATTTAGTCATCACAAAGTTGGATAACACTCTTTAAGTTAACACTTAAACAATTAAGAATATCAACTGTACTTCAGAGCTAAATTATTTATATCGCAAAAATAATGTCTCAATGTATGCTTTGATATAAAATATTACTGATTCATTTTTGTTTTTTCTTTGAATCTCTTTAGGCAACTTGTGCAATATGCTAAATTATGTTAGGTTTTAATATGTTAAATCTCCTCTAGAAATTGTTTTTAATTTCAAATTATAAGTAAATCTTTAGGCATATATGTAGGTCCCTTTCAGTGGTCTGTTGTCAAAATCTGGTCTTACCAATATCAACTGGAATTGATGAAAGGTACAGAATAAAGATGGTTATACTAACAGTGAACTTAATTAGAAAACAATTCTGAGAGCAGAGTATAGGAAGGATTGTGCAGAATCGAGGACTAGGGGTCCTTTGCAACAGCATAGTTGCCAGATTATGGCCCATGCTTATCTAACATATATTTTCAAGTGTGTATAGATTGTTTTGAGTCTTTTACTTCAGAGAAAAAGAGAGGAAATAAAGAAATAATAAAATGCTGCCTTTAAAATTCATTTTTCAGCAGTTTGTTTCAAAGAGCATTCATAGGACTGAGTCTAAACTGGCAAAAGCCTGACCATTAAATGAAAACAAGTTGTAAATTTCAATTTGCTGATCATTTGAATGACAAATTCTCTAAGCCCAATTCTCAGCAACTGAAATTAATGAAGCTTTCACAAAATGCTTGTAGTTTATCAATCTAAATGCATTAGCATAAGGATCCATAGACATGCTTGTAGGAAAGAGTGTTTCAGTGGTTGATAATTTTCATATTATCAAGGATTTATTCACATCACTTGTTGGGTTATTAGATAATAGCTTCATAATTCTGAATTTGTACCCAGTCATTTAAAAAATCTCATGCTAATTGCCTAGTTGATTTACAACACTGTTTGCAACTTGCAGATTTTGTAGTTAATTCCCATATTTTAATAACTATGCAATATTGCTTGCTAGTGATAGAGCTTGAAAAAACCTGAAGCTGTTGATAGGTACAGAACACAAGCTCTACTGCCAAGGCTTTACTGAGAGCTGTTAAGAGGTTTTAATATTCAAGGCTTCACAGATACCAGATAGCTAAATCTAAGAATGAGTCACTGGAAATCTTTACAATTCTGCTCACATATGCAATTTGAAGACATTAAAAGAGAATGAACATATTTCTTAATAGCCTGTCTAAAGTTTTTTCCCCATAAAAAAATGTATCTGACTGAAGCAAATGAGAGTTAGCTTTATGCACATCTGAGCTTACATTTTGCTTAAAGATAGCAAATTCTGCTTTGCTATATGCAGAATTAATAATGATCTCTACTTTCTGTAAAAAAATCCCATTAACTTTAACAGACCATATGTGAATATTAGAAATTTCTATAAGTTAAAAAAGTGAAAAGTATGAAATTTGTTATTAAAAAGGTATCAAGATGCTACTATAGAAAAACAAACATGAGGAATATGGGGAGAGGAATAAAGAATTCAGGTGTTGTAATGGAACAAAATGCATGGAGGGAAGAAAAGTGAGTCACAGATATCTGCAATGAAAATTTTCAAAAGAGCTTTGCAGAAGGATTTCATGGAGGAAGAAATGTTTAGAAAATATTGCACTAAACTTATTTTCTTAAATTCAATGTTTTTGAACAATGAAATTTGAATTATGACAAAAGTAAATAAAAAGCATTTTAACTTCCTAAAATAAATCATCTTACATATTATTTCTGATTTCTGTTTTGTAAGCAATTATTAAAATGAATGAAATACTTAATAAAGAACAAAGTTTTTGCTATTCATATGCAAATATTTTACAGATAAAATATTTGATTTTATACATTGTTTTCAAATTATGAAATGGTCACATTTTAGTATCTTAGAGGCTAAAGTGGAAAGTGGCAAAACAAAAAATATTCTAATTTTGTTATCATAAAATCTGAAAGAAATATAGGATGCTGTAACTGGGAATAGAAAATTTTCAAGGATAGAAGGCAATCATATTAATCCTTAGTACATGAGTTCTCATTTATTGGTTTTTCCTACCATGCATTTGAAAACAAATTTTGGGAGGCTAAGATTTTATGGATTACATGATTACTATATATAAACAGAAATACCAAACTCTCCATTTGCTTTCTGAATGTGAGTGATATATCACATTTTTTATTTGTTTGGTCCAAGTCTTCATTACTTTTCTAGATTAAAAACCTAAGTGAATCTTACAAGTGCATAGCTACCTGTAAGAGTCCATTCCATAAGGACTGTAACATGAAGTACTTTGTAAGGGCAGATATCTCAAGCAGAACTATCATGAATATGTTTTAAGATAGAGCATATTATAGCTCTAGGAAGTGATTGGCTATACCAAATGTCAGATATCTACAAGGTATTTAACTGAAAGACATGACAACATTTGACTTTAGAATGATGATGTTTCCAAACTCTCTGGTTGAAACAGTCATATTCCCATTACAGTACTGTCAGGAAGAGCGTAAATGTCAATGTTGGCTTATAAGCCTTATTCTCTGTTAGGATATAAAAATGTTTAATAAGCATAAACTAATTTTATATGTATGTACATATAAAATTAAACTTGGAACATTTAAGACTAGTGGTATTTCTATCTAAAATAACATTCACAATTATTCAGTCATTCAAAAAAGCATTAATGTAAGGTGCACACTAAAAATATGATAGTGAACAAAGCAAATGTCTGAGAGGTAAAAGATGTGTGTTGGGTGGAGCTAAGCAGGGCCTTTCAGCCCCTGTGATGACTTTAGCTGTTAATTCACCTGAGATGAACAACATTATGGGCTCTGAGCAGATGGGAAATATGATCTGATATATTTAATAGTTTATTAAGACAGTTGAGAGTTACTATTGACAACAGACTGGAAGGTGCAAAAACAGGAGCTAGGAGACCAATTAGAAGTCCTTTGCAATAAACCAGAAGTGAGCTGATTGTGACTTGCTAGTAAAACGGATTTGATGATAAGCCATTGAATTCTTGGTATTTTTTAAAGGCAGAGGCAAACAATTAGGCAGAATATTGATCATATCTGTTTTGCAAAAAAATTACATTAAAAATATTCATGTTTATATGGCTGAAAGGAAGAAAATGTACAAAACTTTTAATGAGCTTATTTATGTATTAGTTAAGGCTATTATAATATATTACTAGACTTAACAAACGTTTATTTTATTTTATTTTTTTTTTATTGTTGTTGTATTACATCCATCCCCTTTTTGCTCCCCTCTGTCCCCCCACCCACCCACCCATTCCCCCCAAAGTCAATCCCACCTGTTGTCCG